>LPNX010593703.1:74481-245167 GCA_001517045.1 Pseudotsuga menziesii | reverse complement strand
TCCATTTCATCACTGTAGCCAAAGCAAGTACTGATCTGATGGAAGTGTATCTAGCTACAGGTGCAGAGGATTCTTCATAATCTATTCCTTCTTTCTGAGAGAAACCCCGAGCCACAAATATTTCCTTATATTTTTCAATGCTACCATCTGCAGCATGCTTGATCTTGTAGATCCATTTGGAAGTTACAACTGACTTCCCTTCTGGTCTTGGGACAACATCCCAAACATCATTCTTCATGATCGATTGGTATTCTTTGATCATAACATCCTTCCATTCTTTCCATTCTATCGCTTCTTCGTAACTGGAAGGTTCTTTATTAATGAAATCACATAGTAAAGCTACATACCCGGAGCAGGATCTAGTCCTCTTTCTTTCTCTGTGATTCTCTTCTAGAGCCCCATATCTCTCTGCACCTTCGATAAGTTCTTGTATCCAAGAAGGTTTCCTCTTATGAGGATTCTTATCCAGAGGTGGATCTACAGGTCTTTGTGGTTATTCGAAATCTTGATCTCCTTCTTGATTTTCTTCATTCATGGTTGTATCATGAATTTTGGGTGCTTCTACTTCTTCAGGTTCTTCAGTAGGTCTCTTTCTGGATTTTTTGTAAGCTATGTCTTCATCAAATGTCACATCCCTGCTGATGTCAATCTTCTTGTATCCCAGGAAATATATTCTGTAATCCTTTGAGCTTTTAGAATATCCCACAAATATACCCTTCTTTCCTGAAGGATGTAATTTTGTTCTCTTCTCTTTTGGAATGTGTATGTACACAGGACAGCTAAATATTTTGAGATGGCTGACTTCTGGTTTCTTGCCAAATAAGACTTCTTCAGGAGTCTTGTTCTCGAGTACTCTATGTGGAGTATGGTTCTGTACATACACCGCTGTTCTGGAAGCTTCATCTCAAATATGCATAGGAAGATATTGATCATGAAGCATGGCTCTTGCAGCTTCCATTATAGTTCTGTTCTTCCATTTCGCAATCCCATTTTGTTGTGGATTATAAGGATTGGACAACTCCCTCTTAATCTCTGATTCTTTGCATAGCTCTTTGAATTCATTCGAAGTGAATTCTTCGCCATTATCTAATCGAAAAGTCTTGATCTTCTTTTCAGTGTGGTTCTCAATCAAGGCTTTGAATTCCTTGAATTTTCTAAATAATTCGTCTTTGTTCTTCATGAAGTAAACCCATGTCTTCCTAGAAAAATCATCAATAAAAGAAACATAATATGCATACCCACTTAGTGAGTTTGATGACATAGGACCGCATACATCGGAGTGGATGATTTCTAGGATTCCTTTGGCTTTGCTTTCACTGCTAGGAAATGTGTTCTTTGTATTCTTTCTTTTCGCACATCCTTTACAGATCCCATCATGTTTTGCTTGGAATTCTGCAACACCTTCAACAGCTTTCCTTGCAATAGGTAGTGCTCTGTAATGCACATGTGCAAGCCTTCTATGCCAAAGTTCATTTGGCTCTACTGTGTCATGGACCAAGTCTTGTTCTGGATGGCCCTTCAATTTGTACAAACCTCCTCCTTGTTCTCCAATCACCACTACATCATCGATAGTCTTTCCTCTTGGCCACATGATGACTTAACCATCTATGAATGCAACCCTCATTCCTTTTGCATCCAATGCTGATATGGAGAGAAGGTTCTTCTTGAGTCTTGGCACAAACAATACTTCCTTCACTGTTAGAGACTTTCCAGAGTCTATTTTATAGGAATATTCCCCACTACCTTTTATTGGATATTGGTAGTCATCTGCTAGCTTCACCTTGTGAGGTGATTCATGTTATGATAGTCTCACAAAGGATTCCTTGAATCCAGTCATATGTTTGGAAGATCCACTATCTATAAGCCAATTATCACTTCCATGAGTAATGTTACATGTGAGAGCGGAAATCAAAACATATTTATCCTCACTTGAAGAATCTTCACTTTCATATCTGGTTCTTTTCTTGGATGGTTCATCATCCTCTGTAGCATGAGCCTGATGTCTTCTTTTGTTCCCCTTCTTCTTATGAGAGTGGACCTTGTTCTTAGGATAGTCTTTTGCAAAGTGTCCTATCTCATCACATGTATAACATCTTGATCTAGATAGGTTCTTTCTATTGTTATCTCTATGATTGAGATTCTTACCTTTGGAGTGATGAGTACTTCTTTTGCCTTTATTGGAGTGAACTATGAGAGCTTGATATTCACTTCCCATATTCTCTTCTCGAGCTCCTATCCGTGCTTTTTCTTGAGAAAATTCTTCCCATAGTATGCTGAATTTGACTAATTTCTTTCTGGCACAGATTCCTTGGATGAATGAATCCCATGACCTAGGAAGGCCATTCAGAGTTGTCATCACAATCTATGCATTCTCCACTTCTTCATCTACAGCTTCTAATTGTTCCTTGATATGAGAAACTCTTGTGAAGTAAGATTGGATGGTCTCTGCATTCTGGATCTTCACATTCTTTAGTTGATTCCTCAGAGTCATCTTCTGTTTTATGTTCTTTCCTTCAAACAATTTGGTTTGGGCATCAAACATGGCTTTAGGTGTCTTGAGAGAGGACACTTGTGGGATAAGGTGATCCTTGTTAGAATCAGCAATGATCCTCTTTTCCATAACCATCTTCTTCTTATGTAAGGCCTTTGCCTCATCTCCCTCTGGAACTGGAACCTCCTCGTAGATGTAGGATTCTAATTCATTCTCTTCCAAGACCAGGGAGATCCTATACTTCCAAGCTCAGAAGTTATCAGCTCCCTCAAGCTTTTCATCAAGCTTGGTATGATGAGACATCTTAAACTGATAACCTTAAATGGAAATACAAAAGATTTAGATCTTACCAGGTCAAGATGTCAGTTTTGGTTTTGGAGCTGAAATCCCGCAGTACTGGAACAGAAGCAAATTAGGGTTTTGCTTTTCTGGAGATCTATCCACCTAAATTCCTTGAAATTTGTCACTAACTTTGATTTTGGGGAGGAGATCAATCCAGACCTGGGCTCACTGAAAAATTCCTCTTCTATGAAAATCCCTAATTTCTGGCAGTAGTGTCGGGTCCAAAACTGAAAAACCTTAGAATTGGACTCTAATTCGACAGAAAGATGTGCCCTAAGGAGGAGAGTTATTCCACCTTACTTTTGCTGAAAATATGTGGAGGAAGATCCACAAACTAGGAAACCCTATTTCCCGCAGCTGCACAGTGTCTTCTTCTCAGGTTAGCTCTGATACCATGTTAGTTTTTCAACATTAAGCCAGCATTATTAGGATATTTAACTAAGAGAATAACAAGTACAACAATCAAACACAAGAGACAATGAACACAATGTTTTTCCTTGGGGAAACCATAAATGGAGAAAACCCCACAACTTCCTCAGAGATAGAATCAACACCAAAACAGTAAAAGCCCAAAATAGTAAGTGACCTCCTGATAGCAGTAATCTTCTTCTTGTCTAGCCCAAGTATCTTCTCCTTCCTCAACTATGTGCTATACTTGAGTGTGTATGAGTTGTGTGATAAATAGAGACTCTAGTTCTCTATTTATACTCATCTTGACATGACTAAAACCCTACTAGGGACAACCTCTACTAGGAGAGTCTAATAACCCTAGTGCCCTGGAATTGTGAGGACTTTAACCCTTAGACAATCGGAGGGTTACCCACAATGACTTGACATGACTTGTTTCCATTATTGATCCTCCTGATTAGAACATCGGGGCATGACAATATGACTCAATTACATTATAAATATATCCTGGAATAAACATCGGGTTACAATACATAGATGAATACATTCCGAAGTTACAAATACATCAACACAATGATGCCCTTTGGATTGAAGAATGCACCTGTGATATTATCTCAGGTTGTCATACTTGCATTTAAAGATTCTATTTAGAATTTTCTGCAAGTATATATGGATGACTCGATAGTCTATGGATTGATCAAGGATCACTTGGAAAACCTGCGCTTGATGCTGGAAAGGTGTTGATGGCATCAGATCACATTGAATTCAAAAAAGTGCATCTTCTGTGCACCATTTGGGATACCATTGGGTCATATCATTGTAAGTAGGGGATTTTGGTTGATCCCATGAATATTGCTCTCATTCTGAGCATGTCGCCACCTACAAATATGAAGATGCTACGCGATATACTGGGACACACTGGGTACTATCACAAGTTTATCCACAGTTATGTTGTGATTACTTCCCCCATGGATAAATTGTTAAATAAGGATTCTACATTCATATGGAGCTAGGAGTGTCAAAGTAGCTTCGACACATTGAAGGCCAAGATGGCTTCAGTACCCATGCTTGTGTTCCCCGATTGGAACAAGGAGTTCCATGTCCACGTCGATGCCTCTTCCATTGTGCTGGTAGTTGTAATCGCACAAATAGGAGAAGGAGATCTGGATCATCCAGTTTCCTTTGCTAGTAGGAATTTATCCTTTACTAAGAAGAATTGCATGACCACAGAAAAAGAGGGGTTGGCGATGGTATTTGCGCTACGAAATTTCAGGCATTATCTCTTGGGAGGTCACTTCAAAAAGTTCACTAACCATTCAACTTTGAAGTATATGGTCAATAAGCCTTTGTTGGGGGCAGATCGGTCATTGACTACTTCTCTTTTAGGAGTTTGATTTTGAAATAATCGTGAATCCAGGACACTTGAATGATGGTCTTAATCACCTATCCCGCATTAAAACATGTGAAGAGCCAACCAATATTAATGATGGATTGTGTGATGCATAGTTGTTTCAATTTGATATCGCAGATGACCAATATGCTCCTATCATTCAGTTCTTAGCGACCAGAGTTGCACCAGAGGACTTGTCAACAAGTCAAAAGAAGCAACTAGTAGTAAAGGCTTCGTATTTTCAGTTAATTGTTGGAAATTTATACAAACTTAGACCTATTGATGTAATTGTAACTTTGGAATGTATTCACTTGTATTTCTTATGTATTGTACCCCAATGTTTATTTCGGGAAGTGTTTGTAGTGTAATTGAGTCATGTCATGCCCCAATGTTCCAATCGAGATTTTCTATAATGTAAACAAGTCATTTCAAGTCAATGTGGGTAACCCTCCTATTGTTCAAGGGTTAAAGTCCCCGCAGTTTTAGGGCCCTAGGGTTGTTAGACTCACCTAGTGAAGTCTTCCCTAGTGATTCATTGTCAAGTCGAGAATCAGTATAAATAGAGAGTGAGTCTCTCTATTTAACATACACTCACTCACACTCAGTTGTAGTGCATAGCTGAGGGAGAAGAAGTTGTTGGGGCTAGAAAGAAAGAGGCTACTGATGTCGGGAGATCATATTACTATTTTGGGTCTTACTTTTGGTGTTGATTCTATCTCTGAGGAAGTTGTGGGGTTTTCTCCATTTATGGTTTCCCCGAGGAAAAACACTATGTTCATTGTCTCTTGTGTTTTATTGTTGTGCTTGTTATTCTCTTAGTTAAAGATCCTAATATAATGCTAGCTTAATGTTAAAAATATAACATGGTATCAGAGCTAACCTGAGAAGAAGACACTGTGCAGCTGTGAGAACTAGGGATTCCTATGTTTTGGATCTCTCTCCACAAATTTTTAGCAAAAGAAGGCTGGGCTAGCTCTCCTCCCTAGGGCGCATCTTTCTGTTAAGCAGAATCTGATTCTAAGGCTTTTCAGTTTTGGACCCGACACTGCTGCCGAAAATTAGGGCGTTCCACGGAAGTGAAATTTTTGAGTGAGCCTATGCCTAGATTGATCTCCTCCTCAAAATCAAATTTTAGAGATCAATATCAAAGTATTTGGTTGGACAAAACTCTAGAAAATTCAAACCCTAATCTGCTCCTAAACCAGCATTACAAAAATTCAGCTCCAAATCTAGATCTGACATCTTGACCTGGTAAGATCTAAATCTTTTGTATTTCCATTTGAGGCTCTCAGTTAAGATGTCTCATCATACCAAGCTTGATGAAAATATTGAAGGAGATGATAACTTTCGAGCTTGGAATTATAGGATCTCCCTGGTCCTGGAAGAAAATGAGTTGAACTCCTACATTAATGAGGAGTTCCAGTTCTAGAGGAAGATGAGGCTAAGGCCTTACATAATAAGAAGTTGGTTATCACAAAGAGGATTATTGCTAATTCAATCAAGGATCACCTCATACCACAGGTGCCCTCCCTCAAGACACCTAAAGCTATGTTTGATGCCCTAACCAAACTATTTGAAGGGAAGAACATAAACCGGAAGATGAATCTAAGGAAACAGTTGAAGAATGTAAAGATCCAGAATGAGGAGACCATCTAGTCATACTTCACAAGGGTCTCCCAGATCAAAGAACAACTTGAAGCAGTATATGAATAAGTGGAGAATGCAAAAATTGTGATGACAACCTTGAATGGTCTCCCCGGGTCATGGGATTCTTTCATCCAAGAAATTTGTGCTAGGAAGAAGCTAATCAAGTTCAGTAGACTGTGGGAAGAATGTTCACAAGAAGAAGTTTGAATAGCAGCTCAAGAAGAAAAGATGGGAAGTGAAGATCAATCTCTCATAGTACACTCCAAGAAAGGCAGAAGGGAAAATCATCATCACCAAGGTAAGCATTCTCATCAGAAAAATAATTTTGTAAGAAGGGACCCATCCAAACTTAGATGTTATACATGTGATGAAATAGGACACTTTGCTAGAAGTTGTCCCATGAATAACAGTGGATCCAAGAAGAAGCATAACTCCAAAAGAAGACATCATGATCACACTACTGAGGATGATGATCCTCCCAGGAAGAAAGTAAAACAAGAAAGTGAAGACTCTTCAAGTGATGAAGAATATGTTCTGATCTCCGCTTTCATGGGAACTGTCACTCATGGAAGCAAAGATTGGCTTATTGATAGTGGGGCTTCCAAACACATGACATGATTCAAGGAATCTTTTGAGAAACTATTTGAACATTAGTCACCCCATAAGGTGAAACTTGGGTATGACTACCAATATCCCATAAAAGGTAGTGGTGAATCCTCCTACAAGCTAGACTCTGGAAAGTCTATGAAAATGAAGGATGTATTGTTTGTACCAGGACTAAAGAAGAATATTCTCTCCATATCAGCACTGGATGAAAAAGGCATGAGGGTTGCATTTGTAGATGGCCAAGTCCTCATGTGGCCAAGAGGAAAGACAATTGATGATGCAATAGTAAATGGAGAACAAAAAGGAGGATTATACAAATTGAAGGGCCATCCAGAACAAGATTTGGTTCATGAAACAGTAGAGCCAAATGAACTTTGGCATAGAAGGCTTGCACATGTGCACTATAGAGCACTACCACTTGCAATCAAAGCTGTTGAAGGTCTTCCATAAATTCAATCAAAACATGAAGGAGTTTGCAAAGGATGTGCAAAAGGAAAGAACACAAAGAAGACATTTCCAAGTAGCGAAAGCAAAGCAAAAGGAATCTTGGAAATCATTCACTCTGATGTATGCGGTCAAATGTCATCCAATTCTTTAAGTGGGCCTGTATACTATGTTTATTTTATTGATGATTATTCTAGGAAGACATGGATATACTTTATGAAGAACAAAGATGAAGTTTTCAGCAAGTTCAAGGAATTCAAAGCCTTGATCGAGAACCACACAGAAAAGAAGATCAAGACCTTTCGATCAGATAATGGCGGAGAATTCACATGAAATGAATTCAAAGAGTTATGCAAAGATTCAAGGATTAAGAGGGAGTTATCCACTCCATATAATCCAAAATAGAATGGGGTTGTAGAAAGGAAGACTAGAACTATCATGGAAGCTACAAGAGCAATGCTTCATGATCAAGATATTCCCATACATCTGTGGGCAGAAGCTGCCAGAACAGTGGTGTATGTATAGAACCGTACTCCACATAGAGTACTTGAGAACAAGATACCTATAGAAGTATTTTCTAGCAAGAATCTAGAAGTCAGCCATCTCAGAATATTTGGTTGTCTAGGGTACATACACATTCCGAAAGAAAAGAGAACAAAGTTAGATCCTTCAGGAAAGAAGGGTATATTTGTGGGATACTCTAAAAGCTCGAAGGCTTATAGAATATACTTCCCAGGATTCAAGAATATCAACATCAGCAGGGATGTAACATTTGACGAAGACTCAGCTTACAACAAATCTAGAAAGATACTTGTTGAAGATCCTGAAGAATCAGAAGCACCCAGAATTCATGACACAACCATGAACAAAGAAACTCAAGAAGAAGACTGAGAATTTGAAGAACCTCAAGAACCTGTAGATCCACCTCAGGAGAAAAATCCTCACAAGAGGAAACCTGCTTGGGTACGAAAAGCTATCCAAGGTACGGAAAGACATGTGGCTCCAAAAGAGAATCATAGAGAAAGAAAGAGGATCAGGTCCTGCTCCGGGTATGTAGCTTTATTGTGTGACTTTATCAATAAAGAACCTTCCAACTATGAAGAAGTGGCAAAACGAAAAGAATGGAAGGATTCCATGATTGAAGAGTATCAATCGATCATGAAGAATGATGTTTGGGATGTTGTCCCAAGACCAGAAGGGAAGTCTATTGTAACTTCCAAATGGATCTACAAGATCAAGCATGCTGCAGATGGTAGCATAGAGAAATATAAATCAAGATTCATGGCTCGTGGCTTCTCACAGAAAGAAGGAATAGATTATGAAGAAACCTTTGCACCAAATCCAGATACACTTCCATCATATCAGTACTTGCTCTGATTGCAGTGATGAAATGGAAGATACACCAAATGGATGTCAAGACTGCTTTATTGAATGGTGTAGTGGAAGAGGAAGTGTATGTGGAGAAACCACTCAGTTTTGAGACACATGACAGGGAGTCTCATGTGTGTAGATTGAATAAATCCCTGTATGGTTTGAAACAAGCACCCAGGACATGGTACGGTGGAATTGATGGCTTTCTATCCAGTTTTGGCTTTACCAAAAGTAAAGAGGATTCCAACATTTACTACAAGGTTGAAGATGGCAACCCAGTGATGCTACTACTAGATGTAGATGATCTGTTTGTAATAGGTATGGATGGGTTGATTGCTGACACGAAGAGGGAGCTTGCTTCCGAGTTCGAAATGAAGGACTTGGGTATGATGCACTATTTTCTAGGCATGGAGGTGTGGTAGAATGCGGATGGAATCTCCCTCGGACAAGGGGAGTATGCAGTAGAGATCCTAAAGAGGTTCGGGATGATGGAATGCAAGGCCATGACCACACCTATGGCATCAAACCTAAAGTTATTGAGTGATTCTTCATCAGAAGCAGTTGATGCTATGATGTATCATCAGATTATTGGGTCCTTGATGTACCTGACAAATACGAGACTATATATTTGCTTTGTTGTAAACACCTTGAGCCAGTTCCTGACAGATCCGAGACATGTTCACTTGATTGCTGCAAAGCATATTCTGAGGTACCTAAGGGGTACAGTTGATTATGGGCTCAAGTATGATGCAAATCAGAAGATTAACCTGGAGGTTTATGTTGATTCAGATTGGGTAGGCAGTTCCATTGATAGGAAGAGCACTTCAGGGGGTTGCTTCAATATTGGATCAGGTGTGATCTCTTGGTTTAGTAGGAATCAATCCTGTGTGGCACTGAGTACAGCTGAACCAAAGTATGTCACAGCTTGTTCAACTAGTTGTAAGGCAGTATGGCTGGGGAATCTACTGTCTGATTTATTTGATCTCCAGTTGGATGCTACTTGTATATATTGCAACAAGTAGAGTTGTGTGAAGTTGTCAGAGAACCAAATGTTCCATGATAATTCGAAGCATATCAAGATCAAGTATCACTATATCAGGGATATGGTGCAGAGAGGAGCAGTGAAGCTCCAGTATGTTGCGACGGATGAACAGATAGCTGATGTGTTGACAAAGACATTAGCTAGAGTGAAGTTTGAATACTTCAGGGAAAAGCTTGGTTTTCTCTAGATCGAGGTTCCCTCCAAAGGGAAGTGATGCTTTTGTGATCCATTCTGACATGGTGAGAGGATCGGTTCCTTCCATGTCAGATGTGAGTGCTGAGCCATTCTGATGTGACTATAGGATTGGTTCCTACATGATTAGATATAAGCACTAAATGCCATTCTTGGAATGGAGACACCTGGTTAGTTACCAGGAAAGCTCAGTCTAGGACTGAGGGCCATTTTGATGTGACTGTAGGATTGTTTCCTAGATGATAAAATGTGAGTGCAAAGCCTTTCTGACATTGGTTGTCAGATGTAAGTGCAAAGCCCTTTCAGCATGGAGTATTTTTTCCTCACATGGTCGAATATAAGTGCTAATCCTTTTTGACATTGGTTGTCAGATATGAGTGTTGAGCCTTTCTGACATTGGTTGTCAGATGTAAGTTTAGAGCCTTTTGGCATGGAGGATTGGTTCCTCGCATGGTCGAATGTAAGTGTTGAGCCTTTCTGACATTGGTTGTCAGATGTGAGTGCTAGGCCTTTTTGACAAGGTTGTGGGATGTGTTCCCACATGGTCAGATGTGAGTGTTGGGCATGCCTTTTTGATATGATTATAGGATTGGTTCCTACATGATCAGATATAAGTGTTGGGCGAGCCATTCTGACTTAGGGTTAGATATAAGTGCTAGAAGAAGACCTACATGGAGGCTAGGCCTACAACCAGCATGAGAAAGGGTTGGATCTATAGAACTTCCTGTGACGAGAAGAATCAAGAGATAGCACCTGTAATGATGATCCAACAGAGATGTTGTAGAACTAGAGATGATCCAGATTGAGTGATGATCCAGATCTAGATGAAGATTACTTGAATGTAAATATGACTTGAAGATGACGAGGACTTGATGATGATCCAGATGATACAGAGAAGAAGACTTGTGCTGATAAATTGTGGCGAGAGAATACATTCCTAGTTAGGAGGGAGTGTTGATGTAATTGTAACTTCGAAATGTATTCACTTGTATTTATTATGTATTATACCCCGATGTTTATTTCGGGAAGTTTTTGTAATGTAATTGAGTCATTTCATGCCCATATGTTCTGATCAGGAGTTTCTATAATGTAAACAAGTCATGTCAAGTCAATGTGGGTAACCCTCCTATTGTTCAAGTGTTAAAGTCCCTATAGTTCCAGGGCCCTAGGGTTGTTAGACTCACCTAGTGAAGTCGGCACTAGTGAGTCATTGTCAAGTTAGGAATTAGTATAAATAGAGAGTGAGTCTCTCTATTTAACATACACTCACTCACACTTAGTTTTAGCATGTAGCTGAGGGAGAAGAAGTTGTTGGGGCTAGAAAGAAAGAGGCTACTGCTGTCGGGAGATTGTCTTACTATTTTGGGTTTTACTTTTGGTGTTGATTCTATCTCATAGGAAGTTGCAAGGTTTTCTCCATTTATGGTTTCCCTGAGGAAAAACACTGTGTTCATTGTCTCTTGTGTTTGATTGTTGTGCTTGTTATTCTCTCACTTAAATATCCTAATATAATGCTAGCTTAATGTTAAAAATCTAACAGGACTTGATGAGATCCTGCGACGATGTGTCCTACCCCATGAATAAGGGAAGATTGTAATAGAGGAACATGCAGGAGTTGTGGGTGGACATTATGGAGGACAGGAAACTGCATGATAGATACTACATGACAGGCTCTGGTAGCCTACTTTGCATAATGATGCTACAGATTATGCACAAAATTACGACACCTGTCAACATATAGGGAAGCCATCACGATGGGATGAAATATTGCTTGTACTACCGGTAACTTTGCAACCTTTTGATAAATGGGCTGTTGACTTTGTGGGTCCCATAAACCCATCGGGGAAGAGAATGGGTGCATGCTACATTATCACTGCAACTGACTATTTGATAAGGTGGGAGGAGGCCGCACAAGTTTTGGATTGCACTGCTGCAATAGCAGCAAAGTTCATATTTGAAAACATTGTGACATAGTTTGGATTCCCTAGGATATTGATGAGCGACCAGGGTAGTCACTTTATCAACCACACCATAAAAGCACTAACGGAGGAATTGTAGGTGCAGCAGAAGAAGAGTACCCCATATCATCCATAGGCAAATGGAACCGTAGAAGCCTTCAACAAAATTTTGGAAACCACACTGACAAACATATGCAATGCTAATCGAGATGACTGGGATTTAAATATTTCTGCAGTCCTATGGGAATATCACACCACTTGCAAGAGGATAATAGGGAAAACACCATTTAAATTAGTCTATGGACAGGAGGAAGTCATGCTTATGAAGTAGATTCTTCCCATTCTGCGCATTGCAGCAGCACTGTGGCATGGCCGATAAAGAAGCACTTGAGAAGTGAGAAACACAGCTAGTCCAACTGGAAGAGGACCACTTCATCGTGGGCTTCTAGCAGTGTGTCAAAGAAGGATCAACAGAAGGGGTGGCATGATCCCCACATTAAAAACAAGCAGTTTTCCTAAGGAGATCTGGTGTTGTTATACGACAACAAGTTCATGAAGCATCCAGGTAAGCTACAAATGCACTGGTTAGGCCCATATCTTGTTCATTCCATTACTTCTAGGGATGCAGTTCAATTGTAGCAATTAGATGGAATGGTGCTACCAAAGCTAGTGAAAGGTAGCTGCTTGAAGCCCTATAGAATAGGGCCAAAGGTGTGCACTACCTGAAGCATTGCGCAATGGTAAAAAAAAAGAGACAACGATAGGATAAGGGTGCGCCAAGAGGAATTGGTCGCGCAAGTGTAGGAGTCAGTCATAGAGACCTCGACAGCCACAACACTGTGATTGGGTTGGATCAGAAATAAACATACACAGTTAAGTTACAGGAAAGATAGAGAGAAGCTAAAGATAGGTAGCAAGAGGAATGGTGGGCCCACGAGTTGGGGCCATTTTGGGTTATAGGGTAGTTGATTCACCATTTAATATCCAGTTAGCCACAAAGAATAGTTGCAATGAAACAAGGTTGTGCGATAAGCAATGGTTGCATGTCAGCAAGAGGTTGCACCAAGGGAAGAGGGCCATGACAAGGTGGTCCCCCAAAACAAGATTGTGCAACAGGCAGAGGTTGAACATCAGCAAGATGTTTCCATATATAGAAAGAGTGGCTTGCATCAATACTCAATAACAAATATCAAAGTGGGAAACAATGACACGGTTGACGTCACAGTTAATGATAGAAGATCTGAACGGTAGGGTGGCAGAATCAACGATGTATTTCACATACACACGAATGATTCAGTCATAATGATGCACCCAAGTGACTCATGATGGAATCTAAGCCAGATTTGGTGTTATAAGATGTGGACTGGTAGCCAAATGAACCCCATTGGGAAGTGTTGTACTAAGCAAAGTTGCAGAAGAGTTGGGTCGGGTCGTTGAAGGAAGCTCCGCTATCCAAGAAAGCAATTGTCGAAGGGGAAATGCAAGATTCCCTTGATATGGGATAGCCTATGAGTAAGAATGTTTTCTCAACAGATCTTGATGAACAAACCGTGAATATGCGGGTTAGTTTGGCTGAGGTAGAATTATCTGGTGAATTCATCCTTGGCTATCTTTGTCCTAGTCGGTCTGAGGTGCCGACTAAGACACCCATGAGGAATCCGGATGGGATCATAGTTCCTGCCCCATTTGACTAAGTCTGCAGGAACAGGGAACTGGGTCCACTTCAGGAAGCACAGGACGAGCCCGAAAGGACCAAGTGGGAAGAAGCGGGCTAAGCCTGAATGCAAGGAAGGACCAAGTGGACAGGTGCAGGGATGCAGATTTGGTCGCTAGACACTTCTTGAAAGGCGACAGCAAATGGAGAATGATGTAGTATTCACAGAAGTAGGAGCACAATGGCATTGCAGGTTACACAAGTCTAGAAGTTTACTAAGGTCCACTGTAGTTGACGTTGAAGGAAGAAATTATGGCCAGCTGTGAGTCGACATAGCTAGAAACAGTTGAACACTGGTGCATATGTGACAGTTTTCTCTCTTTAGGATCGCTGGAGACACCATGGCCAGTTGACATGGCTCGAGGAGAAACTACAAAACTACGTTGGGGGCCTATTGGCAAGGGGTTGGAGATAGGTGAGTTGTGCAACATCTAGGATGCTGCGCATACTCACGAGGCACCGTGCAAGGAAAAGATAGCACAACAGACAGAAAATAGTCCATTTTTTATATATTTTTATGTCATGTTTGTACTCATTGACCATTTCTTCATAATATTGGTCCTTAGTGGTTAAATTAGTTAGAAGTTATTAGGATTTAGTTAGAAGTGGACCTTTAATGTAAAGGTGCAAGCCTTTATATAGAGTTAGAATTACAAATGATAGGGGAGATACAGGAGATACCAGAGATAGACATGAGACAGATACCGATATCTGCTAACTGATATCCAAATTGAATCTTGTGTTTTTTTTGGGTTGATCATTCTATGGATATGGAGAAGTATTGTATGTTTTGGATCTGTTGTGCAGAAGTAATATGATATGATGGATGTTGCTCTAAATTGCTATTGTATTTTGTCTCTTTTATGTTCCTATCTACTGCAATATCAATGATGCATGTTTTATGGATATTCTTTATGAATGAATGATATGATGTTGTTATGATGAATAAATAAGTGATGTGATCTGTTAGACATGTGGTTATATTGATAGATATATGATGAATGATGTGATATATGATGAATGGCTTTGTTATATTTGATAGTTATGTTGATAAATCGTTGATTCCCCGATCCTCCTCCTTACTGCCAGAAACTTGGTTCATACGGCTCTCCCTCGAACATCTCGGATGAGACTTCATCTCCTCTACAAGTGTTGTAAGGAAGGGTAAAACCTGTCTAGGCTGATGCTCAAGGAGATCACATTGGTTGGGCATAGACAGAACGAGAAACCCTGTCGATGAGGCTTTGTTGGTGGGTTTTGGCCAACATTGAGAATCCATTGGGGACCTTCCACACAAACACAAGTCCAAACACTGAGTGAAATGATACATGATAATAAAAATTGACACCAGATAATGGATAACACATGAGGTCAAGGAAACTACAAAATGGATGGCATAGTCTATATCCTTGAACATTCATCATGACACAAAAGTGACTTGGAAAAATTTCAACACAAAGGGACCATTGATATAAATATATAATGTAGGATACATTGACAAGTTCTCCATATGGTTGAAAGAGTAACCAACCAAAGGAGTAATAACACTATAATTAAGATTTAAATATGAGTTCCAAATACTATATAGCCTAACTTGTTGACAAATGAAAAACTGATGTTAAGTTCAAGGATGAGTCAAATTGCTTCTAATGTTTACACAAACATTAGAGATATTTCCCTTCCCTCTCTTTTTAAAATATTTTTTTTGTATTTTTCATATTATAAACCTTGAAAAATAATAAAAACATGCTATAATACATTGGAGAAGACATGCATATCATGGGTGCACAACTATGTTCTAAGTGCATAGAACATACCTATTCAAAAAGTCCAAAAAAGGGAAGTGTAGGATGTGGACGCTCTTGAAGCTTGTCTTCTCAGGTAAATGTAGCAAGATGTGACTTACAGTAGTTAGTAAAGGAAAATGGGTTTAGTATAATGCACTTATGGTAAGAGACTAAAATCTAACTATAGTGAGCATTATACTCAAAAGCAGGGATAATTTTATGGGCGAATTTTATCCCAGTGGGCTATTTTTCCATGTTTTTCTCCCAAAAAGATTCACCATTTTGCATTTTTTGAATCCCTGTTTCGCCCAATTTTTATAGGGTAAAATTTTTTCACCCTAAAAATCACCAAATTATTATATAAACGACATAAAATCCTTGGAGATTAAAATATTTTCTCAAAAATGTCGCCAATCATTTTATAGTTGTTGTTTTAAGAATTGGTAATATTCGCCAACATTTATACACTTTTAAATAAGTATGGTTCCTTAAAATCATCCCTGCTCAAAAGTGCAACTAGCTATATGCAAAATTCAAAATCACAAAATGAAAATTTTGGGAGCCTGGGGGTAATGGCCAGAATAAGAGTTAAAGAGAGTCATGATGCTTATTATCAATGACATGGTGGGGCTACTTAGGGACTCTTAATCTGAACAAAATATTCAGCATGGGAACCTAATGACAATGGGGTTCTACTCAGCATACCCATGAGTTAGTAAGCTCTAACATGGAGAAATTTTGAATTTTGTTAGAATAAAGGACTAATGTCACATTTCCATGTGTTGTGATCCTGAGGTATGAATAAAACAAAAAGGTTAGCGAAAATTATGCATCATGGAGATAACATACCCTATATTCTAGTTCAAAAGGACAAACCTTTTATGAAGACCACCAATGTGAAGGGAATCCCCCCTCCTTATTTTGTTATTCAATTTTTTCAAACACTATCCAAGGAAACATTAGTTTTAATTAACAAATATCGAACTAGGAATAAAGATCAAACAAAAGTAGTTAATTATTTTGATATAAATTATTTAGGATTCATTCTTATACTTATACCTTTTGGCATTTTGTTTCCCTATCTCTTCAATTATTATTGTTGTAGGTATCACATTTCCAATCAAGGGTCTATTCGCTTCAAATTTCTCATCCCTATAAAATATGTCAATTATATGGTAGAGATCGAGCATGAAGATATTTAATGTGATTCCCTAGGAGATCCTTTATCCCTCAATGCTATTCATTGATGTTAATTACTCAAATTTTTCTTCATTTCAAATATGAGGTCCCAAAAAGACTTACTTCTGAGACTCATTCGCTATTGGGATCTAGATCAGGATGCTTTCGTTATAAGAGAGGAAGTATTAAGTATTACTATAAATATATACTTCCTTATAGGGATATCATGACGAGGAGCATCGATGAACCTTAAATGTTTGAAATGAGGAAGATATTTCCTCATAGTCCAAGAGTATGCAAATTCTTATTGTGTAGTAGGGACACAAAAATCAGGTACCGCGTAGAAAGTATTGCAAGCTTCCCCTTGAAATTAATACTGACCATGATTACCAGAATGTTATTTTATATAGAATTACATGAATATTTGGGAAATGTCATATGGACTAGCATAGAGTGTTTGAGACCCACACTGTTTGACTAGTGCAAAAGTTTGTTGATCGGTATGAAAGGTCTGTTGATCGGTATGAAAGGTCACCTTAGTGATTGCAATATTAGAAAGAGAATTAACTTTTTCTATGGAAGCATTCTAGTATATTTTTTCTTTTATATGCTTCCAATATTAATCCCAAAAGTTTCATTACCCCCCATTCACTCAGAAGAGCCACATATGACCCAATGTATAGTATTACTACAACAACTAGGAAAGGGTTTGTCAACTACTCCTTTTAGAGGTGAGTATCTTGGGTGGTGGCGTAGAAAAATACCAGCTATCCAAGAGTTCCCTTATGAAGGGTTGGATTTTAGAGGATATCTATATATGGTGCTTCCTCTTGGATCATTGTGGGATATGCTTGGTAATAAATGATTTTTTCTATATTTATTTTTGGGTTTTTGAAATATTTTATCAAAAATAAAAAGGAAAATATTTTTTTATGTATAATGTCATTAATAGGTCACAATACAAATGTTGGACCAAAATTTATTATTGGTAATCCATATATATGTCCACATCAGTCTAGATCATGGGAAGGATTGAATATTACTCTTGCTTTTGTTGAAGAAAGACTTTAAGGACTTACCCAAAAACTCCTTGTTAGTAGGACTGGGAATATATTGTAGGTTATGTAGAAACATGAAGGCTAGGTTCCTGCTTGATGGATGAAACTCATAAGGTGAGTGGCTACATGCATTTTTTATTACAAATAAGCAACAAAGTTGGGAGATCAAATTTATCTATATATACCCACGTCGAATTGAATACATATGATGTGTGGTGATTTATACGTTTTCTATAATTCATGACACTATGTTTATTTTTATAGTAGACTCTTGTATTTTCCTATTTACGATATATCTATGCTCTTTGTTCTTTTTTTTTCAGTTATATGTCAAATTTATGTACAATACATAATTTGCTAATGTATAAAAAAATTGAATTTAACCATCTTGAGACATGAATATTGTTGGGCCATGAAAAGTGCATAAGGAAGAATCTGTCATGCAAGCGCAAGAGCAAAAGCAAGTGTGTGATGGAGGAAAATAATGTAAAGGAATAAGCATGAGCATAGAGTTGAGGAAGCTACAATGAGGAAAAGCACATCCAAAGTCGGTGGAAGAGGCAGGTAGAAGAGTTAAAGAGAAACATGTGCAAGTCAAGGAATACTACAGAAGGACGAACCAGAAGAAGGCTAAAGGACAGTTTTACGGCTACTTATGACCAGTATAGAATACTGAAAGACATTTCTATGACTAGTTAAGGCTGCGGTTAATGTAATGTAGGAATTTTGCAGCCAAATTTTTCCTGTCATCAATGTAATCACAAATATTTTGTAGCTAATTGTGTATGTAATAACTAAGCTATACTTAGTTGACCCTACACGGTCTTGTAAATACTAGAAATAGGAGGAACCAATTCTGTATAAGGGTTAGAACCTATTAGAATTGATTAGATCCAATTAGATTCAGTTAGCTTCAGTATTGTGACTCAGAAGAGGAGTCTAGTAGAAGTAGAAGGTCGTTGAGCCGTGGATCTGCAACTGAATGCGTAGTCCATTTTGTAGTAGTGATCTACAGCTGAGTGCACACACAGTAAATTGGAAGAGTCGATCCAGGCTATGTGTGGATCAATAGGAGTAGGTAGAAGCAATAAATCAAAGAGCATGAGAGAAAGAATATTGAGTTAGATAGACATATCTTAACAATATTTTGCAAATAGCAGATTCCAAGCTGCTATATATATTTCTCATGCCAGATGAAGATCACCTTGGTAGTTTTCCCCAGAAGGGTTTCCACGTTATTTCCTGTGTTGAATGATTGAATGCTTATGCGAATGTTGAGTATTTTCTTATCCTGCATATTTTATGGTTATTGTTGAATGTATGTCATAATAGTACCAATCAGTTAATGAATGAATAAATGTTTAAAAACATTATCGACATGTTATGTATGATTTCTTGGTTAAATCTGCTAAGTTACAGTATAAGTTGCACACTGTTCATTACAAGTAAGGAATCAGCTATAACACGCATTTGTGCCAGTTGTTAAGTGGTTAAGGACGAGGTTGTGTCGCGCATCGGTTGTGGCACACAGTTACACCTCTGTCACACGGTAATAGACTCCATCCTCCTTCCCCGACTGAGTGCCTTAGACGTGTGCCAAGGGACTATAATCCCTCGCCAACTACGGAAACATGGTTCTAGAAGTTACACATTAAGATATCTCGGGTGAGACTGCACCTACCTCGCAGGTGTTTCCTACTGAGCTTGCTCTGTCGAGTTGATGTCTTGTGGTGTTTTGTTGGTATTGTGTTTTTGTTGAACCTCAGTTTGAGACAAGAAGGTTAGGCCAATAGTTTTTCTAAAAAATGATTATGCTCTATGCTAGTATTTTTTAATTTTATTATTTTTACTTCAATTTTTTATAAGGAAAGGACTTTCTTGCTCATATCCCTTATTTTATATTGTGCTTAAAGTGAAATAAAAATTGAAAGTGGTGACGAATTTCACCTATTTAAAAGAAGGAACTTTCAAAGAGTATATGCTCAAGTTGTTTATCAAATTCATAATATAACTTTACAACACACATTTTGGCCTTTCAATTATTTATGTTCGTTGGTTTTATAAAGTCAACTTTGAAAGACAAGTTACGTATCCTACTCTTGTATTGCATTCAAATCCTTTGGGTTTTTAATGGTGGATAGAATTTCATCATTATGAAAGCCAGAGTTTGCAGGTCGGTAATTCTTTCAAGGGATACATTGCCATGTAAGGATTGACAACTAGGGTTTTTTCATCATGGTAGCTTGGTTAAAAATTTTATAGCTACTTTGTATTGTTAATAATGGTTTTTTTTAGTAGATACTATAAGAAGTTAAGCTCTTTTAGCATACTACTGACCTTATCTAAAAAACGTGGGAAGAGCCTTTTATTATAGTTTAAACTGGGTGGCTCTACCATTTTCTTATTCCTGAGGTTTCTATAATTCCTTGATGATAATTGTATAATGATTGGTGTATGTGGTGTGTCCTCCACCTTTTCTGATAGGAAAGGATCTCGAGATTCAGAATGCAAAATATGAAACCTTGGAAATATGTATATTCTCCCATTTCCTCTAGTTTATTACCTAGCTTTGGACCAGCAAATAGAGAACATATTCCATTGATTCCTCCACGTATAGAGCCTGGATTTTCTACACCCACTTTTCAAGTTTGTTCCTTTAGGAGTTACAGATATAGAGAACCACAAAAGGACTATTGAGAAGCTATTTTTTATTCTTTTATGGGTAAGTATCTTGGTAACAGTCTTTGAATGATAAAATATTGAGTGCGCAAAAGAATTCAGATTATGTTACCAACCATGAGATAGGGTTTGAATCCATTTCAACAAACAAGGATGTAATAGTCCACAAAAATTGACTATCCAAGATTTGGCCAGGATCTTCAATGGAGTCTAATGAGATGTTTGGAAATATTAAGGCTAATTGCATCAAGAGGAAATATGGTGCACTAATTCTTTCCCTTGGGGATGATATCTAAATCTTCCAGGTTTCCTCTATGAGTGAATATGCCCTAGTTGGTTGGTTTAGTGGCTATAATTTATCTCTCTCATCTTTTAGGAAATGGGCTAGAGAAACTTGGAAATATTTTTTAGAATATAATCCTCAGATCATTTCTTTAGAAAAATTTTGGTGGGAAATTTTCCTTAATGATTCGCAAGACGCGGTGAAGTTATGGAATCATGTTTGGAGAACATATTATTTTACTATGACTCTTCGATGATGAAGTCCTACTTTTTACACAAGAAGGTAGAAGCATTTCATATAGCCGACTTGGTTCAAGCTTCCTGGTCTTCCACCTAAGTCATGTACTTAGGATATATCCAAGTTGATAGGTAACTCGCTCGGGATTTATTTATCTACAGACATGTCCTTCCTTCAATCCGATATTATTTGGCTAAAATTCTTGTAGACATTGATTTGAAGAAATGTATTTTGGAATCTATGGTGATTTTGAAAGGGGAATACTCTCATGTGCAACCCCTTAACTGTATCTCCATCCATTTTCAATGTAATAGATGTTATATATGTGGTCATCTATTGAAGGAGTGCACAAATTCATTTATTAAATATTTTTGGAGAGCAAAGAATAATAGAATGGAAAACCTACTTGATTCCCTTAACATAGATGAAGATATAAACCCTAGCCTCAAATGTTTTCACAGTATGGAAGAAAGGCTAATGAGGAATGAGGAAGTAATTATTTATAAAGATAATATTAACTATATATAAGACAATATTATGAGCAAGGAAGCTAGGGTTGATTGTAAAAATCTTACAGATTTTCAGGAATGGATGGACTCTTCGCAACATTTATTTGCTTCATCAATGGATTCACTAGGTGTGTTCTTATATCCTCTACATATTGAACCATATTTGGACTTGTTAAGTTTTGGAACCGAGGGCCCCCTCTATCCTAGTGTTAACTTTTCAAAGTTCAATTTTCTATCAAACCCTTCCTCTGTTGTAGAAGCTAACCATGAAGGGGGATTTTCCCTTTTCTTGGGAGAGCATCTATTTCCTAAAATTCCACACAGGAAATACTCCCGATATTCAAATCCATCCTTTAAGGATTTATATTTTCTCAATATTCTTTCACATTTGAGTTTTCCCATTCTCTTAAAAGATCATCCTATAGGAATTTTAACCTTATTGGAACCCCTGATATATTCTAATGATACTATGCATGATCTATCTCCTTTACAAGACTATCCTATTTCCCCTAATATTTCTAAGAATGATAACTCTCTTGCTCCATATGATGGTGTTTCGAAAAAGGATAGTTGTATTTCTTGATACTCAGTACTGGATGAGTCCTTATCTGAACAATGAAGCTGAATTGAATTGTAACCTCTAACTGTTTCTCAATATATTTATTAGCTAGTTCCCCAATGAAAATAAAATACATGCTCATAACCCTTACTGCTTACTATTGATCCCTGACTCTAAGAGAGGGATTTTCCTTGACTCTTTTCCTATCTCTTTCAAGCTTCAAGGAAGGAAATATATTATGGAATCGATAAGGGAAAATATATCATTGGATTTGTTTTTGAGAAATCATATAACTATTGAAGGGAACCTTCGAGCAATTACTCCTAGTTAAGTAGTGATTTAATGTTAATTCTTTCTTTGAATGTGAGAGGGATAGGCCAACCCTAAAAAAAATTGTCCCACGAGAGGTTGGTTGAGACCAATCATCCATATATTATTATGATTCAAGAGACTTTGATGACTAGAAATATGATTCTTCTTGATATGAAGCATTTTATCCCTAGATTGGAATTCTCTTATACTAATGTAGTTGGTATATCTAGGACTATTAACAAGTTGGTAAAAGAACCATATTCTATGTCTTATTAACTAGTTTATTCCCTTAGGTTTGGTGAATGTTTTATTTTCTAGAGACTTTGGGTGATTCTTTAATTTGATCAATATTTATGGACCTAATATATAAAAAACAATATTTTTAGGATCATTTTTTTATAATGGGGTATCATCTTGGTCACAGAGTTATTTTAGGTGTCAATTTTAATTTTTCTTTGGTTAAATAATAGACCTGGGATGAGAATATCCACCTTGATCCTTTGGTATATTTTTTTCAAAATCCATTAAAGATATTAATTTTTTTTTTTATCTTCCTCCTATTGTTATCATACCCACGTATGTAATATGAAATCTGGAGTTAGTAGTATCACAAGGAAGATTGACAGTTTTTTTATCAATGAAGGTATCCTCTATGGTGTCCCTGTGATTAAGCAATGAGTGGGTGAGGACGGTGACTCTAATAATTTTCCCATATTTATTGAGATAAAAGGTGAACATATAAACCCCCCTATCCCTTTCAAATTTAATTCTCAATGGATTGAAATTTAATATTATGTTTTGATAGTCAAAAGGGCTTGGAGGAAATTTGATCTTGGTCGTTTATCATTTGTGCTTGTATAATTTCTTAACAATTTGAGGATGATTATGTATTTGATAGTTACTTGGGATTAAGGGTATAGGAATTTATAGGCCTATGAGTTATTGAGAATTAAAAAATTTCTTCATTCCTTCCATGTGACTAATCCTGAAGGATTCTCCTCAATTGACCAGAAAACAGAAATTGGGGACTAGAAACTAAGAGGTGGAAGATCTTAAATTCTCAAGAAGTTGCTATTCAACTAAAAAAGGGCTATATGGCTTTCCTAGGGAGACAGTAATACCAAATATTTTCATCATTATTACAAGAACAGAGTTAAAACCAATGCAATGTGTAATTTAAAGGATGATAGTGGGAATATGATCTCTGGTTTTAAATATTTAGGTAAGACTAAGGTTAATCACTTCAATAATTTGTACAAATAGGATGAAAAAGTGTCCATTAACTCTATTCTAAATATTCTTCTACATTACCCCACCTTTGCCAATGAAGAAATTAACTTATCCTTGAATGAACCTTCTTCATCAAAGGAACTAATTAAGGCTATTCATTATATCCACAATTACAAGAGTCCCATACCTGATGGTTTTCCTATTGAGTTCTTTACTATATTTCTAGATATTTTTAAAGATGAACTATTAGCTATGGTTGAAGACTCCGGGGTTAAAGGTAGGATCCTATATTCCTTCAATGCTACTTTTATAGATAGTATCCCTAAGAAGGATAATCCTACTTCTATGGACCAATACAAACCTATTTTTTGTTGCAATTGTATTTACAAAATATCTTCTAAAATCAGAGGTATTGTAGCATTGGCTATGTCCTCTGAACAATTTTCTTTCTTTGAGAAGCACCAATGCTATTGGGATTGATCAAAAAATGGTTCACATGGTGAATACTAAGAAGATACCTAAAATGATGATAAAAGTTGATTTATCAAGGTCATATGACTAGGTTGATTATACTTTCCTTTAGTTAATGATGACCCATATATAATTTGATCTTCCTGTGATCAAGTGGATGATGTCTTGTGTTCTTTTTGTATCCTTTGTTGTGCTTATTAATGGTTTGTCTTCTCCATTTGTTTTACTTGAGAGAGGATTGATACAAGGATGTCCCCTCTCTCTTTTATTATTTATTATGGTAGTTGAGGGACTCGGTGGAGCAATTCTACAAGCCATAAATCATGGAAGGATTAAAGTTATTGTGGTTGGTGTAAATTTGGTTGTCACTCATTTTATTTTTATTAATAATATTATGTTATTTACTAATGGATATTGGAGTGATATCACCAATATTAAATAAATATTGACTTTATTTTCCAAAGCTACAGGTATGGTCTGTAATGCTGCTAAATCTTCTGTTTATTTTATGAATATAGATAATGTTTATATGGATTGGATTTTCTCCCAATTAAACTTTACTTTGATTGAACTCAACATTGGAATTAAATACCTAGGCTTCAGTATTAATCCAAATTATTATTTAAAGAGATACTAGGCTTGGATGGTCAACAAGATCGAAGGTAAACTTAATTTATGGTGCTATAAGTGGCTTTCCAAAGGAGGAAGATCAATTATTATGAAATAAGTTCTTGAAGATATACTTGTCTATTGGGAATCCATTTCTTAAATTCATGTTAGTACTATTGAAAGCATAATAAAAATTTGTTTTAATTTTCTTAGGAGAGATGGTTAAAATCACCATGCCCCTGGATAGCTTGGAAGAGACTCACCTTGCCTAAAGAGTTGGTGGGATGGGGCCTCAAGTATTATCCTATCTTTTCTAATGATGTAGCTACAAAAGGAATATGCAAACTAATTTCAGATGAATAGATTTGGAAAAACAATATTCCTCAGAAGGATATTTATCCTTTATCTATTTAATAGTGGATTAGAACTTGCAACACAGATTCTAGGAATGTTTCGATCATATGGAAAGAAATGATTCAGGAATATGATATCAACGGTGATTGGTAAGACTAGAATATAGGAAATGGAAGAAAGATCTAGATAGGTTAGGATCCCTGGAAGGGTTGCTTTTCTTCTTATTGACTACTTGTGCGAAAGATTGAACATTTGAAGGATAGAGGTATCAGTTATATTCACCAAATCCAAGCCCTTATTAACTCTTCTCCTCCTAGCCACAAATGGATTTCTACTGTTTATTTGGGATTTGATGGAGAGCATAGTATCATTTGGTAATATTTTATAAATGACTTATACATAGTTCGTGCTTTACCTAGCGATAGGGAAGATTCCCTTATTTGGTCTAAGAATGAGTCTAGTGGAACTTACTTGACAAGTTTGAGATATCAGGTTGATAGATCTGAAGAATATCTACCTGGCCCATTTTGGTAGCATTCTACTATCTAGGATTTAAATGTCCCCTTGAAAACTAAGCTTTTCCTCTAGTTATATTTGAATCGAAAGGTGTTTGTTTGGGATAGATTGATATTATTTCTTGGAATTGGTCCTAGTAGGTTCCCATTATGCTATGAAGCTTCAAAATCTATCCCTTATTTTTTTTATCTATTGTTCTTATATATACTCTATGTGGCATTATCTAGTTCAATTTTTTGGTGTCCATTTTAGGTGGAGTGGAGAATATATGATTGCGGTATGGAATGAGTGAATTCATAATGTTTATTTCCAACATTATAAATATCTTCCTATGTTGTTGATTTGTGGTTGTTGGATTATGAGGAACAAAACTATACTTTAGGATGTTACTACTCCTACCATGGTTTATGCTTCCAAAATAGTGGTTATTTTTCAATATTTCCCATAGATGAAGGTTCCAATCAAACAGAGAAGCATAAAGGAAGTTATTATCAACAAATCTATATGTTGGTGCTTTTTAAATGGTGTGTCTCAAGGGGGCATGAAATGGGTGGGGAGTTGGATTATGTATTGTTAAGTTAATGATAGGTGGGGAAATATATTGGATTATATATTGTTAAGTTAATAATATAAGAATGAGCTAAATATTAGTTTTAGGTAAATAACTATATTTTACTTCATAATTACACAATAAATATAACTTTTCCTATTTATAAAATTTATGTGGTTTAGCATTTACAATAGGCTTTCCAATTAGAATAATTGGTGTGTGGACAACTATAATGGAGAATGTATTGGATTATATATAGTTAAAATCCATGTTGGTCAAACGTGGCACACACATGAGGTAGATATTAGTTTTGTCTAAACCAACATAGATCCATCTATAATGGAAAATATATTGGATTATGTATTGTTAAGTTAATAATGGAATAATAAGGTAAATATTAGTTTTGGGTAACTAAATATTTCACTTCATAATTATACAATTAATGGAACTTTTGTCTACTTGTAGGATTTACGTGTGTTATCATTTACGATAGTATTCCAAATTATAATAATTGGTGCATGGACAATTATAATTGAGAATATATTGGATTATGTATCATTACAATTCATGTTGGTGAAATGTGGCACATGGATGAGGTAGATATTAGTTTTAGCTAAACTAGCATAGATCTATCTTAGCTATGGATCTACCAAGGGCCTAGGGGGTCCCTTTTGAATGTGCTTAGATTTAGGTTTGAACCCTTAAGAGATTTGATACCCATTTGTGCTTGATAGAGCCAGACTTAACATGGATCTATGATGTTAGTATGTTCTAATCAATCAGATTGCAAGGTTACCAATGATACACATAAATAATCATATAACAATAACAAAACAAGATACAAGAATAGTAAATAGAATAACAGATTATATTACTCAAATACACATGTGGGTTCATACACTAAACTGAACTGAGTATCTATTTGGCTCAATATCCTATGTATATGTTTACAAAACAATTACAAAAACTACCTATCGGTTCAACCAACTGACACGACCTATGAGGTTGACCTAATCTACAATTAGTCGAATAGTGAGTCTAGTCATCTTAGCTAACTAGATCCTCCAACATCTCCCCAACACAAAATCTTTCTTTGTCCTGAAGAAACAAGGTGACAAATTTTTTCTTGAGTATTTCTGTAATGCTCTTTTATGGACTATGCTTCATGATAGACGGTTGTTGTTGATTGCAGAATTCCACAATAGATTCTACAGTAATTGAGAATTAATGTTGGAATTATTCCCAAGTGCGAAGCGCCTTTTGAATGTTTATAGTTAAAGTAGCAAGACTAGAAAATTTCTGTACATTTTGATGTATGTCTATGCTAAAGATATTGCTCATGTCGATCCCCAAAATTTGTGTCTTTTATTCAACCATCGCAAGTAATTTTTGCATATGAGGTTGAATATTTTCGATACTGACGAGGCTTGGTTTGTCCTGGATAATCCATCGATGCTCTTTCTTTTCTAATTTTTCTAGTTCTGTCATTTCTACCACAAGTAGGTCATGAATTGTTTGTGCCATTGCTTCGGTGCTTGCTTAACGGTTCTGGAGTGAGATAATGAGTTCACGAGTCTTTTGTACTTATTGAAATACTTGGCCATATTGTGTGTACCAATTTCTCAATACTTCCTCTGTCACATTGGATTCTTTGATATACTATCCCAACACATTGGAGGCTACCGAAAACGTTGTATATTGATTTCTCAGTAGCATAGTAGTCTCTTCTTCCTATTCCTATTGTCTTTCTTGTAGTTGTGCTTGAAGGTTTGACATGACACTTTCAAATGGTTGGTATTCTTTGTCCAATGGTTTGTCTCTGTCGACCCCTTCCAGGATTGCGATGAATTGTTTCGCCAAATTTTCACACTTTGTTAAGAATTTGGTTTGCTCTGTCTTTATTTTTTTAATTGTTATTTACTTTTATCTCTTCTAAATATTGACTCTTTATTGATTATGTCTACCAAAAGGAATAACTCTTGTTCTCTTGCCTTCTGTGTGTTAATTGTTGTTGTCGATCCTAATTAATCCAGGTGAATCACTGAGGGTATCTGATGTTGAACCTGTTGTAGCTATTTTTGGTTCTCTTTTCCCTATTCTTCCTTTCTTTTATTTCTTTTCTTCTTCTCCGCTCATGTTCTATATTTTGTCTTTCAGTTTCTTCTATCGACGGATGTGTAACCTGTGTTTTCTCTATAGTTTTGATAGATACAGTAGGATTTACTAGATGGGTTTCTAGTGGAGGATTGATAGGTGATGCTTGTGAAGGTGGTGTGGGTGAAGGTATGGGTGGTGGTTTCTCAGAATTTGATGGTAGGAAATTCAGGATAGAATATATCAGTAAAGGATTTTTGACAATTTCAATGGATTCGACAATTTTGTCGAGCTCGACAGATTCGACATGATCGACCATTTGTTGGCTTGTTTCCGCTGGTTCGACTAGGTCAAGAACTTCGACAGACTCTTCAGAAATGGAAGGTTCAACTTCTTCAGGGAGCGGGTTAGGAAGTGGTGGGTTTCCAATGGGTTATGGAATGAATTAATATATCTTCTCTTCCACAATTTCGTTGGTTTTATTCAGGTCTCTCTGGAAAGTAGATTGGATATCTCCCAAAAGTTATCATTTCAGTGCAGAATTTTGTGGTTGGTTAGAATTTGGTGGAACGACTAGAATGTGTTGTGGGGAATCTAAAGCAATAGCTAGTTTCCTTATCAGTATTTCCTGAACATTAGGGAAAATAGACGGAAGTTGGTTTATAAAATCTTGAAGGTCATTGTCTTTGTCTACTCTGGTATGGAGGTTTGTTGGTAATGCTTCTAAGTATGGGTTTATGGTGGTTGTCGATGTAATGGCCGCCAAAGTTAGTAAAACTTCTTCAACTATTTCAGTTGGGGATGGAGGTGGTGGAGTGATAGTGAGGTTGACTAGATCAACAACAGGTGGGGTAACAAATTTTTCTTTGTTTGGTTTTGATTGGATTTTATTTTCTTCTTCTCTGATGAACGTTTGGAACTATCCATCAACTGATATCTTATTTTTGGCAGCATCCTCCTGAATTTGTGCTTCTCTAGCATATAGCTCATCGTTGTCATTGTCTGATGGTTCTTGCAGTATAATCTTGTGCTTTCCCTTTCCTTTCACCGGTTTATTCCTTTTGTGTCGAGCCTTGAATAGCTCTTCAACTAACCGATGGATATTTTTCTTTGTCATTGCATACTCAGGAAGAGGGGTGTCAGATTGGGTACCTTCATCTGTTGATTCTGCTTCCTCCTCCTGTTGTTGTGTTGTTGGTGGTATGGTTACCCCTAGAGGGTTGATGTTTCATGTGCTAGTATGATCAAGAGTAAAGGTGCTACTATGAAGTTGAACTTCATAATCCTCTTCTTTCTCCTGATCAGTCAGAGGTTCGACTATGAGTTGGTCAAGCTTTTTTTCTATCGATGGTATGTCTAACTTAGTGTTAGAATGTTGACTGAGCTTGAAAAATATTTCTTCTACTGAAGGATAGAAGTTGAGGGGTTCAGCATTTCCTCTAGCCCCCTATAAGTACCAGACCGATGTATGGTCTAATTCTAACTGAATGTGTGAATTTTATGGTAGACATCGTCGAATATTTTGTGGTACCCTTCATCTGGTCGTTTTAGTTTTCAAATCCTAGAACCAAGTATCCAACCAATATTCACCGTATTTGATCCCAGTCGAAAAATTGTTGTTGAGAACGACTTGAAATTCCACATGGAAATTCTATTTGGTTAATTGAACTCCTGATCTTGGACTGGTCAAAGATGGTACAATGCAATCTAAATTATTAATGCAGGATATCTAATTGGGGATTCCTCCTCTTGGTATTTTGTGCAAGTGTGCTTAATTATTTTTGCTAGGTGTTCTTCTCACCGGTAGAGTTTCCCTTTCTCTGTTATGTTCAACACTGCTTCTAACATGTCGATATTTAAGTCTAAACCTTCTCTTGTGCTCGTCAGACCTACAAAAATAATCTTTACATCTATATTTGGTGTGGTATACTGGATTTGGTTGATTATTAAGCCCCGTGAATTATTTCTCGCCATTGTTCCTGTTAGTTTTTCCTCTAGTCCCAAGTTTGATCTCACAAGTACCAGTTCTCCTTTGTTTGGAAACCCGATAAGCATGTATATCATGTCACCAAAGATTTCAACAGTTCTGTCGAAATAGAACTTGCAATTATGATATATGCTAATAATGAATTTTGCAATTGTGTATTTTGTGCGCACAAAGCTATCCATTAGAGGCACATTCATATAACTGAGGATTGTGCTCGCGCTTAGGTTTTGAGATTCCTCCTTTATTTTTCCTTTTTTCTATGCCCAATCCTTTATTTTCTTCCATATTATTGCCCATGATTTTTGTATAACTTTTGCATTGCAATCGTTATGAAGTCGTTGTACCAAAGGAGTTCTAGATTTTTCTAGCTCTTTCATTTTGTTCATTGCAGATATTGTAGTTGTCTTCTTGGATGCCATTATGTTGGTTGAATTCTTTGTTTCACACACAGGTAGCGGGTCTCATGGTTTCGGTTAATTTGATTCTTTAGCTCTTCATGGAATGATGTCTGATCCTCATATAATGCGGTATTTATAGTGCAAATAATTGGAGCAGGTAGAGATGTAGTAGATGGAAGTATTAATTGTTGTGTTAATGGTGTATTTAACTGTGAAGGATGGTCTATTGAGGGTTATTTTAATGCATGTTGGCTTTTTCGATCCCTATGTTGATGATCATTGTTACCTTATTGGACCGTTGGTCCTTCTTTATGTCAATGTGTGTCGAGGTCGAGGTGATGTCAGTGGAATGGTTGGTATTAGTCGTTTCGATGATGTCGGTGGTTATATATTTCAAACAGTAATCTACTATTTCCTTCCTGAGAGTTCATCCAAGGTCCTGTCATATTGATTTTCTGTAGTGTTTTCTTTGTTTTTTGAGGTTTTTATAGTATTTGTGTTTTTTTTCAACTTTTTTGTTATCAGTTATAAAACCTTTTTTTTATTCTTCATATCGTTTAAGTTGGGCACCATTAACAAATTTCTGAAATACACTACCCTATAACATTTTCAGTTTTAATGATCCATTAACATTGATTTCTTCAACAATGTATGGTCTCATCCATTATGTATGCAATTTCTTAGGTTTTCCTTTTACTTGACTATTATATAAAAATGCAAGGTCCCCAACTGATAAGTTTTTATTGTTACTATTTCAAATATGCCAAGATTTATGTTGTTGTTTTTGGATTGCTTCATCTTGCATTGCAATCAATCGATTTTATTCTAGCTTAGATAATTGTGTTAATCATTCTTTCCTAGCATCTTCGACATCAATGTGTAATATGTTGGCAATTGTAGGTGTTTTTTGTCGGAAGTGCAAAGGAATAACTGCTTCCTGTCCATAAACAAGTCAAAATGGTGTCTGGTCTGTCGATCGTTTGTACATCATTATGTATGCCCACAAGGAAACATGAACGTTGTTGTCCCAATCATCTTTTTCAGTATTACATACATAACATTCTACCCTCTTCTATAATGTATCCTATTTAACAAAAAGTGAAAATATACTTGGAATATTTCATATTTTGGGCATGATGTTTCGCTCGTAACTTGGAATTGGGAATACATTGGACCATTGGAAAAAACATGAAATTCTCTACAACTTTGTTGTTTTGAGTTTTTCCTAATTCTTCACCATTTGTCTGAGGAGGGCAGTTTAGTAACAAAGCATCTTTCAAAAGATGCTTTTAAAAAAGCATCTTTTAAAAAATGATTTGTTACTAAAATTCCCTCCCTGGACAAATGGTAAAGAATTAGGAAAAACTAAAAACCAAAAAGTTGTAGAATTTCAAGACCTTTCTAATGGTCCTAATTGCTCCCAATTCCAAGTTACTAGCGAACATTTATGCCCAAAATACGAAATATTCCTATAATATTCTGGTCTTTTTTCAAATATGATACATTTTGGGAAAAATAAAACCTTATGTATTTTTTTTAGGCCTCTAGTCAATGTTTTGTTAAAATATTCGATTGCACCATTGGATTGATGATGGTATGATGTGCTCTTTCTATGTTCAATTTTAAATTGTTCTGTCAAAGCTGTAATTGTTTTGTTTATAAAATGTGACCCCTGATCATTGATCAAGGTTATTGGACAACTGAATCTAGTAATAATATTCTCATATATAAATTTCGCATCTACCTCACTTGAGAAAGTTTCAACAGGTTCTTCTTCTTCCCACTTAGTGACATATTCGACTACTGTAATAAAATATAGTGATCATGTCCTTCTATCCGGTATTGGAAATGGTCTTATAAATTCGATCACCCAAATTTCAAATGTTAACCTTGGTTTTACTGATATTAAAGGAATTTATGTACTTGGTAGAGGCCGACCTAGTCGTTGGAAACGGTCACATTTGCTTACAAATATTCAACAATATCACTATAATGTCGGCCACCATAATCCTGATTGTTGGATTTTCTTAGCAGTCATGTCTCACTTAAAATTCCCTCCATCTAAACCATAATGTGCTTCATGCATTATACTTTATATTTTGTGATCAAGAACGCATCAACAGAGTACCTCATCTAAACCTAGTTTATAGAGGAATCTGTATATTATATTGTAAGGTGCAACTTTCATTGCTAGGATTTTATTCTTTTTATCACTCATTCCTTCTGGTGCTTGTCAGTTTTCTAAGAATTGGGAAATTCCTACTAATTCAGAAGGTATAGATTCAATTCTGAACATATGTGCATCTGGTAGGTCATCTTCTATTCTAATCGGTTCTTCTCATGTGTCGATTCTCGACAAGTAGTCGGGTCTAACATTTTCTTTCCCTGGTCGAACTATTACTTCGAACTCAAATTCCTTAAATAATAGTAACCAACGACATATTCTACCATGATGTAAAGGTTCATTAACTAAATATTTTAATGCTTGGTGGTCATTGTAAAAAACAAAGGGATTAGCTAGCAAGTAGTGTCGATACTTCTGAAGAGCGGATACCATTCCTAGTGCTTTCCTTTCTGTTGTTGAGTAATTTCGCTCGGATTATTTAGTTTTATACTACTATATACAATTGGATAGTACATTCCATCATCTCTAGTTGTGTTAATATCGCTCCAATTTCTGTGACGGATGCGTCAATATGTACATGAAATTTTATTGACTAATTTGGAAATCATAGAATATATGCTTCAACTAGTTTTTTCTTTAAAATGTTGAAGGATATATCACATTATTTTGTCCATTCACATTCTTGATTTTCTTTTAATAATTATTCTAACGGATATGTCATGTCTGAATAGTGTCGAATGAATTTTTTGTAATACCCTGTATGCCCCAGTAAGATACTTACTTGCTTCAGATTTACTAGAGTTTTTAAGTTGAGAATTATTTTAATTTTAGTGAAGCCTAAATTAATACCTTCTTTACATACAATATGTCCTAATAAAATTCCTATCGACATTGCAAATATACACTTTTTAATATTAAGGGATAGTTGTATCTATCGGCATCTTTTGAGCATAAGTCGTAGCCATTTACAATGATCTTTCAACATAGAATAGATTGTCCAATCATCAAAATACACAGCCATTTTTTGTATATATATTATTTAAATGATTTAAAAACTATTCATGAGAAAACAACTAGTGCATTCTTCAGATCAAATGGCATAAATTTGTAGGAAAATGACCAAAATTCACATACAAACATTGTTTTCTTTTGGTCCTCTTTGGTGTTAGGTACTTGCTTGTATCCTGAGAAACTGTCTGTAAATGAGTAACATTCATGTCCTGCAACTTCGTTAATAATTTCGTCTACGAAAGGAGTCAGAAATGGGTATGTAATTGTTACTTTGTTCAATTCTCGAAATTCAACACAAATTCTCAAACATGTCAGATCATGTTTCTTTGGTTGAACAACCATTGGGATTCCCCATTCCGACTGGTCAATAGGATAGATTATTCTTGCTGCTAGCATACTATCGATTTCCTTTTTTACACATTCTTTGTATTTATATTCTAGTTGGTACGGTCTTTTCTTCACAGGTTTTGCCTTGGGTTTTATGCCAATTTTTATTTCTCCCATTTATTCTACAATTCCTTTTAGATCCTTATCATACCGAGCAAAAACATCTTGAAATTATTTTAGTAAGTTAACGATTTTTGTTGTTCTTTCTTCATTCCAGTAGTCACCAATTTTGGCAATTTTTTGTTTGTCATCGTTGGATATGTCAACTTCTTTTGTTTTTATTTTCATTTCCATCCACTCCGGTGCCTTACTTTCATTAATTTTTTGACTCCCTTCTTTAAATTGTGAAAATGTCGGTGGAAAATATTTTGTTGTTAACCTTTCGGGATCCTCTTTTTCTGTTGTTTCAACCTTAAATATTATTTTGATTGGTCTTTTCATTTTAGGATGGTCGGATTTCCTTTGAAATTTTTTCCCAGTTACATGTTTTGTTTCTAGTCAAAGTCTTGTCGACTATGGTATTTTTTTTAACCGAATATTATGACATGAGGAATTCAGTTAGTTATGAGTTTCTGTCGAAGTGTTATTAACAGTCAGTTTTAGAAATGTTTTTATTTTCTTCGAAGCTTCAACCAGTAGGTGATCTTCAGGTATAAATTTTAATTCGTTAATGAAATTTTCTTTTAGTTCATTCCATAAGAATGTTTCACCTCGTGCTTCTTCCATTTTATACCATTTTTTTGGAAAATCATCTACTGCCAATGGAAATAGGTGCAACCATATTTGTTCATCTTTATATCCCAGTATTTTCCATTCTTTTTCACTTGTAATGATGTGTTTTTCAGGATCCTATCCTTGTGTAAATACTGGTATTTTTGACTAATTTGTTAGCTTCTTTCCTCCAAATATTTCGACAAAGTATGTTGAAGTTGTCAACCATGTTTTTTATCTCGACTAGTGGGTATCCCACTATCAAGCAACTTGTCTCATAAATGTTTCAACTAGACTTTGAAGTTGGACCTGTTCACCTATATTTTTAGAAACTTGTTCCATGTGAAGGACAGGTGACTCTCGTTCTTTATACCTAACTGACGGTCATCTTGATGTTTCTTTTTTCGTTGGTTCTAGGGATGGATACTCTCTAACTTTTTGTTCAAATATTTTAGGAAATATAGACACAGAGAAACATTGTCAAGTTTGCTTTTTCAGAATTTCTTAGATGGTCCCTTGCTTGCAATTCGTACTTTTTCATTTCCCAATCATATAATTCTGCATCTGATTTATAACCGATAGAGTATGGATTTCCTAAGTAAAGCTCTCGATATATGTTCGGTTCAAAATAATCCTCATTATTTTGTTTTTGGTATAGTTGTCGAACATCGACTTATTCACCTATAGGCTATGTCCATGGTTCTCCTTATGATGGACCAACTGGAACAATTACTTTTTGTCCATTTCCTTTAAGTTTTATTATTTCTTTGTCTAGTGCAATTGATGTCTTCATCTTTCAATCCCATGGTCAGCCTACTAATGCTATAAAGGAACTAGATCCTTATTTAGGATCGATTATTCCAAAATGGACTTTTGCAGTGATACTTTTGATAGTCGTGTCGACATTCTTCCATAAACCAATTGGTTCAATTAGTCCTTAATTGGCTAACTTCAAGTATATGCCAGATTCATTAAGGGGAGGTTTACCTAAGTGTTCCCATGTGTCCCTGGTCATAATGTTTACCTACGATCTGAAGTCGAGAACAACTTGTCAAACGTGGTAACCTTCAATTTTTAGGTCGACTAAAGGGTTAGCATCACTTTTATCCCTTTTGATTCAGGCTACATACGTTTGTAGATTGCTTGTCTACACTAGATTTATTCTTAAGATTGTGCAATAAGTTGATCAATTTTGCAATAGAATTATCAGTTTTTATTAAATTAATTAATTCTTGAGACATCTTATGTTGATCATCATCAGTTACTTCTTGTGCATCTAATTCTTGAAATATGTTTGATGTGTCATTATATAGTTGTCTTTGTATAACAGGTTTAGGATAATCTTCTTTATTCTTTATTTTCCTTATATTTGGATTATCCATGGAAAAAAAATTTCCTTGTTGAATGATGATTTGTAAGTTCTTAGTTCGAACAACATCACATTTTTGAAGACTAGATAAGATGCTAACATTATTTTTATTGTTAATTTTTTCAAGCATGGTGGGGAAATCCTCCAAGGAGTGATCACTGAAACCACAACTTGTACAAAATTTAAGATCGTTTCGATCCTTGTATGGATTCTCAACATGTCGATGCCCTTCATTTAAACTTGTATAGAACTGGATAGGTCGACGTGGTCCGTTCTCCCAATTCCTGAAGTATCGTCCTTGACCTGAAAATCCCCCATGATGATTGTTGTCATACCAACGCTCATATCTTCAACCATCATACCTTTGATTGTTTTGCTCATTCTGATCGCTATTATTCCTTATATTATTGTATTTATTATTTTGTGAGACAACATTTGTCTGGTAAATTGCCTGATAATTGTGTCGTTTTTTTAAAGTTTTGCTAGAATTCCACTGTTGAATGGATTTTGACATCACATATCACGCACCAGCAAGCTTTTTCATTCTTCATATTATATGGACAGTATTTTTTTGCATGTAGGTCATGCTCCTGGCATATGTCATAAAATCATTTTGACTGAACGAACCAGAACTCTTGTCGACGTTCTTCTTATCGACAATAGTATTTTGTATTTGGGTCGTCAAGCATTCAATACACCAAAATTCATGTCCCTTGAGGTTTATCTCCCATATTGATTTATTCATAATATCCAATTGTTCTTCAATTCAGACATTGACAGGATTTATTGGATAATCCTCATCCATATCTATTTGTAACACCTTAGTTAATGCATCTTCATAAGTGTTGAAGTTGTCTAGTCGAATGTGAATTCATATTTTTTATAAGAGTCCTGCAACAAACCATTGGATCAACAATTATTCATTTATGTTATACTCCAACTAGCTTAGTGGGTCTTTTAATCTCTTATCATACTCTTGAACTGTTTCGGTCAGTTTCTGGACTATAGTTTTCAACTTCTTTGCTACTAGATGTTTTGCATCTGGTGGTTTGTGTTATATGGCATATTTATCTGTAGTGGATGAGCTTCGACAATGTGACTTGCACCTTTGTCAATCAAGAAATTGAACAAAAGTGTCGGCAATGAACACATGAACTGTTCATTGAGGTCGTTGTAGAATCTCTCTTTGATACTATCCATAGAGACTCTTTCATCGATTGCTCGCTCCTCACAGAGCTTGTCAATGATTATTTTGAACCACTCCGACAAATGTGTGCGGCCTCCCCTTGTTAACTTCTAGAGTAACTATTGTTCTTTATCTTCTACCAGTTGTTTCATCTACTAGTTTTTTCAAAGAATGAGATACAGACTCGACAAAATTTTCATGTGTTTCAGAGAAAAACTTCTCCTTTGCTTGGGAAATAGTCAGTCCATTTCTTCTGGCGTAATTTTGAAAATAATTCACAATCTTACATTCCCGCCAATTCTTAATCTCCTGCTCTGATATCATCTAGTCATAGTCATTTCATCATTATATGCACCACTGACAAAGGAACCAATGTTGTAATCAATCAGATTACAATGTTACCAATGATACACATAAATAATCATATAAAAATAACATAACAAGAGATAAGAATGGTAAACAGAATAACAAATTATATTACTCAAATACACATGTGGGTTCATACACTAAACCGAATCGAGTATCTATCTGGCTCAACAGCCTATCTATATGTTTACAAAATAGTTATAGAAACTACCTGTCGGTTCAACCAACCGACACGACCTATGAGGTTGACCTAATCTACAATTAGTTGACTAGAGAGTCTAGTCAGCTTAGTTGACTAGCTCCTCCAACATAGTAGAAAATCACAATGCAATTTTTTTCTTATATTTATCTCTTCTCTTTATGTTAATAACTCATATTTAATTAAATATGTATTAATTCCAATTTATTGTTATTTTTATGAACTTAATACTTTTAATAGATCTTCAAAATTGTTGATTCTATTAAAGTTGGGATTTATAATAGTGTCCAAAATGTTGATTTTCACCAAATTAGTTTTTTTAATAAATATTCTTCTTCTTCTTCTTCTTCTCCTTCTTCTCAATCACTATTGGGTATAGATATGTTCTCACACAACAAATCATCAATGGATAAGAATAACACCTCCTTAAAAGATCACAACTCATAAAGAGGTGATCTAGAATTTTGTGATTGTATATGGAGTTAATATATAATGATTTGCCCTACCTCATTAGTTTGAATAATTATACCATCAAGGAAACACGAACTAGTGCATAAATTGGTATCATATCCAATTCTTCAATATGAAACTCTTAAGATAAGATTAGATGAAGAAACTAATAAATCATATAATCTTGAAAATCTCTCTCTCTCTCTCTCTCTCTCTCTCTCTCTCTCTCTCTTTCTCTCTCTCTCTCTCACCAACAAGGAAACAAGAACTAATGCATAAATTGGTATCATATCCAATTCTTTAATATGAAACTCTTAATATAATATTTTATGATTTTTTCCATACAACCACCAATTCTAGATGCTAAAAACCCATATAATCTAGAAAATCACATTGTTCAAACATGTGATATAGAATGACTATAATTTTTCCACTAATGTGAAATCCAATATCTCTAATTTCCCCAATATTTCACTATGGACCACACCATTGGAATAGAGAATTCAATGGTTTAAAGCCACTTGGAAAAAATAAAGAATAATAGTAAAGTGGTGAATTGGGGTCATGAAGAACTATGGAAAAACCAAAGTCAAAGGGAAAATTTATGGATAAAGGAATCATTCTCTTCTAAAAATCAATTTTATTAACATTTTCAGGGAATTTGGACACGGAAAGTGCATTAGTGGTGGAATGAGTCCAAATATGTTGTGTAACTCCCATAAAAGGTGGAAGTAATCCTCTCAGGAAGGCATCTCAAGGTTCGTAACTACTTGGGATAAAAATATCAATTATGTCACATCTATGATAACAATCAAGTCCTATGACATATTATGACAACTTATGAGGGCTCTAGAGGAAGAAAATCCTTCCTAATTCGAATTTCCAAGTAATATGGAGGTAATATTTGGTCAAATAACATTAGTGAGGAAGTAAATGAGTTCCAAGGTATCATTCTCTCATGATAATAACATTTATTAATATCTTTGTCAGAGATTCAAAAATGAGGCGGAAAGGGCCCAATGTATTTTATAAAAGGGATGAAAACCTCTTGGGAGAGATCTATTGGAAAATTTACTTCTAAGTTGGAGAGATCTTGTCGATTTCATAGCTTAGGATATCATCCCCTTGCTAGCTTGGGAGATGTTCTCCTTCACTTTTTGAACTAGTTTCGATGGTGAGAGATTCCACCCTAGATGTACATTGAATGAGGCTAAAATATTGTAAAAAACAATGATAGATTTTCTTTTTAAACTACAGGATATTTGTTATCGTGTTCTTGAGTTTATCTAAGCACCTGCACTAAGGGTTCATTCTTGATGTGTCCTTCTATGGTTTTGGAGGGGGATCATTCCCCTCTAGATCCAAACAATAATCAATACTTTCATACCCTCTTGACCTCTTTGTCCCCTAATCCCCTAATTTGGAAAATTCCTAAGCATTTTATTACAAAATTAGATGAAATCCTAAAAGCTAAGATGGATCCAACCTCATTTCAAAGCATGAATCATGTCTTAATAGATAAGGTTCTAATCATTCAATATACGAGGATGTGGCCTTTTACAACTATAGTGGAGAACTAGTTGGACAAATATTGGAGACAAGTTATCAATGGCAATGTGGCTCTTTATGCCTACGGTAAAGGATTTTTTGGTTTTCATTTATAACTGATAGATAATAGAGATTTAACATTTCACATTTGACCTTATTTTTTTGTATCTTGAGGTTTTTATCTCAATCAATGGACCCTTGAAATTGATCCTAAGGATGAAATCCCCTCTATGGTACCAGTATGGGTGTAGGTTCCTCATCTCCCTCTCTCTTACTAGGGGGGTGATTGTATAAGATCCATTGGAAACTAATTGGTTAAATCGGTGTATTTTTCATTTCATAAAGGTAAGCATTTTCCATGTGCAAGGATTTGTGTTGAAATGCATCTTGAAAAGGAATCGCCAGCTGAAAGTTTGATCACCCATGGTTCCTGGTCTCATCATCGGCAATTAGACTATGAGAAGTTAACTTATAAATGCAAAATATGCCATGAATATGGTCATTTTTCCATAGATTTCAACCAACATAATCTAGATGGAAACCTAGAAAACTTGCTTGAAGAGGAATGGTAGACTCAAAAAAAAAGATCAGAAAGAGATCCCACATATTTACAATTATACTGAGGTGTCTTCAAGACAAGATGTCTAGATTGATAACCAATATGATATTATGGTCTTGATTCAAGAGAAATCATCTCAATATCTGAAATATCGTCTTCCCATGCTAGTTGATCCAAATCCAAATAAAAGATAAGTATATCTTATAATGAGACCCCCCCCCTCTTCCTACAAGATATATAGGAGATACAACTGGATTGGGCCCATTGTTTTGTCAAATATTGGGTTATATGATAGTCTCAAATGTTACAGATTAAGAGGAAGGAAAATTAATCATAGAATCTCACAATTTTCTAAATTCTCTTAAAAGACCTTCTCTTTAAAATCAATCCTCTGAGAAAAATATTGGAATTTCAACATGAACTAAATATGTTCATAAAAGTGGAAAATACATAAATGAAGGTACCGAGGGGAACTCGTGGAGAAGAGGACAAAAAAATGATAAATAAAATCAAGAATCAAATTTTTCTTAATATCTTTGATAAGGTATTCAATATTGCTTGTTTAAGTATAAAGTAACCAGTTGCTCTACAACCTCTAAATCCCACTACAAAGGAGGAGATAAGCCCTACCCTCAAAAAATAATGAAGGTGGTTTCTTTGAATTGAAGGGATTAAAATCTCTAAAAATGTTTTTCCAATGAAAAATATCTCTCTTTTTTAAAAACCTCTCATTCTCTACATTTAAGAAACAAAGATGGAGGAGTAGGTAATGTTAAATATTAGAGAAAAGGTATGGAAAAATAGTAAGGGATTATTTTTCATCTCAAGTGGAGAATTAGGTGGTATTTTTACAACATGGAATCCATATTTTCTTGATCTGATTTCATATAAGGAAATATGATATTATATTCTCACTTCTTTTAAGAAAAACGAGGATGGATCTACAATAACTGTTATCAACATTTACTTTCTAGTGGTTTATGGAGAAAAATATCTTATAGAAATATTTGTCTCGTCTTAAAAATCAAGGTCATGCTAACCGATGTGTCATTGGGGACACTTCAATTCTACCCTTTACAATTTTGAAAAAAGAGGTGGAATCTTTTCTAGGAATGAATGGAGTATTTTATTTCAATTTGAGACCTCCTTGACATAAAACCTATAAAAGGACGATTCACTTGTTCCAACAAAAGGTTAGGGATTCACCATATAGCATCTTGACTTGACAAATTGCTATTTATAAATTATCTCATGTTCATAATAAGGCCATCTCTTCTACATTTTTGTCATAAAACAAATGAGATCACAAGACAATTTTGATTACTTTCTTCGAAAAGGAAAATTTTGACTCACTTCCTTTCTATTTCAATCCATAGTGGCTGCAAGAAATTGAAAAACTATGAAATTATATCCAAATCTTGGAAAACTTGTATTTATGGTTCCACTCCTCTATTTGAGATTCAAAACTTAAATTGGTCAAATTGGCCCTTAAAGTTTGGGTCAAGAATTCTTTCAAATCCTTGCAACAAGAAAAAAAAGAAATAAACCATCAAATAAAAGCCGTGTAGGAAATTTTTGAGACAATAGAAGTAACTTCTCAACTTCTCTTGAAAGAGAAGCATATTAACTCTGAGATGCATTTCATTCTGTGAAATGAGGAAGAGCACTAGAGGTTGAATTCTCATAGTCTTTAGTTACAAGCAAGGGATCACAATAATTCATTTTTTCACAACCAGGATTGATCTTGAGAATTCCATAATCACATCAAATAAATAAATTATAAGAATGGATATTCACTTCACTACTTTGTTGAAATAAAAAAGGGAGTCATATATCATTATAGTTCCCTCTTTACAGAATATATGGATATCGATGAAAATAGTGCTTTATACTTTCTTATTATTGTTCCTTAATTAGTCGCATACACTGATAAGTCATTAAGTCATTCTCTGACTTGATGACTTGTCATCAAAGTTAGAGAAATATTGGAGGAATAAGTCATGAAATAAATATGGATCCTTGAGCTTGATAAGGATCTTGGTCTAGATGACTTTACAATCCATTTCTACATGGCTTACTAGGATATTTTCAATTATGATATTTGTTGAATGTTGAATAATTCTAAAATAAAAGACAAGCTGGGATGAATCACTAATTCAAACTTCCTCACTCTTGTGCCTAAATATACAACCCTAATTCCTTCTTCCACTTCAGGCCTATTTCTTTAGGCAATGCTTTTTACAAGATTCTTATAAAGATTTTGACAAATCGAATAAATCCTCTATTTTCCAAGATCATCTCTAAAAACCAAGGAGGGTTCATTCCTAAACATAACATTTTGGACAATATTAATATTTTCCAAGAATCTCTTGCTCTGTCTCTCCCTCTCTCTCCACCTTTTATTTGCCTCTCTTGATATTTCTCCCTCTATCAATCTCTCCCTCCCTTCTCTGTTAATTAACAGCCATTTGTTCCTTTATCCCTCTCCCCTATCCTCTCTTTCTCTCTCAACTTGTTACACCAAAGAGGTGCATTCTACAACCCAGTAAGGGAGAGATGTGTAACTCCTTTCATGCTCATATTAGAGTTGACATGTGTCCTTTATAAAAAATAATAAAATATTATAAAAAATAACATGTTGTCTTAAAATAAATTTAAATTATTTTAGAATCACATTGTTGTAGGTACAACAAATCCCATGTTATTTTGACACGGGATCCCAATTACACATACGAATATTACTTGGTAAGAATCTTCGTAATATTAATGGGTTTCGTTAAAAAATTTATTCGACTCTTGGGACTCCTTAACTCAACCAAATTTCCAAAAAATCCATGTTTGATTTCTTTGTTTTAAATGCAGAAATATTGGGTTTTTGTTAGGGATTGTTTTAACATTCCGCCTCCCACAACCTGAAAGTTGCAGAATGCGGGAAAGATTTTAGTTGATATTTCATTTTTTAAACCCGCATCCCAAAAGTTGCAGAATGCGGGTTGTGGGGTTATCATTTATTTACATTTTGGTTTGCGTATCTCCGCAACCCACATCCCACATCCCGCAAGATGCGGAATGCAGAATGCGGAGCTGATTGAATAATTTTTCGTCATCTTGCGATTCCGCATCCTACAAGTTGTGGAATGCGGGTTGCGGAATGATTAATAAACTTATGATTTCATTTTTTATCCTTCATCCCGCAAAACTGATCCTGACTGTTATGTTTTACCCTCATCTGATGGTCTGTATTATTTCTCGGGAATTATAAATATGATAGTTTTGTTTGCAATTTTCACTGTTTTTACTGTTGTAATTTGTTTTGCTACGTGATTTTACCTCCAGATTTTACAACGTGTTCTAACATTGTTTACTACAGTTTCAGGTTGTTTACCAAGTCGCTTTCTCACAACTTGAATTGTTTACTGTGCTCCCTATATAACTCAATTTAATTACTGGTGTCAGCATTAGAAAAGGACATGGCAACATCTAAAACATCCTGAATTACCAGGAGTAAAAACCTCCAGAAATATATGTTTTCGAGGGACCTGAATTTTGGTGTCTTTTCCGACACAAATAGCCGAGTGTCTTAAACCTACCAGTTGGACTGGTCTCGAGTTTATTCCATCTTTGATAATAACGACCTTTCAGAATTCCAGAGTAACCAACTCATTTATGAGAGAATTAGGGACTCTGGCCTTCATATGATTGTTGCAAGACCATCCATCCTCCCTTATAATGATTCATCGAATTCCACCAATGGTGGTATTGATAGGCCTTCATCACCTCCCTTGCAATCTCAACCTTCTTCTCGGTCTATAACTTCCTCTTCTACTGTACTTATCTCATCGATAATAGCATTATCTTCATTATCTGATGGTTCTACTGTGACACCTTTCATGACTCAGCTTTATCAAAATGCTACTTGTCTACCTGAATCTGTTACACCTATTTCTGTAGATATGCCCATTCCTTCATCTGATGTACCACTAGTTTTCAATATTCCATTGCATATCCCTTCATTCAACTCAGTGTCATCACCTGTGGCTGAGAAAACTTCAACAGTCTCATCATCACCACTCAATATCACTACTTTGCAAGTTTCATCAGCTGAAACTTCAATTCCTAACATTTCCTCAGCTCCTGAAGTTATTCCTGCTCATAATCTTAACCCTTCTCCATCCACTTCTCCTATAACTATGACTATGCCTTCTCACACCACAGCTCAAACCACTTCTCTGATATCCACAGGCATCAATGTACCCCCCATTGATGAGATGAGGGAAGAATTCAATGAATATTTTGTGGTATCCCTAGGAGAATATCGGTACAGTAAAGCCGATAGATCAGTGGTGAAGAAAGGTAGGAAGAGGAACATGCATCAGAGTGATATGGATGTGTCTGTTGCAAATGAGGTGGTGTGGACCTAGCGATCAAGTGACCCGCATGCATATGTCACTGATGCTGCAACTATCTTAGGGGATTTTATGGGAGCCAATTTTGATGTTGTGAACACTTTGAACCAGGAATTTGATAAACAGAAAGAAGAAATTGTTAGACTGAAATAGGAGTTGGTGCAACTTAAAAGGAAACATGAGAACAGGTGTGATGAACTTCAAGAGATGAATGTTTCCCTCAATGAATAATTGTAAAGGGAAAGGACTATTAATGTCACTTTGGTTTAGAAGGTTGCATTGTTAGAAAGACAGTGTGAAGATGCAACTGCAAGTGCGGCTTCATCTTCAGTTTCCAAATTTTCCCAAGAAGAGTTTAAAGAGATTTCCATCCAAACTAACAGGGAACACTATGATTTGGTATGTGAGTTATTTAAAACTCTAGCTGATATATTTGAGACTCACATGGTGTTTGACAAGATGTATGTTGTTTTGGAAGACCTAATTGAGAAAAGATAGCAGGCCTCAAAAGCTTATGATGAGGTCATAGACTGGCAGAGGTACATGAAGGATAAGCCTGATAATATCACTATCCTCACTACTTTTCATTTTAAAAGAGCCAAAACTATTTTGAGAGCTTGGGAAGACTTAGATGAAATAGTAGCTGAAGCCATAAAGAAATATCAGGCTATCTGCGGCAGAAGATGGTATGCAGTTGACAATATCATGACTGGATTATCCTTTCCTACCATGGTGCTTATTGAAAAAGCATGTCCACCTAGACTAATGATCAAGCAAGTAGAGCAACAAAGGAATGACCAGGAGGAGAAGATCAAGAAACTTGACCACATCAGCATACATGATGTAGAGCAGTTAATCAAACAGTCATTTGTAGTACAAATAAAGATTCACATCTACATCCATGTTTGGCATAATTTGGCTAAGAATGAGGTCAAAGATTATAAGTGTAATTCTCAACTTGGCATTGAATCTACCACTTATCCTAATATCGAGGAGCTGCTACGTATTTGAAGGGTGTGGAAAGATTTCTTGGGATACTAGCCTTGTTTAGGTTTTTGATCCCCTTTAGGGGGGAATTCTATTCTTTGTAATAATTATTTAAGTGAATGATCTCTAATGTATCGAGGAATTTTGACTTTTGGAAGAAGGGAGACTAATACAAGGGATCGAACAACACTTCAATTTTTTCCAAGGTCTTTTGTGTAATTTGTTACAGAGAATTCTGAATAAATACAGTGTTGTAATTCTTATCTCTTGTACTTGATCTATCAATTTTTTTTACAGGTTTTAGTTTTCTTGTTCCAAATGATCAGATAGTACTGTGATTCATTTGTAATTGATTAATGTGTTTATTTAACTCTGATTTACCTCTATTATTTATTAATGCATTGATAAAGCTTCATGAAATTTCTTTTATGGATTTTCTTTTATCTATTTCTACAATTGGTTCAGCAATAAAAGTTTTATAGCTTATAAGTTGGTTTTTCAGCTAACTTGAGCACCTGGAGGTTATCTTGAATGGTTTAATTCTGATTTACTGTTATTTAATTTTTATTAAACAATTGTAATCTCAGGAAATACAGTTTCATCTTATTTACATTTTTGTCAATATGATGAATTGCTTATTCTTCACACAGCTCAAGACAACCTGTCATTCATTCAACACCTCTTCAAAGTAGTTTAGATTTAGATTAGGTTCTTCTTCATAGTTAGGTTTTAGTTTTCCTTTTCTTTTCTTAACTCTTTGTTTTCCATTCTAGAAAACAGATCCCCTTATGGATCAAATCCATCCATAAGCCAGTGGAGGGTACAAAAGTATCCATGGGGGATTACCATACCAAACAGCTCGAGGATAGAACAATACCTGCGTGGGATTGTTTGAAGCCTTAAACACCCTTATCAGCCACATACTCAGTTGGGACCTCAACACACATATATATAAAACAATATATATTAGATAAACTAAAACCATAACCATTGGATTACACATGTCCTCAACATTTCCACTCTAAAAAAAGGTTTACACCTTAAGATATTTGATCCCTCTTGGTGCTTGGTAGATCACCTTTTAGATGGCTATATGTTGGTATCCCCCCATCCCTATCTCTTTTCACCCTCCCTCTCCATGCTTCTCTCTCTTACAACCTCCCTCTCTCTCCATCGCTCAACCCTCCACCCTATGCCTTTGACACCATCTCTCTCTCTCTCTCTCTCTCTCTCTCTCTCTCTCTCTCTCTCTCTAGATATCCTTATACATGTGTCTCCCTCCACCCTTTCTATAATGCACACTTTTTCCAATTCTATAAGGGAAAGAAATGTAATTTGAAATTTTCCATGTCACCAATAGTCCTATGTGTATGGTTTGGAGTTTGCTTTGGTAATACCAAACCTATGCTATGGTATATGATAAACCATAGCTAATTGGGCATTTCTTTCAATTTATGAAGAAGTCGTTGTTTACACACTTGTTACAGTATGCTAAACACAATCATTTTGACAAAATCTTAAACATAAATAGCTTTTTTTCTGCAAATTCCAAATATGTAATTTTTATTTAAAAATACTATATTTTCCTTTTTTTTCAATTTCTATTGTGTCCTCACTCCTTAACTCAAAAAACATGTTGTTAGTGGTTTTTCCACAACTTTTTCAATTCTTAATAGTTTTAAAAACAAATTCTATGGTGCACTAGAAGACATTGACCTCTATATTCTATAAAAAAAACCATTTCATGATTATTTCCTTAAGACCGTCAAAGGTTGCACCAACAAAAGACGTACAATTTGTTGATGTAATTGTAACTTAGGAATGTATTCACTTATATATCTTATGTATTGTACCCCGATGTTTATTCTGGGAAGTGTTTGTAATGTCATTGAGTCATGTCATGCCCCGATGTTCTGATTGGGAGTTTCTATAAGGTAAACAAGTCATGTCAAGGCATTGAGGGTAACCCTCCTATTGATCAAGGGTTAAAGTCCCCGCAGTTCCAAGGCCCTAGGGTTATTAGCCTCTCCTAATGAAGTCGTCCCTAGTGAGTTATTGTCAAGTCAGGAATTAGTATAAATAGAGAATGAGCCTCTCTATTTATCATACACTTTCTCACACTCAGTTGTAGTGCATAGCTGAGGGAGAAGAAGTTGTTGGGGCTAGAAAGAAAGAGGCTACTATTGTTGGGAGATCATCTTACTGTTTTGGGGTTTTACTTTGGTGTTGATTCTATCTCTGATGAAGTTGTGGGGTTTTCTCCATTTATGGTTTCCTCAAGGAAAAACATTGTGTTCATTGTCTCTTGTGTTTGATTGTTGTACTTGTTATTCTCTCAGTTAAAGATCCTAACATAATGCTAGCTTGAATGCTAAAATTCTAACATGGTATCAAAGCAAACCTGAGAAGAAGACACTGTACAGCTGTGGAAACTAGGGCTTCCTACTTTTTAGATCTCTCTCCATAGATTTTCAGCAAAAGAAAGTTGGACTGACTCTCCGCCCTAGGGCGCATCTTTCTGTTGAAGCAGAATCTGATTCTGAGCATTTTCAGTTTTTGACCCGACACTGCTGCCAAAAATTAGGGATTTACAAAAAAGTGGAATTTTTGAGTGAGCCCATGCATAGATTGATCTCCTCCTCAAAATAGAAGTTTAGATATCAAGATCACATAATTTGGTTGGACAAAACTCCGAGAAATTCAAACCCTAATTTGCTCCTAAACCAACAATGTAGAAATTCAGCTCCAAATCCATATCTAACATCTTGACCTAGTAAGATCTAAATATTTTGTATTTCCATTTGAGGTTCTTAGTTAAGATGTCTCACCATACCAAGCTTGATGAAAAGCTTGAGGGAGCTGATAACTTTCGAGCTGGGAAGTATAGGATCTCCATGGTCCTAGAAGAAAATGAGTTGGACTCCTACATCAATGAGGAGGTTCCAGTTCCAGAGGGAGCTAAGGCTAAGGCATTACACAAGAAGAAGTTGGTTGTGGCTAAGAGGATTATTGCTGATTCAATTAAGGATCACCTCATACCATAGGTGTCCTCCCTAAAGACACCTAAAGCTATGTTTGATGCCCTAACCAAACTCTTTGAAGGAAAGAACATAAACCGAAAGATGAATTTGAGGAACCAGTTGAAGAATGTGAAGATTCAGAATGCGGAGACCATACAGTCTTACTTCACAAGGGTCTCCTAGATCAAAGAAAAACTTGAAGCAATGGATGAAGAAGTGGAGAAAGCAGAGATTATAATGGCCACTTTGAATGGTCTCCCTAGGACATGGGACTCTTTCATTCAAGGGATCTGTGCCAGAAAGAAGCTAGTTAGGTTTAGCAGACTATGGGAAGAATGCTCACAAGAAGAAGCTTGGATAGCATCCCGAGAAGAAAACATGGGAAGTGAAGATCAAGCTCTCACAATTCAATCCAATAAAAATAAAAGGGACCATCATCATCATCATCACTCTAAAAGTAAGCACTCTTCCTATAAGAAAACTCAACTCAGATGTTATACTTGTGATGAAATAGGACACTATGCCAAAGATTGTCCTAGAAACAAAAGAAACCCTCACAAGAAGAAAAACAACAAGAGAAGACATCATGATCATGCTACAGAAGATGATGAACCTTCCACAAAGAGAAACAAGCAACAAAGTGATGATTCTTCAAGTGATGAAGAATATGTTTTGATTTCTGCTCTCATGGAAAACATCACACATGAAAGCAATGATTGGCTTATAGATAGTGGGGCTTCCAAACATATGACAGGATTCAAAGAGTCTTTTGTAAGACTATCAGAACATGAATCACCCCATAAGGTGAAACTCAGAGATGACTACCAATGTCCAATAAAAGGTAGTGGGGAATGCTTCTATAAGCTAGACTCTGGAAATTCTATGAAGATGAAGGATGTATTGTTTGTACTGGGACTTAAGAAGAACCTCCTCTCCATATCTGCATTAGATGCAAAAGGAATGAGGGTTACATTTGTAGATGGAAAATTTCTCATGTGTCCAAAAGGAAAGACTTTTGATGATGCAGTAGTGATTGGGGAACAAGAGCGAGGCCTATACAAATTGAAGGTCCATTCAGAACAAGCTTTGGTCCATGACACAATAGAGCCAAATGAACTTTGGCATAGAAGGATTGCACATGTGCACTACAAAACACTACCACTTGCAAGCAAAGATGTTGAAGGTATTCCAGAAATTCAGGAAAAACATGATGGAGTCTGCAAAGGATATGCAAAAGGAAAGAACACAAAGATGACATTTCCAAGTAGTGGGAGCAAGGCAAAAGGAATCTTGGAAATCATTCACTCCGATGTATGCGGTCCAATGTCATCAAGTTCATTAAGCGGGTATGTATACTATGTTTCTTTTATTGATGATTTTTCTAGGAAGACATGGATTTACTTCATGAAGAACAAAGATGAAGTATTCAACAAGTTCAAGGAATTCAAAGCCTTGATTGAGAACCACACTGAAAACAAGATCAAGACTTTTTGACTAGATAATGGTGGAGAATTCACATCAAACGAATTCAAAGAGTTATGCAAATATTCAGGGATTAAGAGGGAGTTAACCACTCCATATAATCCACAACAGAATGGGGTTGCAGAAAGGAAGAATAGAATGATCATGGAAGCTGCAAGGGCTATGCTTCATGATCAAGATCTTCCCATGCAACTATGGGAAAAAGATGCCAGAAAAATGGTGTATGTACAGAACTGTACTCCACACAGAGTACTCAAGAACAAGACACCTAAAGAAGTCTTTTCTAGCAAGAAACTAGAAGTCAACCATCTCAGAATATTTAGCTATCCACTGTACATACACATTCCAAAAGAAAAGAGGACAAAGTTAGATCCTTCGGGAAAGAAGGGTATATTTGTGGGATACTCTGAAAGCTCGAAGGATTACAGAATATACTTCCTAGGATTCAAGAAGATTGACATCAGTAGGGATGTAACATTTGACGAAGACTCATCTTACAACAAATCCAGAAAGAGGACTATTGAAGAACCTGAAGAAACAGAAGCACCCAGAATTCATGACACAACCATGAACGAAGAAAGTTAAGTAGAAGATCAAGAATTAGAAGAATCTTAAGAACATGTAGATCCACCTCAGGAGAAGAGTCCTCATAAGAGGAAACCTGCTTGGGTACGAGAAGCTATCCAAGGTGCAGAAAGATATGGGGCTCCAGAAGAGAATCACAGAGAAAGAAAGAGAACCAGGTCCTGCTCAAGGTATGTAGCCTTATTATGTGATTTCATCAATAAATAACCTTCCAACTATGAATAAGCGGCAGAAGGAAAGAATGGAAAGATGTTATGATTGAAGAGTATCAATCGATCATGAAGAATGATGTTTGGGATGTTGTCCCAAGACCAAAAGGGAAGTCGGTTGTAACTTCCAAATGGATCTACAAGATCAAGCATGCTGCAAATGGCAGCATAGAAAAATATAAAGAAAGATTTGTGGCTCGTGGCTTCTCCTAGAAAGAAGGAATAGATTATGAAGAAACTTTTTCACCTGTAGCCAGATACACTTCCATCAAATCAGTACTTTCTCTAGCTATAGGAATGAAATGGAAGATACACCAAATGGATGTCAAGACTTCTTTCTTGAATGGTGTAGTGGAAGAGGAAGTATATGTGGAGCAGCCACTTGTTTTTAAGATACATGATAGGGAGTCTCATGTGTGTATATTGAATAAATCCCTGTACGGTTTGAAACAGGAACCCAAGACATGGTACAGTAGAATTGACAGCTTTCTATCTAGTTTGGGCTTTACCAAGAGTAAAGCAGATTCCAACCTTTACTACAAGGTTGAAGATGGAAACCCAGTGATGCTCCTACTATATGTAGATGATCTGTTTGTAATAGGTATGGATGGGTTGATTGCTGATACGAAGAGGAAGCTTGCTGTCGAGTTCAAAATGCAGGACTTGGGTATGATGCATTATTTTCTAGGCATGGAGGTGTGGAAAAATGCAGATGGAATTTCCCTGGGGCAAGGGAAATATACGGTAGAGATCCTGAAGAGATTCTGGATGATGGACTGCAAGGCCATGACCACACATATGGCATCAAACCTAAAGCTATTGAGTGATTCTTCATCAGAAGTGGTTGATGCTACGATGTATCGTCAGATGATTGGTTCCTTGATGTACCTAACAAACACGAGACCAAATATTTGCTTTGCTGTGAACACCTTGAGCCAGTTCCTAACATATCCAAGACATGTTCACTTGATTGTTGCAAAGCATATTCTAAGGTACCTAAAGGGCACAATTGATTAGGGGATCAAGTATGAGTAAAATTAGAAGATTAACCTGGAGGGTTATGTTGATTCATATTGGGCAGGTAGTGACATCAATAGGAAGAGCACTTCAGGGTGTTTCTTCAGTATGGGATTAGGTGTGATCTCTTGGTTTAACATGAAGCAATTCTGCGTGGCACTGAGTACAGCTGAAGCAGAGTATGTTTCATCTTGTTTAGCTAGTTTTGAGGAAGTATGGCTGAGGAAGCTACGATCCGATTTATTTGATCTCTAGTTAGATGATAATTGTATATACTGTGACAACCAGAATTGTGTGAAGTTGATAGAGAAACCGGTGTTCCATGACAAGTTGAAGAATATCGAGATCAAGTATCACTATATCAGGGATATGATGCAGAGAGGAGCAGTGAAGCTCCAGTATGTTGCGATGGAAGAACATATAGCTGATGCGTTGATGAAGCCATTGGCCAGAGTGAAGTTTGAGTACTTCAGGGAGAAGCTTGGTGTTCTCAAGATCGAGGTTCCCTGCAAGGAGAAGTGATGAGTACGTGAGCCATTCTGACATGGTGAGAGGATTATGTTCCTTCCATGGTCAGATGTAAGGGCTAATCCATTATGTCATGGTGAGAGGATTGGTTCCTTCCATGTCAGATATGAGTGCTGAGCCATTCTGATATGACTATAGGATTGGTTCCTGCATGATTATATATAAGGGCTATTTCCATTCTCTGAATGGAGGTACCTGGTCAATTACCATGAATACTCAGTCTAGGACTAAGGGCCATTCTGATATGACTATGGGATGTAGTCGCAAATGATCAGATATAAGTGTAGGGTCATTCTAATTTGATTGAGGGATATGTTCCCACTTGATCAGATATAAGGGTTGTCGCCATTCTTTGAATGGAGGCACCTGGTCAGTTACCAGGGATCCTCAGTCTGAGACTAAGATCCTTTCTGATGAGTCAAGGTCAGATGTAAGGGATGAGCCTTTCTGACGAGTCAAGGTCGATGTAAGGGCTATGCCATTCTGACATGGTGAGAGGATTAAGTTCCTTCCATGGTCATATGTAAGGGTTGGGCCATTCTGACATGGTGAGAGGATTAAGTTCCTTCCATGGTCAGATGTGAGGGCTAGGCCAATCTTATATGATGGTGGATGTGTTCCTCTCATCGTCAGATGTGAGTGTTAGGTGTTCCTTTATGACGAATCAAGGTCAAATTTAAGTGATGGGTGGGCCATTCTGACTTAGGGTCAAATATAAGCACTGAAGAAGACCTACATGGAGGCTAAGCCTACACCCAACATGAAAAAGGGCTGGCTCTGTAGAACTTCCTGTGACGAGAAGAATCATGAGATAGCATCAGTGATTTTAACCCAATGATGATCCAGATCCAATGATGATCCAGATCCAGTGATGATGATATAGATCCAGTGATGATCCAGATCCAGTGATGATGATATAGATCCAGTGATGATCTAGATCCAACAGTGATGATCCAGATCGAGCAATGATCCAAATCTAGTGATGATCCAGATCCAATGATGTTGATTGAGTAGAGATGATATAGATCGAGTGATGATCTAGATTTAGTGATGATGATCTAGATCGAGTGATGATCCAGATCCAGTAGAGATGGTCCAGATCGAGTGATGATGATCCAGATCGAGTGATGATCCAGATCCAGATGAAGGTGACTTGAAGATGAATATGACCTGAAGATGAAGATGAATTGAATATGATGAGAACTCGATGATGATCCATATGATATAGAGAAGAAGACTTGTGCTGATAAATTGTGTTGAGAGAATACCTTCCTAGTTAAGAGGGAGTGTTGATGTAATTGTAACTTTGGAATGTATTCACCTGTATATCTTATGTATTGTACCCCGATTTTTATTTCGAGAAGTGTTTGTAATGTAATTGATTCATGTCATTCCCCAATGTTCTGATCGGGAGTTTCTATAATGTAAACAAGTCATGTCAAGTCATTGAGGGTAACCCTCCTATTGATCAAGGGTTAAAGTCCCCGTAGTTCCAGGGCCTCAGGGTTATTATACTCTCTTAGTGAAGTCAACCCTAGTCAGTTATTTTCAAGTCAAGAATTAGTATAAATAGAGAGTGAGCCTCTCTATTTATCACACACTCACTCACACTCAGTTGTAGTGCATAGCTGAGGGAGAAGAATTTGTTGGGGCTAGAAAGAAAGAGGCTAGTGCTGTCAAGAGATCATGTTACTGTTTTGGGGTTTTACTTTCATGTTGAATCTATCTCTGAGGAAGTTGTAGGGTTTTATCCATTTATGGTTTCCCCAAGGAAAAAAATTGTGTTCATTTTCTCTTAGGTTTGACTGTTGTACTTGTTATTCTCTCAGTTAAAGATCCTAACATAATGCTAGCTTGAATGATAAAATTCTAACACAATTTTCTAGGAATGATCACGTAGATCATTTTTTTAAATTACTTATTTTATTTTTGAAAAATAGACTTGCACTAGTGCTATATGTTCTCTACATTCCTTCAATTTTTTGTAGCTTGAAACCATCATTTAGTCCCTCAAAGGATGCACCCACAAAAACATATACCTTATCATTTGCCTAAAAAATAAAAAAATGACTGTTATAAAAAATGAAACTTGGAATAGTTATAAAAAAAAATCAATACATAAAAATTATATATTAGGAAACTTTATTCAATTTCCTATATTTCATTTATTTTACTCAGAGCAAGATATGTTGTGTAAGTATCTCAAAAAATACAATTAATTTAAGGGATGTCTGATTTTTCAGTTTTCTATTGCATCTAACCTACTAAAAATAAGCCTTATTAACTTGCTCTCACCCTAATTTGTTATGTTCCAAACCCTTAAATTATCATAATAATAAAAATTACACTCAACCTCTACCAAATCTAAAATATATAAGAAGTTTCACAAAAACAAAAATAAAATTAAAATGCTTATTTTTAAGATAGCCATTAAAATAATTATGGAATGCTATGCTACATAGAAAAGCTATTCTACAAAGCTTGCAAACTTAAGAGAGAACAAATATACACACAACATTGAAAACTATGAAGCCCGACTCCTCATATACAATAAATTCATGGACAAATATACATAGAAAATTGAAAACTATGAAGTCAACTCCTCTTTTAATTTCATCTATCCCCGTTTGTTCTTCCTAGTCTTTGATTTTTTCTTCTTCTTACTCTTGCTTTGACTAATCTCATCAACCACTACATTACCCTGAATCACATGACTCTCTTCATGCTCATATTCTCTCATGTACATTTTAGTCTCATTCTCTGCACTTTCATATTCTTTTGGGTTGTTCTAATCAGTCTGTTCTACTTCATGATTTTTGTTGTCACTCACATCTTCTTCCTTCTGGGTCCCTTGATTCTATGCACTTTCAGATTCTTGGGTGTTTTTCTTATCATTCTCGCATTCTTCTTCACTTTTATATTCTCATGGGTTGTTTTGATCAGTCCCTTCTTCTTAATGGTTAATATTTTCACTCATTTCTTCTTCCTTCTCAATCCCCTAATTCTCTGCACTTTCAGATTCTCGCTCGTTGTTCTGATTAGTTCCTTTTTCTTCATGGCTATTGTTGTCACTTATTAATTATTCTTGCTTCAACAACTGATTGGTTACACTTATAAGCACAGTTCTCTCTCTCTCCTGGTTCTCTCCACCTTCAATTTCTTGTGCGTTGTAATTGTAAGTTGGAATGTGCCTCTTCACACTCATAACAACAGTACTATCAGTACCCTGATTCTTTCCCCATTCAAACACTGGTGTGTTGTCTTCTTGGTTATTGTTATCTCTGTCCTCTTGTTTATTCTTGTTGTTATTTTGGTTATGACTGGTCACATTATTCATGGTGGTGTCAGTCTCTTGACTCTCTCCACTTTCAGATCCTCGGGCATCGTGGTGATTGGTCTCTTCTTGTTTTTTCATATTGTTATGATTCTCGGTTTCCTCTTTCGTGTTATTGCTGTTAGTCCGGCTATTGCAGTAGCTCGCCATGGCCTCCTCTTATTCTACCTCCTGCTTTTTTGTTGAGACTATTGTGGTGGTGATGATGGCCTTCTTATCGATACTTCCACTCTACTTCGTATTGGCTGCCATGCAATGTCAATTGCGTCGAGCAATGAGGCCATCCAAAAGTAATTCTTAAAAATATCCAACATTTATTCACCCTTCTCCTTTTCAACCTAGAAAATTCATTCAGTCATTTTTTAGCTATCTAAATTAAAGATCATTTTCAGAGCTGAAATGGATCAATGGAAACAACCACGTTTAACTCACCTGCTGAGTATCTTGACTATGTATAATTGAGAGGTTTTCATTGCATTCCAAAGTAATATGGGCTATTTGTTTGAATGGAACGTCTTTAATCATGTTCCATTTCACTATAAATTTTCCCTTCCACTCCCAAAACTTTGTTGTCCCTTGAAAATCCACAGGTCCAACCATTTCATCCAGTCCATAGAAATTGCCACTTATGTTCAACTGTATGCATACACACACATGTTCACTCATAAATAAGGGTATGCATTCCTATTAAATGAATTCTCCACAAGTATAAGTATTGAAATGACATGAATGAAATTGAAATTAAAATTGAAAAACAGATCAGATCAGTTAAGAAATATTGAAGAACTAACCGAAAAAAGTAAGAATATAGAGAAGTTAGAACTAGAATCACTAGATGTGCCTCCCTCGACCGTTTTCTCTGGGCCAGAGGTAGATTCAACATAAGTCGTGTTTAACTTTTGAGTTCCTCTGGAAGTGCTTGTCCACACTCCATGTCTAAAACTGCTAAGGAGGTTCTACTTACTGGAATATTTAATAACAAAAAATTTGGCGTTGGCATATTGAGTGATAAATCCTAGAAGGTTGTACTCATCTAGGACAACTTCAGTGCCCCTCCCACTTCCACTTTGGTATATTTGGCCCTGCATTATTTCAAGTATCCCTGGTTTTAGTTGTGGTTGTGCTTGTTGTAATTGTAGTTGGTGATGATAATATTGGTGTTGTGGTTGTGCAGGTGTCGTTGGTTGAAATTGATAAGCATATGGGTGGTCATAATAATTATTATTATGGCCTTGGTTGTTGTCATTATCATTTGGATTTATATTCACAACCACATTTACATTATATGGAGCTTCAACATCTTGTGGTGGCACAGGCGCAGCATATGGATAGTGAGGATATCCATATGCTTGCGGTGGCACATCATCATATGGATAGTGAGAATATCCAGCTGCTTATGGTGGTGCAACAACATATGGATAGTAGTAAGGATTTCCATCTTCTTGCGTCATCGTAGCATATGGATAGTGAGGATTTCCAACATCTTGAAGTACAGCAGCATATGGATAGTGAGGATATTCAGCTGCTTGTGGTGGCGTAGCAGTATATGGATAGTGAGGATGGTATCCCTAAAACGACTTCATGATGATGGTATCCCTAAAACACCTTTCTGCACACATGATGGCCACTATTATTTTTTGGTCATGCCCTTTTGACTTACTAATTATCCTTACACATTCTAGGCATTGATGAATAAAATATTCTGGCCATACTTGCAGAACTTCATTATGGTCTTCTTTGATGATATCCACATCTATAGTAAAACATGGGCTGAGCATATCCAACATATGGATCTTGTACTGTAAATTTTCCATGATCATCTCCATGAAAAATAGCCTAATTGTGATTGCCTCTCTAAATATCCTCATTTTTGTGACCTCATCCATGCATACTTCCTCCTAAGATGCACAAATTTTCATGGACCAGATCTTCCATCTTCAAGGAATCCCTTCTTCCATTGTCTCAAATCAAGATGTAACTTTCACAAGTCAGTTTTAGAGTGAACTATTTCACCACACTATCAACAAATTGATTATGAGTTCACGGTATCACCCATAAACTGATGGTTATACTGAAGTTATCAACAAATGTTTGGAAACTTATCTTCATTGCTTCACCTCTAAACAACAACATTAGTGGGAAAAGTGGCTCCCTCTCACTGAATGGTAACACAATACCTCCTACCACACTACATCTAAAATGACTCAATATGAAGCAATCTATGGTGAGGCACCACTTGTGGTCCTTCCATACACCCCTAACAGTTCACCTATTCAGGTAGTTGACACGGTCCTATGAAACCGTGATCAGATTCTTCGTATTTTGCAGTGAAATATTCACATGGAAAGAAACCAAAAGAAACAACAAGCCTATCAACACTGTTATGAGTTCACTTTTCAATTTAGTGATATTTTTTTTCTTCGTCTATGGCCTTACAATAAATCCTCCCTCAAACTCAAAAAATGTCATAAGCTTGCTCCAAATTTCTATGGGACATATAAGGTTCTTTAGAATATTGGGCCCATTGCTTATAAATTGGAACTTCATCCTTCTTCTTGTGTTCACCCAATATTTCATTTCTCTTGTCTTAAGAAAGTTACTGACACCAAAATCATAGGACAAACTATTTTACCATTACTGGATAATGAAGGATCATTCATTTTGGAGATGGAGGCCATCCTCAATAGGCAGACTCATCATATTTTCTCTTGATCCACCAAAGAGGTATTAATTTAATGGCATGACATGCAACCAGGGGATGCTACATGGGAACCACTCCTTCATATTCAACAAAAATTTCTGCATCTAAAGCTTTGAGGACAAAGCTCTTCTAAGAGGGAGGGGATGTTAGGAACCCGTTTCAAACTTTCTCTTTACTTTGTTAGTATATTTTTGTTGGATGCATATGCTTTGTAATTCGTTCCATGAGTATATTGTATTATCCCACATTCATGGGGAGTAACAATTGTTTAAAATATAATTAGTGTATAAGTACGCATTGAGGCCAAAGAAGGCATCCACAAGTTATTTGTATTGAGCGTGTTCAAAGGAGGTTTCCCCCTCGTGCATTTTCATTATTTATTATAGGAGGTTTCTCTCATGTGATAGGGGAGTTATTTTACTAGATTTGATAGATTATATTTTTGACTACATTAGTGTGAAACAACTTGCAATCTAAAAATTGATACATTTGATAAAGAAGTTAGGGTTAGTTGTAGAAAAAGTAAAGAACTAAAATTTTCATTGTATAATGTTTTTGTTTCCCTTTTTTTTTGAAATCCTAATGGAAAAATATGTATTCATAATGGGGTACCATGGATGTATGGGGATATTTAACTCATTCTAATACCCTAGACTAAACTTTTCATAATTCACTACAACAAATCCTGGAATTAGCGTCCCTTTTTAGTGTAAATTTTGTTTACATTAAGTGGTCAAACTAGACGCTAAATGGGACGCATCATGGACAAAACTTAAAGCTTCTAAAAAAACTTATTTTTTTGCTTCCTAGATAGCATCCTTTATGACGTCCAAAATAGCGTCTATTTTTTTTCTTCTAGAATAGCATCCAACTTTACTTCCTAAATAACGTCCTATTTTGCTTCCTATCAAGTGTCCTATTTTGCTTCTTAAATGACATCCCTGTTAGTGCCATATTTGCATCCTTAATAGGACCATGTTAGCATCCAAATTAGCATCCAATATTGCATCCATTTTTGCTACAACTTTAGCATCCCATTTTGCACCATGTTTTACTTCCAAATATGTGCCAATTTTCTCTTCCAAATTTGAACCAATTTTTTCTTCCTTTTTTGCATCATGTTTTGCTACCAAAATGATGCCAAATATTTCTTCTATTGTTGCACCATATTTTGCGTCCTATGCGGCACCATATTTTTCTTCCTATGTAGCACCATGTTTTGCATCCAAAGTAACGTCTTATTTTTCTACCATATCAACGCCATTTTTTGCTTCATCATTAGCACCATGTGTTGCATCCTTTTTAATGCCTAGTTTCGCGTCTTATTTTGCTACCATATCAATGCCATGCTTGGATTCATCATTAGTGCCACGTGTTACATCATTTTTAATGCCTAGTTTCACATCTCTCATTTTTTGGTCACTAATTTAGTCATTTTTAGTAGTTTTATGTACGAATTTTGGAAATTTTGTTTAGTCACTTATCTCCCATTGTTTGGTCAATTATCTCTTTTTTTTGCTTACTAATTTAGTTGTTTGTAACCGATATTATAATATCATTAGGGAATGGAGGAATTGAACCACCAACCTCCTTCTTGTAAGGCAGGCACTCTTCCATTGAGCTAGCACCCTTTAATAATTCAGGAACCTAACTTACAGAGTCCTTTATAATTGTAAAAAGGATCAATACACAACTTTGAGTATCTAAGGGTAGGAAAATGATGATAGATTTTATAAGTTCACAATATATGATCATGCAGGTTATGAAATCCATAAACTTTTTCTAGGAATTTTTTAAAAAACTCAAGAAATTGGCTTATTGGTATTGCAAAAATCACTATTCCCTAGCAACCGTAAGTGTACCACTATATGAGACCTATCAACAAAAATTAGCTTAGTGTGGATGCAGAGGATATAGTATATAAGCATGATCATCCTAGAGCCATTTATAAGTGGAGAGATAAGGAGAATCAAAATAGGATGATCAACCCAATAGTCGGTGCTTCACATGGATCATATCCACCATGGGATGAGAAAAGTTCCTTCTTCCATCAAGCTAATGAATATCCACAAGGACAAATGTTTAGGATATATTTTGATGCCAATTCATAATGTTTATTCGCTTCCCAGGGTGATGTTTTAGTTCTTTCACTGGGATATCTACATGATCCCCAACATCATTGGATATAGCATAGTATATTCATGGGGCCATATAGCATAGGATAAGGTTTATATTTTTCTTTGGGAAACCAAGAATGACTTGAAACACTGGGAGAAGGAATAGAATCGGATATACTTAACAAACTACAATCATGATAGGGAATAAGACTATACTCTATAGTCATTATGCAGATGTTGGAAATGGGTATAACTTCCTAAGGACTATGAAAAAAATCCATTTACATATGAATGCAAAACCTTCCATGTAAGAGGAATACTCGATGGAAATGAGCTTACTGTTTCTAACATAAAGAAACAAAGAAGCCAGAAATGGAAGCTCCAGGGGGATACACATAACATTAGAATGAAAAATAAACACTCTAAAGAAGTTCCATCTAGATTTTGCATTGTAAACAAGAAATCATTCATAATATAGAAAAATTTGACTATGATCATAAAATAGGTCTTATTTCAATTACCTATATCACAATGTGATTACTCTATTGACCAGGTTTCCATTTTGGTCACTACAAAAAGATCTTGTCATGAAAAAATCCATAATATTTAGAATCCCATTCTTATCAATGGGTGGATAATATCATATTTAAATCATAAATTGCCATGTTCAAGCACTTGTTTCAATAATTATATCTCATAATGAAATAAATAAAAAAGAAAAAAGATTGATAAACTCAAGAAACTACCTTTGATGTCCCAATGCAAAACTTGGGTGACATGACATTGCATTCATTTATTTACCAACACAATGTGCATCATACAACAGAATGTATTGTTTATATATTAATAACTAGAGAAGTGTTGCATTATTGAAGACTAAACAAGGATTCCCTTCAACTTTTGTAATTATTCTTAGTTATTGAGTAAGTTGCTATGGATTTTAGATTGAGGGGGATTATAAAAAAATTGTATTTCATGTTAATACAAGGTCCTAGAATAAGTGACGCTCAATAATATATTAGGATACCTGATATATTATGTATTAATGTGTAATAAATACCATGAGTGTTAGTGACCAATTCCTATAAATCAAACAATTCCTAAAATTTTCAAATGGGTCCTGCAACTTCCAGTGCTTATATGACCCATTGATCCCCAAAAAAATTATTGTTTAATGAAAACAATTAAAAAACCCTAAAAACCTAATGGATAGCGTAAACCCCATTCCTGCTCAAGGTATGATCTATCCTTACATCAAGATATGCTCTTGAACTCTGATATATCAATATCAAGGTTTACTTTCAACATTTTTATTTGATATATCTTTATGGTCAAGGTTTGTTATCAAGGGCTGATATATCATTATGTACTATGTTGTCGCTTATTTCACCTACACTATTCTGTAGTCTTGCCATAGCGTTCAAGAAAACCACTTTATTTTCTGTTGATAGGGACATGTGTATGTAGCTCATAAAAACACTATTATGACCTGCTTCAAGTTCATGCTGAAATGGTTTTTAAAATTATCAATTACACAACTGATCAAATTATCATTTATAGTACATGGACTCTCCTTTTTTGGAAATAAATTATAGTTCTACTCTTGTGTTTCCTAAATAGTTTTGTTTTTTCATTCTATTTTTTGTATTTATTATAAAAATATTTTTATATTTGTTTGTACTTGTCATTTCCCCGTCGTATTCGGATACTGGGTCTTAAAAAATCTAGTGAATCCGTATCTGGGTACGGATCTGAATATGTATCCTAGTAACTTATGTATGTTCTCTAGCTAACACTACAACAATAGTCTTGAAACATTTACTTTATACATATGTAGTCCAACTATACAAACCTGTCAATAAAAGGGAAAAATACCAATCTTAGTCTTTAATACATGGCCAACTAGGATCATCTTACTACCCAGAACAAGTTCTTAATAATAAGCTTCTAAATTCATAACTGATATGGTCTCCAACTCAATCAGTGCTATAACATTAGAGGAGGCATCATAAACAACCAATATCACTACATGGGAAATCCCTCGAAACTTTGTACCTGGTTCCATGAAATTTATTCTCTGGATAAACACATAAACACCTCAACTCTGAGCTTGAAGCAATTTATTTTGGATATATATCTAATCTGTAAAATTCTATTGATACAAGGACCCTCACGTTGACATCAAGGATGTCTATATTTGATGTATGGCCCATTTCCATTATCTTAGTACACCCTCCAACAAGTTCATATTACGAACAAATTAAATTCACTACCAAATTGAGACATAAACCGATGTAGTGTTGTTACATTGAAGGAACCTTCATCACTAACCAATATGTCACTACAGGGCCCAGGAATGATTACTCAAAATAGGGTGCTTAAGTCCACATTCTTAGCCACATTACACACCATAATACAAGAACCTATTAACATTGGTTGTAGAAAAGTTCAAATATTGTTGATGGGCACATACATTTATTTTTTTAATCCAAATCCCGTGCCTTTAGTGTGATAGGAGATTCTAATGATCCATTTCTTAATAAGATTCATAATCCAGATTGGAAGGTATAGAATTCCATAAAATTCAATACCAAATCAAAGTCTAGATACAATAGCATTATCTCAGCTAGTCAATCCATGAAGCTCTATAGAAACCAATTGTAATGCAATTATGACAGGGTGCATATGGATACTTTGTTTGGGTAAATTCAAGTAGGAAATAAAATATTGGGCCTTTCCAATGAAATAGGAAGATAGGTAATTAAGAGTTTTCTTGTTCTTGGTAATTTATTCATGCATGGTCATCAATTTTCACCTTTGTTACAAATGAGATCTATCATCCAGAGGGATCCTGCTTTGGCCTCTAAATCAATGCAATTCATCATGTAGAATAGGTGGCAGAGTTTCACCTAGATCCTAATATTGTAGAGTGGTTCAGAAAAGACATATTATAGATATTAAAATGTGAGTGTAATCATGTAGCCTTTCTATATTTTGTTGTGTTCAGTCAATCCAAGACAATCAATTACAGGGAGGATAGGTAAATCCCATGTCCAACAAGAGACCATTGGGTATTAGAGAACGGAAGGGGATACTGTGCATATTGTGTAAGAAACCAGTTTGGTATTTTGATATAGTATCCACATACATATGTAAGAGGTTTCAAGTTATAACTAAAAAGACATTGACAAATAAGTTAATGCATGGGAAAATACACAATGTATAGGATCCTCATAAGTCACTATGAATGCAGAAATGATCCACATGCAAGATATTCATTCTTCACTCTAATCCTTGACATATTTCATCATTAATTTTCCAAAATTAAAAAAACCACAGTAAGCAAAAATAAAATGAACTTCTTGTTTACCATACTGGAAAATAACAAATGTCAAGCTTACCTCACAAGCAAGGCTATATTTTGCATAGTCAATAGCACGACGCGATGCTCTTCCAATACTTTCCTTCATCCTTGGGAGCATCTCTAGCATTCCTTCCCCTCAAACCAATTGTTGCTTCTGTATTCCCACTAAGTGTCCCTCCAACTGATTTTTGCTCTGATCTTATTTTACCTTCTTCACTTGATTCCATATCCATCGTATTTGGCAGACCCCCCTGTTGCACATTAAATATGGGACTTCTTCATTCTGTAGGAGCAATGGAATCCTTTGTATCCTCACTTGCCTCACCATTTAAGTGAAGTTGGAGTGGTGAACTATGATATGAACTATTCCCTCGGATTGGTGAAGAACCAGAAATAAACAGAATAGAATTCTTAGTTTCTTCAATTGAAATAGAATGTGGCAGTTGTAGAATGTGCTTGTTCTCGCTTAGCTTGTGCACCTGCTATAAGATGCTTCATAGATGTAGATGGGGTCTAAATGTCAAAATCATTTGACATAGTTCTGAATTTTACTTCTTTTACGGCATCATACCTGTAACATAAGCCAAAATGATAATAACAACAAAGGAAGGACAATATGAACATTAATAAGTGGACATATAATTATAACTACAGAAGGAACAAAATTGTAATTTGAAACACAACTAAATTGATATAAGACTTACACTTGTCTAAGCTTATTTTATTTTTATAAATGCAACTATGTAGATAGTGACACACCATCCAATTTCATTGTTGTAGAACTGTTTATCTTCACCTTAAATTTTGATGAACCTATCACCTTTTCTTATGAAGGTTCAATGCTAGATTTTATAGGGGAAACTTGCTCATTCTTGTGAATAGAAAACTGCTTAGCTAATTTCCCTTGATTAAACTTCTCTGAGCCACACTGCCCATGATCTTTCTTAAGGCCTCTGCTATTTTTCTTTGTTGGGGTCACACAAGATTTATTCACCCTGATTCCCTTTGACTTGTATTCATATTTATTAGCCTCACCCTTTCGTGCAACATCAGCATTGATATGAGGTTTTATGATTGAATTGACTTTCCTTGAAGCTAAATTTGAAATATCTTTCTTCTTTGGACAAGGCAGCATTGGTGCAGTCATGCTCTGTAGATTTTGTCCTTCCATTTTTCGATCAATCACTGATTCAGTAGACATTTTAGCATGTGCACTCCTCTCATCATTATCTCCAATATGCCATTTATCCATATTCTTAGAGGACATTGAATCTTCAAACCATGGATCTATCTACTTCTCCTCTACCCATTTAGCAGGTTCTTAAGAAAACCTTATAAAGGATTGATATGAATCTGAAGACACCACAGGTTTCTTACTACCTTCTATTCTTGTTTATTCTTTTTGGATAATGTGTCTACTTTGACACATTCCTCATTTCCATTAACTGACTTCTTATCATTATCAAAGAATTTAGTATAAGATTTTTCATCTGCAAAACTCTTGTAAGCGTCATCCTATCCAGTCACACTAGATGCCACTTTTTACCGAATGCAAATGTTCATCAAAGTTACATTTATGTTTCCTTTCCTTGATATGTGTCCTTTTCTTTTGATGACTACTTCAGATAATACTTCAAGAACATTTTCTTCTTCCATGCAAATATTTATCTTTATTTGATTATATGATCTCTCTGGTAGAGTTGATAACCCTTAATTGTGTTTCTTCAAGAGCTTTATTTTATTCCCCAGAATGGAATTCTCATGCAAAGAAGTGTTTGGAACTACCCTAACTTCATTGTGTTTAATCAAAAATGTAGAAAGCACATGATCTTTGACATTAGGAATAGAATTTTCATGAATATTTACAAAATCTTTTTCACCCTTCAAATTTTCTTATAGCTTGAAACCTAAATGCTCTCTTCAATGTTTTCATGTTTAAAAGATTCAAAATTGCTGACAATGCTATCTGTCACTGTTTTTCAATGATATAGGAACTAATATAGAACCTCTAATTTACTTTTCCATGCTTTTCCTTTTCTGACCAAACTGATTTTCACTCATGGTCTACTCTAAAATAATGCTTGTATCTGGTGATTGTATCCTAATTTCTTCAAGATAAGAAGAAAAATTCAAAATATTGTCTCCATCATTATGAATATTGCTTCACTCTCTAATGACCTTTTAAAATATCTCTTTCTTGTCTTCAACTCTACATCAGTTATTAAAGATACCGCACCAGAAACATCAGACCTCAAATGGTTCTCAACATGGCTTGTAGGCACTGCACCAGCAACATCAAGCCTCAAATGGTCCTCAAAATGGCTTTTAGGCTTATTTACCTTTAGTATGGACCTCATATTATCAGATTTAGATGTTGATAATGAACTGATAATTTTAAGGCCAATCTAAATTGAATTGAGCATCTTCCTGACTTTCTTATCAGACGATATCAGGGATGTAGTGGGATTTTTCTTACTCTCGGCTACCCCATGTGTCTTTTGCCAGTTTTCCTACCTATGTAATTCCCTCTTAATATCATGTTTCTTGGAAAAAGTCTCATAATGAATTTTATTAGATGTATTTTTTTATTTTCAACATTTCCTCTGACTCATCAGTTGCATCTTAGATTTTATCATTTTTTGTAAACTGTACTTTCTTTGCAGAATCCTTTAGGATTTCATCAATACATGATCTGGATTTCCCATCATCAATCTCTAGCATAAATTCCTCTTTATTTTTACCTTTATCATCATACTCCTCACATATCTCTTTCACTTCCCGAGTAAAGTCAGTTTTAGCATTTCCTCAACATTTTGATGACAACTTATTTTTCAACTTAGAGGTGAATTCCTGAACGTTAGTAGGAGCACAGAAACCACTGCAAAATAAGCAATAAAAAAATGAAATCAATAAACTAAAACTTGCATCTACTTGTAAAAGAAAAACCAAATCCTATATTTTGAAGACCAAGGTGACCAACTTGACATGCTAGAGACCACAGATAAGCTTATATGACCAGAGTATAACCAAAGGCATTTATCCAATAGCTAATGAGGTTTGAGGAGACACATGTATCAGAAACACACCCAAAGCTCATTTTTCATTTTGAATATCCAAATCCTAAGTTTATATTATAGTTTATCAAATATTTATTTAGTAATCAATTACTTTAAACATTACTAAAAACACTAGCACCAAACTATCCAATAAAATTTCTAAGCATTATTGTTAGATTTAGTTGTTAGAAAGAGTCATTTCGATGGCTTACCAATTGTGAGGAGTCCTTTGACCCCTATATTGACCAATGGAAAACAAAATATGGAAATATATGTGACGATGTTTCACCTCATAATATGAAACAGGACACAGAACCAACTCCTGAGGGAATTCCTCGGAGGAATTGGAAAGAGAAACTACGCCAAGTATCAACTGCTATTTCTAATAAAGGTGTATGTACTATGTTGTTAACAATCGTGATTCTTCTTCTCCAAGGACAAAAATAGGGAGACATTTGATCCCAAAAAAACATCGAGCAAAATAGGTAGCCTATTGGATAATGTTTTTGTTAAGAACAGAAAAAATAAAAATGAACATGTTGCAGATGCAACAAACTTGCGAGGCTTTGGAGGCCTTGATTGGAGTGGAGGGAAAGAATAAAAAGTGTTTGATATCTAGCTCCTATTTACATTCTGGTGATGTAATTAATACTACAACTTTGGAGGCTCATATTGAAGTGGTTAATCCATGTATTGTTGCTTTGAATATGAAATCACTAATCAGATATTCAAACAGATATATCAGAATCCTCTGTGAAAAGAAAGAAAGAGAGCATAAATAATATGTCATATGAAACAAATAATCAAGAGGGATATGGATTAGTTGAATTTGTACCTTCAAGAGAAAAAATATTCACAATTACCATCCCCCACCTAGAGTATATTGGCCAAATTTCAGCTGAAGGTAGTGATGGTTGCGTTCAAGGAAAAGCAAATTTTAGTGCGCTGAAAATCATTGCATATAATTTTGTGTTGCAAGCACTATATCTTCCAGGTGATCATAATTGGAAACATGAAGTTCTCCTTACAAATATTCATGAATCACTAAATATTAGCAACGAGGAATATTCTATTGAGCTGAGATGCATAACACGAGGTCATTTTGATCGAACAGACATTTGTTTTTTTTATTAAACAGGAACTGTAGAGGACACAAATTTTTGAAAACTGGGCTAGTTTTAATGTTGTGGAGGCAGTTGACTAACTACATAGGTTATCTCTACCTATGCAATTTTATAGTATGTGTGGGTACCATAATTTTCCATAAAACAATTCTTAGATTTCGACAACACGCATATAAAAAGAGACCTCAATTCTAGCTGTCGGAAAGTCCACTAGCATTTTTTCCAATCCCCAAATGTTCATGCCATATTGAATGATCGAGCATTCAAGTTAAATCCTTAGCTTCAACTCTTACTAACATATGTAAAAAATACAAAGTGGAGCCCTGGGAGAAAATTCCTTCTGTATTGGCTATCTTTGTAGCTGAAGCTTCCTGTATTCTGATGGATCCTACAAACAATCATTACTTGGTCATCAATCATTTACTTATGCATGCTCCTGCAATGTTCCTCTAGAGTATACTTCTTTTTTGTTCAATTTTTGGGAGTGGTTCAATCCATTTTCAGAGTGATCGAACATGGATACTTCGTCTTCTGGAAGTTGGATTGAATTCCTCTGAGGATTCTTGGATATATCGCCATAAATTTGTTCTTGAGGTTCTGTTAATATTTTATGGTTTGTCTCTTACAGAATTCCAAACCAAGTTGTTGGTGCTTCAGGTAATGAAGAAGGTAGTTAAAATCCAAACACTTGCACAATACCTAGTTGAGCATGTAGGCTTGTTTTATGGATTTTCTCTGCTGCTTCAAATTATGCTCAAACAAAATCAAGTGAATTTGGTACATGTATTCCTTTTGGGTTGAATATCATAGTAGAGATTATTCAATTTTTGTTGTCACAGAGAAGTATCATTCAGTGGTTGCTTACAAATAGCCTTGAACAACTATCACAAATTGCATCCCATTTTCACTGGTTTCTTGTCTATGATTCAACTTTTCCAGGAGGGAAAAATACATTCATCAAATCCATTCTTAGTATTCTCGTATATTCAATTCATCTATCTCATCAATGAAAATTTTATCAAACACTATTTTTCTTATCCTTCTAAGGTTTATTTGAGGTTGTACAGTTCATTGAGCGTACACACCCTGATATTAATTCTAGGGATATGATTGAACTTGGATTGAATTTTGTTCTTTCTAGTTCACCACCAACAATCAGGATAGTTACAGATAAATTAAATTTATTCAAACTAGGGATGTGGGCTATTTCTAGTGCCTTGCAAATGCATTCCCTTTCAAACTTCGAAGGACAAACACCTATTGACAGGAAGTGGGATTCACTGAAAGATCAAGAATGTTAAGATGTGTTTATGCGGAAGTTGATGTGTTGGTTAGTTGCATCTGTCATCTTTGGAATGGTTTCTAGGACATGCAACTACCGAGAGAGAACTAATAGGGAATCCTTATTTTACTTACTTGAATAATTAAAGACGCCAACGTTCCTTTTTTAAATGGAGCTAGACTCTAATATTGAAAAGGGTTTGGCCCAGTTGATACTATATCTTCACAGGTTTGTTGGAGTTCACTGTAGAGAGCTGTCATCTGTTGTCACTGCTATATGTTTTCTTTTACTGTTAGATGGAACAAATATCATTGATTGAACCTATTCCCATGGCACATTTTTGAGCATGTTTATTCTTCTTTTGTAAAAGGTTTCATGTCCAGTAGAGGCCAACACTTCCTGGTGTTGGTCATTTAACAGTCCTTGGAGAGACTTATCTTCACAAAAATCAGATGCCCAAAGATTATATGAATATGAATTTTTCCAGGTTCTATTGATAAATTTTGAGAATTTTATATCAAGTACAACACCAAATTTTCATTTTATCACCTGAAGGAAAAAGTTGGATTTGAAAGTTACTTCACGTCATTTGGAAACCAAATTTTCCAATAAACTTGATGCTTTAAAGATGGAAATATGGAAAATTATATATAAACAACAGATTATTCAAGTTTTCCAAGACTTTGTTTCTACATGAAGGGGGCTATGCATATTCTTCTCAAAAGAAATACTCTTCAACCACGGATGAAGAAAAAGAGACATCGTGATAAAGAATTCATATTTTAGAGGTTCCTCTGTGCAACTTCTATGGGAGGTAATGGGTGAATCCTATCCAAGGTTCTATGGTCTTATAATTTGATTCATGAGTGAATATGGTGACAAGATATTTCGTGCTAACATCAAATCTACACAAATTAGGGTGCCATGTGGACAGAGTAATGATATTCAATTAGTTCATACACTAAAAATGACCAAAGTTGAATAGTTTTTGTTGGGTCCATGGTACCATATAGAGAAGATTATGTCACTATGGTGAGTGCACAAGGATTTTGTTTATTGTTATTATTTCTTATGGCTGTAGTCATGACTCATTGGTCTACATGAGCGGAGGCCCTTATTTATATTGAAGGTTGTTTTGATTGACTGGGACTACTCCATTGAATCTAAGAAGTGATTAATGACTTTGTTGAAGTGTTTATATATGAATAATTTACATTGGAATATCGAAGTTAAATGACCACTACCATAAGCTAATTGCAGCTACAAAGGAAGTTTTAAAAAGGAAAAAGAATGCACAAAGTCACATTGAAGAATTTAACAAAATAAAGTACAGAATTATCAAATAAACTTCAAGTGTTGGAAAGAGGGCAAGTTTGACTTCTTAAAAAGTCTCAAGCATTGGATGAACTCACCAGTCTGGCAGAAGTAGTTCATCAGATCTGAGATCCAAATAATCGTACAGTTGTCCATCACGTGCCCAACTAAAATGCCATGAAATGCAAGTTTTCCATCATGTTCCCAAATGTTCAATCAATTCGCATGATAAATCAAGGGTTATTCCACTACAACGTTTATCCCCCACATATTGGGTATATGCAAAACAACTCACGGGTTATAAGATGATTAAATGAAAAATTGTTATTCATTCAGGTTGCACTAAGGACCAATTCAAATCATTATGAGGGTGGTGTAGAGTTCAAACCAACCAATATTATCAAATGTCAAGGGCTATGCAAGTTAATTGCGGAAGGTCATAATGATGAAGACTGTGATTGGGAAAATGAAGCAGAGTTAAATATGATTGATGTGTGTCATATTTTTACTGCTCCTAAATCTTGGTATGAAGACCTAGTGCATTACCTCCAACAAGGATATTTACCAGAGCATTGGAACTCTAAGAAATGAAGGGTGCTTCTTCTAATGTTAGCCTCTTACTAAATAATTGATGGATTTATTTTCAAGAAGAACTATGACGAAGTTTTCTAAGATGTCTTGAGCAATAAGGTTCTTCCAAAGTTGTTAAAGAATTGCACGATGGATCTGCTGGAGGACACTTATCTGGAGATACTACTTCTCACAAGATCCTTAGGGCTGGCTATTATTGGCCAACATTATTTAAATATGCTCATGCCTATGTGAGAAAGTGCGGCGTATGTCAAAGAAGTGTTGGAAGATTACAAAAAAAATTTGGACCATTGCAACATGTTATTATTTCAGATCCTTTCAAACTGTGGGGAATAGACATCATTGGAGAAATTAATCTGAATTCTTCACTGCAACATAAATATATCCTCACAGCTACGGATTACTTCATGATATGGGTAGAAGCAGTTCCACTATGCAAATTGAACGACGACATGGTCATCAACTTCTTACAAGAAAACATCATGACCAGGTTTGGGGTTCCAATTTCACTTGTTTTTTATAATGCACCTTATTTTTCATCCATTCAAATAACTGAATTCTTTAGTGAAAATGGAATCAAATTGCATTATTCCGCCAATTATTATCCTCAAGTAAATGGATTAGCGGAATCAACAAACAAAAATCTTATCAGAATTCTAAAGAAGACTGTTATTGAAAATTAGAGAAGTTGGCACACAGCTCTCCCCAATGCTTTACGGGAAGATAGGATTGTTGATATTACAGCATGAGGAGTAATTCTCCAGTCTTGTGAGTAATATCAAGACGGTAGACTTGTGATTGATATCAAGTCCTACAAATATCCTCATATGATTGAGATGGTGATGTTATAACATCTTGTGAGTAATATCAAGACAGCATTCTTGTGAGTAATATCAAGTCCTACAAATATCCTCATATGATTGATGTGGTGATGATGTAAATCTTGTGAGTAATATCAAGCCGAGTCTTGTGAGTAATATCAAGACAATATACTTGTGAGTAATATCAATTTCTACATATATCCTCATGTTGTGAGGTGGATTAATTTACTGTGTTAAAGTAGATACACTATGTTATGTATGGCTAATCATGGTCAACCGGTGCCATAAGTCTCCTTTAGGGATTAGCTACCCCTAGAGTGATTTACTTTAGCATATGAATATATGACCTAGGGAAATACATATGACCATAGGTTTGGAAACGATATTATGAGAATGATATGATTAAACTAATGAAAACACATATGGACGATGCAAAGATATTTAATATAAGAATAGAGATAGAGAGAGAATTCAAATTTCATATGTTGCCACCAAGTAAACTCGAATTGATTAGATATCAATTGAGTATTAGTTATGGTAAACAAGTTCACTTAATTGAGGAATCAACTCCTTAATTTATGCAAGTGGTTATTGGAAATAAACACTGATAGAGATGCACTAGTTCTGTTCAAATTACATTTAGTTATGTTCAGTTACATTTAGTTCTATTCAGTTACATTCATTTCTGTTCAGTTACATTCAAATATCTCCAGTTACATTCAGTTCAGCTCAGTTAACTACTCAGTTAGAGTTAGTTAATTAATGGAAGGCACATATATTCTTGTGGGATATAATTCTGGAGTTCCATCTTGACACCAAATCAATGTGGGGTGCATGATTAAATATGGATCAGTGTTCTAAGTGTTAAAAATTTGTTGATACATGCAACCATTCTATTTTTGTTCTAAAACCTAATTTGACTTGTTATTAAAGTGCTATGCACTTGGCAAGTTAGATACGGTGTTCCATTAGATCTCCTCTCTTTGGTGCTCTAAGTGAAAGAAATATGTTATTCTATTGTAATCATTCTCTGCTACTAATCTATCATACTCTAAGATCGTTTGTTGGGTTATTCATCCTTCGGATCAGTGGAGGGTTTTCCCAGGGTATATCATGTGTTCTATGGTTTGATTTATTTCTTTGAATTATGGATGTGATTTATATGCATTGTTATTATGGATTACAGTTTTAAAGTTAATTTATCTTCATATTTTGCTCAATCACTAACATGGTATCAGAGCAAGGATGGGAAAAAGCTCATTTTTGTGCAAACACTCTAAATCCTCCATAGATATTGAAGCATTAAGCAAGAGTGTGAAGCAATGGCTTCTATATCCATCCGAATAGAAGATAGACTCAAAGGAACATCCAACTTCAATACATGGAAGGAGAGAGTGTTCAATATTCTAGAAGAGCATGATCTAGACTCTTTTGTGACCTATGTGATCAAAGAGCCCACTACAAATGCAGAAAGGAAAAATTACAAAAATAATCAAGTAAATTCAAAGTGAATCATATATGACTTCATGAACGACAACCTCATGTCAGTGATCACTCCATTGAAGACAGCAAAGGAGTGTTTTGAAACACTCACGAATCTCTATGAGAAGAACATTCCTACTCAAAAGAGGGATTTGAAGAACAAGTTGTGCAACATGAATATGGAGAACGATGAGACCGTGGCATGTTTATTCACAAATATTTCATAAGTGAAGGATCAACTAGCAAGCATCAGTGTGGAGATAGATGAGGATGATCTTCTTGAAATCACCATTGATGGGCTCCGTGTCTCATGGGAGACATTTCTTGCTGTGGTAAATGGAAGAGAAGAGAATCCCAACTTTGAAAGACTCTAGCATGACTGCATTCAAGAAGAAGGGTGCATCAAAAATAAAGTATTGCATACTAAGAATAGAATCTAGCTCTCATGGCTAGGACTAAGAAAGGGAGGAAGCCTTTCACTCCCAAAAAATACTTGTATACAAGAAGAAAGAGATTAAAAAGAAATTTGAAAAATAAAAGTTTAAATGATACTATTGTGGAAATAAATGTCACTTTGCAAAAGAGTGCAATAAAAAGAAGAAGGATGAAGGAAAGTTTCATGCCTCCACTACCATAGAAGAAACTCTGCATAAGATTACACTCGAAGAGAAAGAGACTAGAAGAGAGTATTATCTTGTCTCTGCTTTTTCCAGATCTATCATCATAGGAGAAGATACATGGCTGATCAATAGTGGTGCTTTCAATCACATGTCAAGGTACAAGGGTGCACTCTCCAATCTAAATGAGAAACAATTCTCATGCATGGGGGAGTTGGGAGACGATTCTACATATTCAATCCTAGGAGTTGGATCCACATCATTCTAGTTAAATTCAGGAGACATGCTACATATGGATGAAATTGTGTATGTTCCTATATTGAATAAAAATATACTCTCTATTTCTGTCCTTTAATATAAAGGATTTTGTGTAATCTTCATGGAGAATCAAGCATACTTATGGCCGAAGAACCAGAACCCTGATACTGCTATTATTTTCGGAGTTCGAGAAGTAGGACTTTACAAGGTCCCATGAAATATTATTTCAGCCATGGTACATCACACTATCATCCCATGTGAGCTTTGTTATAGGAGACTCAGACATCTCCAGTTCAGAGCACTTCCTGGTTTACAGCGAATGGTGAAAGGTATGCCTAGTTTCGATTCTGTTCATGATTCTATCTGTCGAGGTTGTGCTTTAGGAAATAATGTTAAAAATAAATTTCCTAGCAGCCATAATAGATATAAAGGCATCATTGATTTAGTACATTCATATCTGTGTGGAGCCAGGTCTACTCCTTCCCTTAGTGGGTACGTTTACTATGTTTTATTCATTGATGATTTCTCCCGTAAGGCCTGGATTTACTTCATGAAATCCAAAAGTGAAACCTTTTGTAAATTCCAAGAATTTAAATCCTTAGTAGAAAACCAGACAAGTAGGCATATCCATTCCCTAAGGTCTGATAATAGAGAAGAGTTTGAATCAAATTCCTTTAATGAGTTTTGTAGTGATGCAAGGATATGTAGACAATTAATAGTTCCTTACCACCCACAACATAATGGGGTTGCAGAGAGAAAGAATAGAACTGTTTGTGAGGCTGCAAAAGCAATGTTACATGATCAGTATATTTCTACTTATTTATGGGAAGAAGCTACTATTACAACAGTGCACATTCAGAACAGAAGTCCACATGCAGTTCTTGATGAGAAAATACTTGAAGAGGTGTTCACTGGTGAAAAACCAGACATATCACATCTTCAGATTTTTGGATGTGCTGTGTATATTCACATTCCAAAAGAAAAAGAGAACCAAGATGGAACCTTCTAGAAAGAAGGGAACTTTTGTTGTCTATATTGATACCTCCAAAGCATTCATAATTTATGTACTTGGTGAGAGACATGTTGAGGTAAGTCGAGATGTGACTTTCCATGAGGAGGCAACATTCAAGCGGTAAAAAGAGCTTGAATGTGATCTAGAGACAGAGGATACTAAGTGTAGTGAGAATTTCTCCTCACTACAGGGGGTGGAATGGCTCCCTTGTGCCTATAGGGCACAAGGGTAGGTTCCTACCCTTAAAAAACAGTAAAAAAGGAATGAAATATGGCATAAACAGAACTGCGAATTGAAACTAAGCTAGTCTAAGAAAGAACATAAGCAAATGGATCTAAGAGCTAATGACAGAAAGTAAAGAAGAGGAGATGAAGCACTGTTGAACTTCTTTGCACACAGTAGGTTAGGGTTCCACCTCTAAAACCTACAAAATAAACCTAAGCTACAATTGAGAAAACCTGCAAACAATGTTAATGAAAAACTTGCAAATGAAAATACCAATTAGAAAACAAGACAAGCAAATAAACAGAAACAGAAATTATACCTCACTTAGGTGGAAATGGGCCACCATGCCCTAGCTCATGGGAGCTCCTCTCTCTTGGTTGGGAAGAAATGGCTTGATGAGATGGAGATGGAGGAGAGGGGGAGTGGGTGTTTTGAGAGCAAGAGGTCTCAAAGCATCCACGGGCAGCATAACAATAGGCAAGTGAGGAGTGTTTTGAGAGTGACCCCCCGCCCTCCTTTTATAGTTTTTCCAAGGGATTTTAGGGTTTTAAGCCCTTGATCAAGGATTTAGCCCCTTTTTTGGGCCTTTATTTCCTTCCACCCTAGCTTTAGCCCCTTCTAGGGTTTTATCCCCTTTTTTAGGGCTTTAGCTCCTTAGGGGCTATTTTGGGCTCTTTTTTGGGGTTTTTAGCCCTTTTCTTCATCCTTGGGCTCTTTTGGAGGTGTGGGGGTCAAATGGAAGGTCTTATGGAGTGAAATGAGTGTTGTGAGATGGTGTCCTTGGGTGGTGTAGGCCATCGAGAGCTATGTGGGGGATTTTTGGGTTAACAGATTGCCCCCTGATGTGTGAGGGCAGGAGCTCAACGTATGGCCAACGGACATCATAGGATTTGCTATCGAGAGGTGGTGCTTTCGAGGCTGGGGCATGGTGGATTTTGGTTTTTGTATTAATTTGGTTCCCATCAATGGGTGAGATACAATAAATGTGTGACATGTATATGGATGAGGCGGGAATTCCCATGCTCGTGACAATGTCAAAAGAATCATTTGATCTATGCTCTAAATTACAAGAGCCAATCATATAAAACTCATGTTACAATGTTGGTTGCCTCTATGTGAGGCTGAATAAAATACTGATCTGGTACATTGGACCCATGGCATTCTCATGGAATGCTACATCTTCATGACTGACGGTCTGCTGGATCTGGTACATAGCTGTGTGGAATCACTGATTGAGAGTCTATGGTACAAGTATGTTGCATCAATCATAAAGGTATATCGAAGCACTGCTAGGGCTTCAGATCACTGTCTCCAACGCAACCCAAAAATCACAAGGGACGGGGACATAACTTGTTTAGGTCCCTCGATTGGAATCACCAATGTTCTAGATTCGGGTGACATCCAGGGTCTTCGACCAAGTACTGTGTGGAACAAACCCTGTATGAATCTCAACGGTGCAATGATGAAGTTGAAGTCGAGCACGTGAGAAAAAACCATCCCAAGAGGCACTAAGGACTCCTCTCAAGTGGTCCAAGGAACTCATCAATGATGTTAATGAAACCAAGGTATAGGGACCTCTAGGTCTATTCTCTAGAATATGTGTGTTGGCGTTGACAGAGGGAGAGCTGCCCCTAGTCAAGGAAATGATGTTTCCTTGACCAGGGGCACGAGGGATAACTGAAAGGTGTGAAGCAATCTACAGATTGACTCACTAAATTGGGGGGGAGGGGAGGGAAGGGAAAAAACTGAACAGGGGTAGGGGGGAAGTGGGAGACTCAAAATTCCTTTGTTCAGAGAATGACGATAGGGCGGACCAAGCATCAAATGAAACTTAACTCATGGGAATGGGATCATATCCGTAATACTAGGAATGTCGTTGTAGATGGGAAATACTTGGAGGTGGAGGACACTTTTGATACTGATGGGATCCAAGGAAGACACATTGCAGAGTACTCTGAACAAAGGTGACCCAATGTGGGGATGTTTCCAAACTATTTTCTGTGGGGTGGTGTCTAGGGACACCATTGTGGTACGATCTCATGGATTTTTGGTGAGCCCGAGAAGGTAAATGCTCAATGGTGCTTTCAATTTTAGAGAGTCTGAAAGCACGAAGAAGACTCTAGTGGGGGCTATTTTTTGTTGGTAGTCTCTTGTACCCGAAAAAGGATAAAAGTATACATAGAAGAGCTCACCCATCCTGGAGGGGATGAGAGACTTCTTTACCATTGGTATTCCAATCAGGCTGGAAAAGGTTAAACTTGTACTGACTGGACAGTCATTCAAATACTTTTACGAGCATGAACGGAACCAATTTTGCTCGACGATCTTTTCTTGTTGAGACAGCTGGAAAAGAGCTTAACGACAATCGGTGGTGAGCTTTTTCATAAAGTGCGGCCCCTCTGCCCGAGAAAGCACAAAAGTATGCAAAGGGGAACGGTCTTGGCTTGAGTGTGCCAAGGAGGTCATTTTCATGAGATGGTCTACATGGTATGCAAAAGCAGGTAAACGAGACGATGTAGATGCCCTTTCCTATACTTTAGCGAGCGGGAAAGGAAGCAGCTGCACTCAGTGATCTTTTCATTATTTTGAGTCACAAAAGATCTTAAATGAAACTCCAATGTGGTCAACCGACTACGGTGGCACGAGCGGTACCCCATGTCGGGACGGTGGATAGAGGTCCAAAGGTCATCCACACAGTATGGACGTAGTAGAAGGCTCTCAAACATACCAATACATGCATGGGATAGATTGTGGTAGAGGCTTGCGAGATGGTGTGGCAGAGGCACACAAACCGAGGTGGCTCTCGAACAAAGGTCAAGAGAGCATGTGTGTGTGTTGCGGTAGACGAACTTGACTACATGCGATGTGAGTGCAAGTCTAGGGGCACTTATATGCCAAATATGTGCAAGAAAATAAATCGTTTTGTGAACAGTGGTCCAGAGGTTCGCATAAGGTGCGGTAAAAAGAAAAAAAAACTATGTGTTTAAAAATACAAAATAAAAGACAAAATTACATTCCTTAATGGGTGGTGGCCCAAGGACACTTCTATATCCAATAAATGGAAGAAATACAAAGGGTTTTGTGGACAATGGTCCAAAGGTCTGCGTAAGGTTCAGTGAAAAAGACAATACAAAAATAAAAGTATGGTACAATCCTTAACAGGAGGCGGCCCGATTGCTCTTATGAGTTGTGATCGAGCGGTGTGATGTGAGTACCGGTCCGTAGACACTCGCATCCTTATGTCATGGCTCGTGAATTGAGGTGACTTGTGGGAGATGGTCCCAAAATTGACTTATTAAAATGAGACGATGGTCTCATAACTAGATAGAGGGTAGAATTCTGAAACCAGTGGCATGAACGGCATCTCAAACAGAGTCCGTATGGTCCTGTTATGTCGATCGGAAGAAATTAGGTCAAATGGGGCCTATAAAAGGGGAGGGTCCACATGGCGAAGTGTCATCATCACTATTCATTGTGGAGTTGGAGAGGTGGGCCCTAATTCTTTATTTGCTGGTTTCTCTTGATCTGATCGACGGTTTTGCGAGCCGCTACTTGCAAGTAAAAGGTCCCACTGAACCTCTTCATTTTGATGTCTTATTTACTGAATTTAACCACTTAGAGGCCCCCCATGAGCTGTTTGGGGTTTCTTGTGCGCCAAGTCACTCATTTCAAAGGGAAAGGTGCACCCTGGGCACACCTGTTGGGAAATTATGAGCACCCTAGGCACTCCTTTTGCTCAGATTAGTGCACCTTGGCCTCCTTTGGGTGGTTTTTTTATGGTGGGGATGTCTGAGATCATTGTTTTTGCTTTGTGCAGGATGGTGGAGATCAAATGGAGGGAGAGAGACTAAAATCCAGTCAGAGATGCATCATTACAAGATGTGGGTATTAGAGATACACTAGCCTGCTATGGGTTGCTGAAGTTTATGAGGATTCCACTTACGCGGAGCTTGGGTTTGCTGATACAAACTCTGATTGGTTTTTGGGATGTTACTGAGGAGGTGTTCCTCTTCCAAGGCCAGTGTATTGAGATTATGCCGGAGGATGTGTATTTCATTACTGGTCTCCCAATATTGGGAGTAGTTGGTGACTTGGCACCTGTACTGTCTCGGGGGGAGACATTAGAGGACTTATGTGAGCGGCACTGCTATGCTACGGCGTATGTGCGAGGTTCTTACATCCTGATGTGTGACATCGAGGAGTTGTCCACACGGGCGGTGGGGACTTTACTGCAGCGCATCTTGGGTTCCATGGGGAGCCATAAGATTTCTGGTGACCAGCTATAGCTAGTGGAGCACGCCATTAGTGGCACATATTATGCATGGGGCCAGATGTACTTACAGGTTGTTTGGTGTCAGCTAAACAAGTCAAAGACTAGTGGTGCTGGATTTTTCTTTGGCTCCTTCCTATGTGCTTTCTTCTTTGAGAAAGTACCTATACTTCGTCCTCATTGGGCTATGGAGGATACTAGTCCGCGGGAGCCGAGGATGTATAGGTGGTGCCAGATGATGATTCGTGAAGGTGGTGGCAGAGTGGGCTGCTTCTTCATAGAGGAGTTTTTGGAGCAGTGGCTCTAGCTGCCTGTGGTGATTGAGGGGTACCCATATGCAGGTATGGACTTCCAGGGAGATCCAGAGATGCCCCGACCTCCTGGTCAAGCTTGGGGACTAGCTAGTATGTATGCTTGATGTTTTTATGTTCATCTTTGTGCATAGTATAGTTGAGCTAGTTAGTGATTTTCATATTGATGTACATGGACTGATGGTGTCCTTGCTTGTGTGTGCAGATGTTGGTCCTCGCCCGCCACCTGGGCATCGGAGGCGGGTTGTTACTATACCTCCTGCGACGGCTGCTGCTGCAGGCCCTTCTAGGAGCTCCCACAGGCGACAATGGGATATGGATGGACTGGTCCCGTACATGGAGGAGGTCGCTACTAGAGTGTTAGATGTTGGTTGGCAACATCTGAACACTAACTTTATTGCTGCTATTCGCAATCTTCTTCCCGAGCTGATGGGCGTGATGAGGAAGATGGCAGTGGCATGCGAGCACTTTCGTCGGATGGCAAGAGGTGGTCTTCTTGCATTGGATGTGTCCTCTTCAGAGGATGATGAGTTTGAGTCAGATGATGGGTCTGAATCAGATTAGTAGCCTTGTGGGGTTGTTCCTAGTGCATTGGTGCACCTAGGGGTTTTTGTGTTGCTTATGTATATCCTGCTGAGAAAGCATATGTGGCTTCTCATTTTTGTATTTGGCATGTTGTGGACATGTGACTTATGGATTTATATCTATATATATTTTTGATGCACGTGGATGCGCTTTTATGGTTTTATTATGTGAGTATTTTTATTGTGTTATGGAATGCAAATGCCTATGTGATGTATTATTACACTGTGTGTGTACTTTTAGACATGATTATGCATTATGTTGTGGTTGTATGTTTCCTATATACTGTTATGGATGTGCCAATTTAGAATGTTGTTAGCCATTTGATCTGCGACACTATTGAAGTTCCTGGGAACATGTGTGAATGTAATGGATTCAAATGTTCTAACCATGTGTTTAGTGCGCAGGTACTTTCTAGAGAGGCAGGGATCGTGAACTTGGTAGTGGTTGTTCAGTTGAGAAACGAGCAGCTGGGAGTCTAAGAAGACATCGAGATGATGAATTCCTAACTGTAGGGCAGCGGCCAAGAGGCCATTGACACCATCATACTTTGCCTGGTTGTTGGTCGCAGTTCCCATGCATATTCCGTCGATGTGGATCAACTTGTGTGATGGGGAGTAGATTACCCATGCAGCCGAGGCAAGGTTCAGGTACCATCTGTTTGCTCCATCTGTGAATCCCATATACCGATCTAAGGTGTGCTCCATCTAAAGTAATGAGAGGAAATGATACATAAGACTCAATCGGGAAAAATATGTAAAACAAAAAATGGAAAGACTAGAATACAATTTAGAACATTGTCACTCAAAGGGGTGACGTTAGGGGGGAAAGCCGTTTGGACTTTCCCAGGATCAGCGGTCATTCCTTTGTGTGACACGATGAATCCTTGGAGATGGCCTTTGGGGACACAGAAACACACTTGGATGGGTTCAAGTGGATTTTGCACTGGCGACATCGCATGAGGACTTGTCGCAAGTCATCTATGTGTTGTGTGTGGTTTTGCAACCACGCAATGAGGTTGTCAAAACAAACCAACATGATTTGAATGAGATCGCGGAAGTAGTGCTTCATGGCACGCTGGAAGGTGGTTCCATCATTTTTTATGCCAAAGGGCATGACTCGGTAGGTGAATGTGCCCCATGGGGTTGTGAATGCCATCTTGTGATGGTCTTCTTTCTGGATTTGGATTTGGTTATAGCCAAAAAATCCATCCATGAAGGAGAAGGCCTCATGTCCGGCTCATGCATCGATGATTTGGTCGATGAATGGGGTGGGGAAGTTGTCTTTGGGGCATGCCCCATTGAGATCACGAAATTCTGTGCAAACGTGAATGGAACCCCGTTTTCTATTCACAAGAACAGGATTAGAAACCCAAGTTGTGTATGCAATGGGATAAATGAAACCGGCTATGCGCAGCTTCTCTATCTCGGCTATCACCACAGCCACTTTGGATGGATGGATGGGCCATTGCTTCTGGCGAATGGGTGCCACATCAGGCCATGTGTCGATGTGGTGTTCCACTATGGATGGATCTAAGCCAGGCATTTCAGTGTATGACCAGGAAAATATGTCACAAAATTCTTGGAAGAGAGTAGTGTAGGCATCGACCTCTTCCAGGGAGCAAGATGCCCCCAGCATGATTTATTCAATGATCTCAGAGTTGGTTGAGATTTTGATTTTAATTGTTGGTGAAATGTTCACCATGTTCCCTTCTTTGAAGGCAACAAGTGCTAGGATTGGATTCTTGAACTATTCAACCTTCCCATGGATGAAATCTTTGGTCTCCACAGAAAACTGGTTGGACTGCAACACAAGCTCTTCCGAAAGGAAGAACGAGCAATGGTGCATGTCATCCCATGGGTATTCCGGGGTGGTTAGAGCTTCAAGGATCTCCTCATCATTGTTGAATCAACGAAGTGACTGGTCTGATGGACCGTCGTTGGAGATGGGGATGAGCTGGTCGGTCGAACTAGACATCATGTAAATGGACATGGTGTCAAATGAAGGAGGTGGTGGGTGAACTTCTTCGATCAAGGTGATCTCAGACTCAAGGGAATGGTGACGAAGGTTAGCCAGAGCCATTCGAAATTCAGGTAAGTCTTGGCAATGGTGGGAGTAATGTCCATACAAGCCGCAAAGGACGCAAGCATGGTTTGTCCTTAATGCCTTATTCTTTACTACTGGCGTGGTTGGGAGTTCAACCACGAGGATGTTTTCATTCGTATCCATGGAATCCAGATGCACATGGATCACTAGGATTTCAGGGCAATTCTGAGTTGGATGGCCCTGTTGTTTGCAAACGGCACAAGGTGGGACTTTTCGTGGTTCTGCAGTGGATTTGGTGTTCTTTCCCCTGGCCCTTTTGGGTTGGGGTGGTGTAGGTGTGGGTGCAGCGGTTGTCCTATGCAGACCGGGTGGGGGGTGAGACTCAACCACAATAGGTTGCATCGGATTTAACACAACCTAGGGCATTGCTGGTTGTGCTGGTGGATCCAGATACCACACCAGGATCCCCAACGTAAAGTTGGGTAGGCTTAAGGTGGCCATGCCTGGCTTGCTTATGACACTAGGTGGGGGAAAGAGGAAGGGAATTGTATGGAATAGAGATGAGCCCACATAACTCCCAACTGGTTGCATGTGGGGGTGAGGTTGTGGTTGCGGCTATGCGTAATGCTACTGCTGCGGGTGATGTTGCGGTTGTTGTTGGCGTTGCAGCTATGGACGTTGTTGTGGTTGTGGTTGGGGTTTTGGCTGTGGTTGTTGTTTGGGTGCAACGGTGCTTGATGAGACCATGCACAAGTCTGCAGTTTGATTTTGTGTCAGTGGTGGTGACACCAACGGGAAAGGAGTTGTCATGGTGGGATCGGTAAACAACCCAGGGCCCACATTCAATGGTGGGGAGGCTGGTGTGTCTTCAACCATAGTGTTGGTTACAGGGATGATGTTAGTGGTGGTGATAGTATGGATAACGTTGGCAAGTGCAGTTAACCCTTGCAGATCATGGTAGGTGAGTTGGTCAACTATCACAATCTTCCCTTCGTGGGGGAACATCATGAGGTGGAAGACAATTGATGCGACGGCTCGCATGGTGTACATGTAACTCCTCCCAAGGAGGAGGTTGTAATCCAGTTGAGCATTGACAACTTCGATGTCAACCAGGACTATCTTCTAGGCTAACGTGATGGGGACATGGGGGAGGATTCCTTGGGCTTTAGTGGAGTGTCCATCATAAGCCCGTAGAGTCGTGGAAGATGGTTGCAGAATTGGTGATCCAAGCTTCTGCCAAACCAAGGTAGACATGACGCACATGGATGCCCCCTCATCCACTATGCATCAGTGCACAACCAAGTTTCGGATGGACACCAGGATTTGGAAGGAAATAGTGGAGGGCATGCGTGGCTCTCCGTTCTCTATATCAAAGGTGATCAGCTTGGAGTTGGATGGATCTACCACCCCTAGAGCAGCTAGTAAGGCTTTCCACTGCATTGGGCATGTTTTAAGTACCTCAAGAGAGGACATGGCGGTTGGCAATTGGGCCAAGTCATCCACAATGCTATAGCTGACTGTAGCTCTAGCTGTGGCATTATTGGTGATTCTGCATATGGGGGGGCTTAGGAACAGGGGTAACTAGAGAGGTAGGTTGGTTGTCTTAGATGTGGATGCTGCTAATGAGTCAGCAGGTTCGGTGGTGGTACCGTACTATTTTCTTCTAGTCTGTAAGTTGACCTCTTCAGTGGTCATGGTCATCAGGTGGTGGACACCTATTTCAGCCGTGGGCGATGCCCCTGGAGCGTTGGGATTGGCCTGGGGAGGGGGAGATGTTTCCACTAGTCCTTGGGCTGGTAGTGGGTTTTGAAGCACCATGGAGGGAGGTCCTTGTGGTGCCTGGTTGGGTTAGGCTTGAGTGGGGGCATTGACGGCTTGTTGGGCCTCATTTTGAATGGCCTACTTAGCACGATCCATGAGGGGACACTCAAACATGTAATGCCCATAGACATCACAGAGTGTACAAGGTTGGTTTGTGTGCAACGATGCATTGCGTCTTGGTGGATTTTGTCGTGGGGGGTTCTGGCCTGGCCGGTTAGCCATGGAATTATTAGGAGAGTTCGGTTGTTGACCACCTCCCTGTGGTTGGTTATTTCCTTGGTTGCAGGGCCGGTTGTTTCTAGATTTCCCTTGTTGATTGTTAGGGGCAGGCTGGTTGGGACGTTTTTGTTGTGTGAACACTTGTCCCAATGGAGCAGGTGGAGTGGGGGCGGGGGCTTGAACTTGTTGCACTGGGGGTGCATATTATATTTGTGGGGGTGGTGGTGCCACGAATGTGGGCATTTTCCCCACATACTGTTGTGTTGGCCAAGTCATTACTTGAGCCTGGTGCGGTGACGCATGTTGTGCATAAGACGTTGTTGCTCCAGACTGAGACATCATTCTAACATAGTCCAGAGCTTGGTTTTGGTAAGCATCATTAGCAGTGTTGCTTGGTTGTGGTGCAGTGATAGGTGGTGTCGATCGAGGCTGTGGTTTTTGGGAGACTGAACCTGTGATGTCATTCGCAGCATGGGATGCCCCCAGTGCGTTGCGGTAAGAGGTACTTGGATGGGGAGCGTTTGGAATGATAGTGTACAAGTATCCAGACTAGGTGTAAATGAGGTCAAATTATTAGGCCTTCAGTATGGCCTCTTCTTCAGATTGGGGACGTTCAGATGCGACGTCGTTTGCGATGGGCGGGAGCAAAGTCTTGAGGAACCAATCTAAGAATATCTTGTCATCAAGTTGGATTTTACACAAGTTGCGGCACCGCCGACACTCATGGATATGATCAGTGATGTGAGTGGCGATGTTTTGGCAACAAGATAGCAGGATCTCCACCCCCTCGTCATATCTGACAGGGAATTAGAAATACCTGTAGGAACATGAAGGCTAGGGAGTTGAAGTTGAGGTATTTGGCTTATGGAAACTCAATGTACCATTTGGCCACGGCACCTGTAAGGGTGCATTGGAATAGCCTCAGCCTAATGGAGTCTTCTACGATGCTATTAGATGATCACCATAGATGGAATGTCATTATATGATTTTGGGGACATTCCCCAGCTTTGCCTTCAAACTTTGGGATGTCTGAGGGCAGTGTTGTTGGCATGGGTGGCCAGAAAGCTTGGTGGAGGATGGGGTCATTATTTAATCTAGCCAAGTCAGGCAGGTTCAAATGAGCCATGAAGGGTAGATTTGACCCCAAGTTGATGTTGGATAGGGCTGCAATAAGGGTGGGGTTTGCAGGTGCATAATGCATCTGCATGACTGGGGGTGCTTGTGGTGGCACTACGGCGGATGGGCCAATGCCCCCAAGTGTTGTGGGTGGGATGGTATGGGTGGCAGGGGAATTTCCCTCCTGTATGGAAGTAGGGGCAATGTGGGTGATTGGTGCACTGCCACCCTGTGTGGCAGGGGGGACAATGTGTGTGGAGGGGCCACTGCCCCCATGTGCTATCACTGGGCCAGCTTGGCTGGTCACTATTGGTGGTGGCAATTAACTAATGACAGTCTACATGACTATGCTTGGACTGCTTGCCACATTGTGGGTGACAGGTTGTGATGTGGACATGGGTCCACTTGCTAAGGTTAGACCGAAAAATGGATCTGGGTTTGCACTAGCCACGGGGCCTTATGGTGCGGTGTGGAGATCTGGTTCAAACTGATATGGGTCTAAATTAGAATTAGAGGCTGTGTGGCCCTCTGATGGTGTGGGAAATCGCTGAGAATAGCTACGACAGTGCCAACTGAGTGTTCCAAATGGTGGTGGTTCGCCTCTTAGGCGTGAGGAAGATCGTGGAGGATCAATTGTGTTCGCTTATGTGTATGAAACTGGTGGGTATGATATTTGGACCCTGGTTTCAATGGCTTCCTATTGGATGAAGGTGGTCTCTCAGCCACCAAGACTGCCAAAATACAGCGCTTGGCTTGTTCCTCATGGATGTTTCTACTCAATCGGAAGGGGTCATTGCCCGTTTCACTTGGAAATTACTCTCAGCGGCCAGCTACTTTGGGGTTCTTGTGGTACTCCTCACAATGAGTTTTTGGGAAAATCCCAAGTACTTCCCATAGTTGAAGCTATCAGGGAATTATGTCCTCAAAGACTACAGAATTGATTGAACTTAGTGTAAATTTGGTAAATTTTAAGGCTTACTCAGCGTCATGAACTGAGCTGGGTTAATTATTTGGTATGGTGTGTTGGTTTTCTTGTTTGTTCTGGTATTTGGTTTGCAATATGGTTTATGAATTCATGGTAGAGTTCATATCATGGTTTTGTATGCAAACATAAACAAAAAATTGTAAGCAAATATGGTGATTAACCCTGAATTGTTGGCCTAACTAAATGTCTACCTCTCAATGATATTCTTCTTGAACCAAGAGAAGGTGCTGGGATTTCAACACAATGGGACTAAGCCCATCCATAGATCCTCAAGTCACCTCCCAAGTGCTATATTGGTCATCAAGGAGGATGCTTAGCATTGTGAGAAGCCCTCCTTCTCTACCCCTTATACCTTCCAGGTCACCTAGTTTTAGTGGTTTGGGAAAAATACCATGCAGTGCCTAGATCTATACGAGCTTATCCTCCGTCGTATCCCAGAATACCCCGAAGGGTGATGACTGGGTAGAGGAAGAAGGGGGCAGCAACATAGTCAAATTTATGTTACTTTTAGTTAGACTAGTTGATTTTATTAAGCCTTAGTGATTGGTTTAGCATATACACATTTATTCATTGATTGATTTGCAGAAAGTAAAAATTGGAATTAAAGGAGACCTGTAATGGTGGACAGAGGTGGCTGGGCCGCACTAACAGTCCTCTGAAACTAAAAATTGCTGCTAATTAAACTCAAAAACAACTTCTGTGTGATAGGCCACACATTTCTGACCAAATCCCATGAGGGGGCCGCGAGATTTTTCCAGAAATGAGTGAGGCGGTCGCACAAAATGCCAAAATAGCTTCAACTTGAGATCTTGGGCTGAAGTTGCACCTTTCTAAGGATTAAGTGTGCCCTGGGTGCGCCTTTCTGGGGATTAAGTGTGCCTTGTCTCACCCTTTCCCGCGATAAGCACGACCTACTCCAGAAAGGGGTGTTTTGGTGATGCAGGGTCAGATCTGGCCGACAATAACTGGTACTGGGGTCAGTCTGACTCAGCTTGACCTAGCAGAGGCTTCGACACTGACTAAAAATGGGAAATAAAGTAGATTTAAATAGATCTAAACTAATATTTCTGAAAACTAGGGTAAAAACTGAAAAACTTGAAAACTTGAAATTTTTTTGCCCAAGGATCCTATGGGATTGACCCAGCGGAGTAGCCAAAGATGTAGTGAGAATTTCTCCTCAATATAGGGGCTAGAATGGCTCCCTTGTGCCTATATAGTACAAGGGTAGGTTCCTACCCTTAGAAAATAGTAAAAAATGGAATGAAATATGTCATAAACAGAACTACGAATTGAAACTAAGGTAGTCTATGCAAGAACATAAGCAAATGGATCTAAGAGCTAATGACAGAAAGTAAAGAAGAGGAGATGAAGCACTGCTGAACCTCTCTGCACATAGTAGGTTAGGGTTCCACCTCCAAAACCTACAAAATAAACCTAAGCTACAATGGAGAAAACTGCAAACAATGTTAATGAAAAACCTGCAAATGAAAATACCAATTAGAAAACAAGACAAGCAAATAAACATAAACAGAAATTATACCTCACTTAGGTGGAAATGAGCCACCATGCCCTAGCTCATGGGAGCTCCTCTCTCTTGCTTGGGAAGCAATGGCTTGATGAGATGGAGATGGAGGAGAGGGGGAGTGGGTGGTTTGAGAGCAAGAGGTCTCAAAGCATCCATGAGTAGCATAACAATAGGCAAGTGAGGAGTGTTTTGAGAGTGACCCCCCACCCTCCTTTTATAGTTTTTCCAAGGGATTTTAGGGTTTTAAGCCCTTGATCAGGGATTTAGCCCCTTTTTTGGTCCTTTATCCCCTTCACCCTAACTTTAGCCCCTTCTAGGGTTTTATCCCCTTTTTGAGGGATTTAGCTCCTAGGGGGGTAATTTGGTCTCTTTTTTGGGGTTTTTAGCCCTTTTCTTCATCCTTGGGCTCTTTTGGAAATGTGGGGATCAAATGGAAGGTCTTATGGAGTGAAATGAGTGTTGTGAGATGATGTAATTGGGTGGTGTAGGCCATAGAGAGCTATGTGGGGGATTTTTGGGTTAACACTGAGATTCCCACTTCAAAAAATCATTGTTACAACTGATTTTACCACACATGGTGGATCACACTTTTATGGCCTTCCCTATCCATATACCGACTCTTTAGATCCCATGGACCATTTTTGTACCTTTGATATTTCCAATATCATCCCTAAAAAACATGCAATAATTGCCATACGCGACTTTTAATCCCTTTCTCGTGTATATACGCGGATTTGACCCTTAAACCCGCGTACATCGAGATGTGTGCAAAAGGCCAAATGATTTTGGAGTTTTCCTTGATGTGGATCTGAGTCACTTGTCTCTTGGCATTTCATATTCCTTTAGATCACTCGAATTCGACCTTCCATTACCCCATTGAAGAGCTATATAAGGAACCCTTTGGATACATTGAAAGAAGAGGAATTGAAGAGCAAGAAAACTATAGTCCATTGTTGTCAGAGCTTATACTTGAGTTTGCATCCCTTTGTCCCATGGAGCACTTTATGTTCTTCCCAAGATTTCCTTTTGCTTATGAGCTTGCTATCGAGAGATGGAGGATTGAAGTGGTGGAGGCCCAAGTGGGGGACTCAGTTTCTCCGATTCGCAGACATGCCAACAGAGGTTGTCACTATTGTAATATCTGTTTTATATCAATAGAAATATCTTTTCCTATCCAATAATGTGTATTTAAATGAGTATTTGATCCATGGATGCTTTTAAATGCTTATATGTTATTGATTATATATGCCAGAGTAGGTCTAACACAATTATATATAGCATGCTTGTCTTGTTTGTTGAATGTTGAGGAAGCAAATTGCTAATACAAGCGAGAGTGGAAAAGCTCAACGGGGATCTACATCAACCATCCAGAATAAGGTACGAATCGATATCCTTTAGTGTCAGATGTTTGGTTTCTCTTGCATATAAAAAAGGATTGATTTCTGGAGTTAATTTGTCTATTGTGGTATCCCAAACCATAGGAATTTCTCTCCGTAACAGAATTGGTGACTCCGTTGGGGAGTTCCTAGTCATTTTTCCTTTGGGGATTTTTATCGGCATTCGATGTTCTTGAATTGCTCTGATTTCTCTATTTCTGAGTCGGGTATGGGCGCATGTTTGCCTGGTAGTGTCTGATAGGAGTAAATTTTGTCTTAGCTTATCTGTTTGCCTTCATTTTTATCTCTTTTTCTTCCTGTACGTGAGTTTTTTCCTCACAGTCATGTGTATACGCGAGTTTGACTGAGATATCCATGTATATACGTGGGTTTTTTGCACATAGTCACGTATGCCCTGATTTTTTCCTTTTAGAGGAAGATTGAGTGTTGCTGGGTGAGTTTTGATGATTGCTAAGTCTCCTTAGATGCTTCTAGAGTCTATATACACCTCTGTTTCTGACCAAAGATGCCTTTTATGGTAAAAAAAAAATTAAGAATTTTCTTGTCATTGCATTTTCGATTTTTTGTTTTGGGATTAGTGCATTAGGTCTCTTTTACCTTAGTGATTTGTGTGGGTGTTGTTTGATAGTGCTTCCAGAGTCTAGGGCTGGTAAATTCATTCTTTTACTTTATTATCTCATTTTTATTCAAAAAATCTAAAAATATTTGCTTCTTTGCATCATTATGCATCATTGCACTTTGCATTTTGCATGGTACTTGCACTAGGTTTGATTAGAGAAGTATTAGTCCGGATTTCATATAGGAATGATTGCATTTGTCATTTGAAGAAAATTTTGCATTTCACGTAGTAGCATGCCCTATTTTTCATTCGACACAATGCATTTGCATTGATTGTTAGGTGTGCATTTTACTTCATGTTGCGTCATAACACCATTGGTTGCATGATCATCTACCTTTTTGAGTAATAATCCAAGTAAAATCAACGCTTAATTAAAATGGATTACACTATTTTCTTTTATAGGGTACACCAATAAGATTAGGTTTTAGCGTCTTGGAATAGTTCATTGTGAGTAAATTCTCCAAGACCACTAAACAAAACATGAATGTGTCTGTCCAGGTGAGAGTGTGAAATTCCTTGGTATAATTAGTGTTTCTCAGGATCCTCCTCTTACAAGGGAGTTAAGCACGAGGTAGTGTGAGCGGTTATTGATTGGGATGACCCCTAGTCATAACTGAGTAGCACCGGAGATATTTCCAAGATTGTATTTGTATCTGGGGGCTCTTTCGAGAGTTTTTGGCTTTGCTACCCTACCCATACGGTCAAACCCACCTGCGACTGTCCGCCTGAGCATTGATTATATTGAGGTGACCTTAGTTTCCTTACCTAGGTTATCGAGGGGGTACTTCGCAGGGGTTATTCTGCAAGTGTCCCAGCCAGGTTGGGGTCGGACAGCACAGTCGCTATATGTGTTGAAGCTGAGGGCCATAATAATTGGTTACGAACCTCTGCTTGTTGTGTATGGGAGTCTCAAGCCTCTCCTATGCGAGACATACCTGCTTCATTCGGGAGCTCACATATCCTACCCTTGTATGCTTGTGATTGGCTTTAGATTATATAGGTGTATGTGTTACCACCTAAGTTGTACTTAGTGGTTTTTGATCAAATGAGCCTGGTGAACCAGACAAGGATAACTTGTTCGGACTTCAGAAGACCTTCAGTCTTACTTCTGGGAAGCCTTGTTGTACTATATCACATGTTCATGCCCCATGGGGGAAGTGTAATAAATGTTCTAGCATGATAGTGTATGTAAAAGAATCGGTCTCTTAGACTTTATTTTTCAATCCTATCAGCCCAGGGTGTTTTTTCCCTTGGTTATTATTAGTTGTTGAATAAACGACTGATAATTTCTGAGTTTTTCACTCCATACCTCCAAAGTTGGGGTGGTCGGCTTGGCATTTAGGCCTATTGAGGTTATTAGAGTCGATGTGTCAATGTACAAACATGATAGACATCATGGTTGAGTCATATGAACATGTCTAAGTCCCCCTAGGTTTTTTCAATTTTTCAAATTTTTAGTTTTTTCAGTGTTTTTTATTAAAATTTAATTTTTCCAAAACTTAGGCTATTTTTTAATAGTTTAATTGGAAAAATTGATTTTATAATAAAAGTGGGCCAAATAATTAGTTTCAGTCATGTAGGTGCTCATTTTCAAGATAAGAGCACCATGTATACCCATGGACCCACTATTCCTAGTTTTGAGTGATTTTCCATCACTCAGGTCAAAAAGCCCCAAAAATCAATTATTTATTATTTTAAGTAATAAATTGATGAATAATGGAGCAAATCTAGAATCATAGATCAGTGGATCCTCGGTCAATTTGATTGAAATCGGCTAGATCTGAACCAGATTGACTGGATCTGATAAATCCTTGACTGAAGGAGGTGATCAAATCAGATCTAGAATTGATCTTCAGCAGCCTTTATGGGGAATTGCGCCCTCTCTCTCTCCTCCACACGTGTGGGATATCCTGGAAGCTCTGTGGACTGATGTGTCGGTTTATGGGTTGATGTGTCAGCTTAATCAGCCCCTCGGTTGACAAGTAGGCTCAATTCAGCTTCATGTCTGCATTGATTGACTCTCCATTAGCTTATTTGGTCTACCTCCTTGGGATTTGTGCCCCCCCTGGGCTGGATCTCTTGGATTTTGTATAAATAAAAGCACAAGCTCCCTCTTTCAAGCTAGTTAGAGGTGGATTGAAGGGCTTTCTATTGTAATACTGTTGTAATCTTTTGATTGTTGGAATAAAGAAGTTTTGGAGGCCAAATGGTGTAATTCTCTCATGTGTGTGGATTAAGCATTGTCTTATGTCTATTGATGTTGTCGGCTTTTCTCTCAATTTCTGCATCTGAACCCTATCTGGCTTGAACGATTCAGCTGAATCAATAGGAGTATAGTTGGGAAAGTAAGGTTACTTGTTTTTTTTAATATATCTCATAGCATATATGTTTGAATATCTATATTATACATGTGTAACAAGTTTATTTGCATGTATTTATTGTCTCTTTTTCATATATATATCCAGATCTCATCAGGTTTCGTGCAGGATTGTGTGTTTAGCTTTCAGGTAGCAAGGATTGGATGAGATGTGGATTTAGTTTGACTCCACTTTACATCCAAAAACTTTGTGAAGGCATTTCCCCTCTATATTCCACTAACAAGTTTCCATTGTAGATCCATCCAACAACGGGCCTTTCCCCTTCTCTTCCTCCTTTCTATTAAAATCAATCTTCCAGTTACCTGTCTCTTCCTCTTATGATTAGATCTAGTTCTAAGAATTGAATATATATTTTTAGATCTATTTTATAATATTCTTGCTTCTTAGATATATAATTTCATAAAGAATATCATTTCATAAAGATAGATCTAGGTGTAGGAATTTCCTTTTTTGCAAGTAGCTAAAGCATAGATCTCAAGCTTGCTCATAAGGTAGTTTCTTTTTTTGTTCTTCAAATATTTAAATTCTACAAGAAAAGTGCATATCTAATTGGCTGCCCAAAAATCAAGCCAAGATCCCAAGGAAAGCTTTCTTTCCTTGGTTCCCTTTTGCAAAACTAGATTACCCCTGTTTAACAATTTTTACTTAGTGTTTTTTTGGTAATTAGCGTGGTGACCCAAAACACTTTTAAAGTGTGTTTGGGCACATTTTATTTTAATTGCTTGCTTTTTTTTATCAGGTCTAACAAAAAAGAGAAGGATATTCTGCCCAATTTCCGACTCTTGGACGAACCAGAGCTTCCCGGAAGCTTCCCCCACCGCTGTGTTTTAATTTGAGCTTGTTACAAGCTTGTTGCAAGCTTTTGGATCCCAGATAACAAGGACCAAAGTGCATCAATTTAAATTTTTATGATATCATAAATCACTACTAATAAAAATAAAAGGTCCTTTCAAATAGGCTCTTTTGATCCTATTCACCATCCCCCCTGGGGGGATTTGCGTCGATGTCAATTTTTTACTTTTTGTTCATCTCTTTTCAATCTAGCGTAATTCTAATCTGCAGGGTAGTATACTTTGATTTATTATAATTTCCATATTCCATATTTGAGGTTTCAAAGTAATCTTAATACTTACCCCATGACTTCTCGATTGACCTGAAAGGGGAAAGAGATGCGTGGTAAGACTAATTAGAAAATCAGAATTGTGTATCTGTGTTTTCCTTTTCATAATTTGTTTCATCATCTATAATAAAATTAACCCATCCTTGATTCCCTGATTGAGATCCACTTGGATCGAAAGAGGTTCCTGGAGGGTTTTCTTTTTAACAAGAACACCTATCTTAAAATTTACTAAAATTGACAAGACTCCGATGTGTATGCTCTTCACTTGGTTATGGTTCATCTGATCAGTCAAGCTACATCAAAAGCACTTGAGTGACTAGAATAATCATGATTCACTCTCCCAAATTGACAAACCATCAAGTGAAAATCCAACACCTAGATCAAACTATTACGGTGGCAAAATACCCAAAGGAGTGGGAACTCTTGGAAAGTGACCTCGGGGCACCGATCTCTGTTACACCTGCGGGTGCATTATGAACAATAGCCTCAAAGACTCCTTTCAGCCCACATATTCCTTGTGGGTAGCCATGATGGTTTATTTTTGGACATACTCCAAGTACTCTCGGGTATATCTGGAGTCCACCCTTTCGCCTAATTTTAATCAACTCATATTTCACATTAACTTAAAACGTACCAAGAGGAAAACGCAAAACATTCACTCCAAGCACATGCAAGTACATTGATTATCTTTTGACTCCATTTTAAGGCACTGGCTATTTTCTTTATATATATATATATATATATATATATATATATATATATATTGTGTCTCAGCATTGTGCTTTTGTGCGCTCATTTTTGTATCTTGTTATCTATGGTTGTTTATGGTTAAATTTCAAACTCCTAAGTAACTCATTCAATTTAACATCACCATACTAAATAATTTTACCCTAGTAACTTAATAGGGTCTACCCACCTTGGCTTCATTAGCAGTTGAGCCTAAACGAAGGAGTCAAGAACAAGGTGACAGCCTTGACTCGATACTTTCCCCCAAGGACACACCGAGTGGATTGAAGATTTCTGCCACATGACCCAGGTGTGTGAAAGGTGGAAACACTTTTTGGCACCGTTGTCGGGGATAAATATTTTTATTCTCGAGAATGACTTAGCTTAAATTTTTTCTAAACAACTAAAAAGATAAAACCTTTGATTGATCTAGTCTTTAAAAAAACATAAAAAATTAAAACTCGATCCATCTGGCGACTCCACTGTCTAACAACCCTCCAAGAATTTATACTCGAAGAAACTGCCATCAATTATTCAATCCTCTCACTGATCCCGAAAGGTTTATTAGGGAAAGATTAAATAGGCAGACTTCTTGTAGAAACCTTGAAAATTTAGGAGACCAATCCCTCTCAGATATCCATCACATATTTGTAGAGATTCATGTTCACCAATCTCAAGAAATGATAGAATTATTCAAACCCCTTGACTTTTCTCAGATAGCAGGTGCTCCCCATGCCATTCCAAAATATGCTATCAAGAAGCTCCCCATATTTCAGGGAAATAATGCCATCATTTCCAAGTCTCACCTTCGAAAGTTTGAAAAGCACCTGGTCAGTTATTGCAATGATGTTTCCCATGACCATGATGATGTCAAAATGAATCTCTTTGCTTTATCCTTAGAAGATGATGCTGAAGAATGGTACTTTGACCTAGATGATGATTCATATAAAACTCTTAGTGAATTCCTAGAGGTTTTTAAGAAGAAATGGGGGGGAAAGAAAGAACCAAGACATCTACTTGCTGCCCTTCATAACATAAATAAGATGGAGAATGAAACCATAGATGAATTTAACACTAAGTTCAAGCGTTTGGTTGTGGACCTCCCTACAGAAAGAAATATAAGGGATGCCTCCATCCTCATATATTACATCAAAGCTTTCACTGGTGATTTGAGGTACCAGTTAAAGGACAAAGAGCCGGCCGATCTAAAAACTACTCAGGAATTGGATGAGAAAATAGAAAAGAATATGCAGTCTTCACGCAAATCCAACATTCCAGGTTACACTAGGGGAAACACTTCATACAACAAAGAGAAGGCAATAGCCATTGAATTAGAGGAAAAGGAAACCTCCAAAGACCCCATGGAAAAGGTAACTAACATGATAAAAGAATTGGTTACTAGTCAAAACCAAATCATGGCAAATTAGTCTGCACAACTGAATCATATTCAGAACAGAATAATCACAATGGAAAGAAATAATGGACCTAGGAACTTTCAGCCTAAGCAAAATCAGGTGTATTAGAAGAAATCTCCTCGGCAAGAACCTAGGATTCCAAACCAGTTAGACTCAACCAACCTAGTAGAAGAAGTCATTCCATGGTGTAGACCTTGTGATCAATTCCAGCAAGAAAGCATTTCCTATATAGAAAACCAGGTTATAGAACATGGAATGGCCAAGGTCAGTAATCAGGAAACAATGTCAGGTGATTCTAATCATGTATACATGGTAGGATGGGCCTACCCTTTGTCACCAGCTAAATAGTGCAAGGCTAAGGATAAAACCATTACAGAATCTTATAGTGAAACTTATGATGAAAACTGTAATGTACATGATGGGACTCCTACATGTTCTCCATATAACGATGACAGTCTGGAAGGTTTATTGCCTTGTGACCTTTTCTCTGAAGAAGATGACTATGAAAATGAGGACAAGTATAACTTGGAGCATGATACAAGTAACGAAGACTCCCTTATCTCTGACAAAGATGTTGATGATGAGTCCTGGACATTCATGGAAAATCCAGTGTGTGACATGAATAAAGAGGAAAATGATGAACCAGAAACTTTTGATGGTTTCGTTGATTTTTCTATCTATGGCATATCTGAAGGAGAGAGCATGGATCTGGAGACCTAGGAAAATCCTAGAATGGAAGAGGAGCATTCAAAACTCTTATATGATCATTCAAAGTGATATCATGCAGAGCCACACAAAGGTATTAATAATGAAGACATGGAGAAGCAGTGTTGTGAAAGATAGAGATGATGCAGTTAGTAGAATATTAGTCTCAACTATCATCTTCACATATAGAGTCTCCTCATGATCTGGAGCCACTTGGGGCTTATACAGGGAATTATCATTCGGTAAGCCTCGATGATCAATATGATGGTGTAGTCAATCTGCCTCATCACTCTGATTTGTATATCAACCCTATCCAATCATGGATAGAAGCATCCTATGCAAGCAATTACCAGTTTGGGAGGAGGTTTAACGATATTATGTATGCCTATGATCTCCCATCCATCCCACCCATTCTGAATCATCACGCGGGTTTGCATCTTCTAAATAAGGTATCCTTACTTTGGCTGGTAACCAAAGACAAGGAAATTTTTTTTTTATGTTAATAAAATGCTTAGGTGGTTACATTGGATTTTTTATTACACCTAACCTTTTATATCATGCTTAGAGTAGGAAAATAAGCTCCTAAAAGAGAGCATTTACTTTCTGCATTTACGTTTTGTACTTAGCTATAATAAAACTTTTTTTTCTCTCATTAGTTAATTACATTTCTTTGTTTAAATAAATCAGCTTAATGGTTCATTTGGTTTTTATATAAAGCTTGTGCTACTGAGGTTTTCTTGTCAAGTTGAGATGTTTTAACAGGGTATATAAACCAGAGATTATGGTGTTCTCCTATCCTCTCCTGCCTTAAAGACCAGATCAAGCACACATCCCGCAGTTGGAGCCAGAATGTTACCACCTAAGTTGTACTTAGTGGTTTTTGATCAAATGAGCCTGGTGAACTGGACAAGGATAACTTGTTCGGAATTCAGAAGACCTTCAGTCTTGCTTCTGGGAAGCCTTGTTGTACTGTATCACATGTTCATACCCCATGGGGGAATTGTAATAAATTTTCTAGCATGATAGTTTCTATAAAAGACTCGGTCTCTTATAATTTATCTATCAATCCGATCAGCCCAGGGTGTTTTTTCCCTTGGTTATTATTAGTTGTTGAACAAACAACTAATAATTTTTGAGTTTTTCACTCCATACCTCCAAAGTTGGGGTGGTCGGCTTGGCATTTATGCCTATTGAGGTTATTAGAGTCTATGTTTCAATGTATAAACATCCTAGACATCATGGTCGAGTCATATGAACATGTCTAAGTCCCCCTAGGTTTTTTCAGTGTTTTTTATTAAAATTTAATTTTTCCAAAACTTTGGCTATTTTTTAATAGTTTAATTGGAAAATTTGATTTTGTAACAAAAGTGGGCCAAATAATCAGTTCAATCATGTAGGTGCTCATTTTCAAGTTAAGAGCACCATGTAAACCCATGGACCCACTATTTCCTAGTTTTGAGTGATTTTCCATCACTCAGGTCAGAAAGCCCCAAAAATCAATTATTTGTTATTTTAATTAATAAATTGATGAATAATGGAGCAAATCTAGAATCATAGATCAGTGGATCCTCAGCCGATTTGATTGAAATCAGTCAGATCTGAACCAGATTGACTGGATCTGACAAATCCTTGACTGAAGGAGGTGATCAAATCAGATCCAGAGTTGATCTTCAACAAACTTTATGGGGAATTATTCCCTCTTTCTCTCCTCCACACGTGTGGGCTCTCCTGGAAGCTCTGTGGACTGATGTGTCAGTTTATGGGTTGATGTGTCAGCTCAATCAGCCCCCCAGTTGACAAGTAGACTCAATTCAACTTCATATCTACATTGATTGACTCTCCATCAGCTGATTTGGTCAGCCTACTTGGGATTTGCGCCCCCCCTAGGCTGGATCTCCTAGTTTTTGTATAAATCAAAGCACAAGCTCCCTCTTCCAACCTAGTTAGAGTTGGATTGAAGGGATTTCTATTGTAATACTATTGTAATATTTGGATTGTTGGAATAAAGAAGCTTTGGAGGCCAAATGGTGTAATTCTCTCATGTGTGTGGATTAAGCATTGTCTTACAGCTATTGATGTTGTTGGCTTTTCTCTCAATTTTTGCATCTGAACCCTATCTGGCTTGAACGATTCAGCTGAATCAATAGGAGTATAGTTGGGAAAGTAAGGTTAATTGTTTTTTTTCTATATCTCATAGCATATATGTTTGAATAACTATATTATACATGTTTAATAAGTTTATTTGCATGTAATTCTTGTCTCTTTTTCATATATATATATATCCAGATCTCATGAGGTTTCATGCAGGATTGTGTGTTTAGCTTTCAGGTAGCAAGGATTGGACGAGCTGTGGATCTAGTTTGAGTCCACTGTACATCCAAAAACTTTGTGAAGGCATTGCCCCTATGTATTCCACCAACAAGTTTCCATTGCAGATCCATCCAACAACGAGCCTTTCCCCTTCTCTTCCTCCTTTCTATTAAAATCAATCTTCCAGTTACCTGTCTCTTCCTCTTATGATCCGATCTAGTTCTAAGAATTGAATATATATTGTTAGATCTATTTTATAAGAGTCTTGCTGCTTAGATCTATAATTTCATAAAGAATATCATTTCATAAATATAGATCTAGGTGTAGGAATTTCCTTTTTTGGAAGTAGCTAAAGCATAGATCTAAAGCTTGCTCATAAGGCAGTTTCTTTTTTCATTCTTCAAATATTTAAATTTTGCAAGAAAAGTGCATATCTCATTGGCTTCCCAAACAGCTAGCCAAGATCCCAAGGAAAGCTTGCTTTCCTTGGTTCCCTTTTGCAAAACTAGATTACCCTTGTTTAACAATTTTTACTTAGTTTTTTTTTGGTAATTAGCGTGGTGACCCAAAACACTTTTAAAGTGTGTTTGGGAACATTTGATTTTAATTGATCGTTGTTTTTTAGCAGGTCTAACAAAAAGGAGAAGGAGATTCTGCCCAATTTCCGACTCTCGGGCGAACCAGAGCTTCCCGGAAGCTTCCCCCACCGCTGTGTTTTAATTTGAGCTTGTTACAAGCTTGTTGTAAGCCTTCGTATCCCAGATAACAAGGACCAAAGTGCATCAATTTCAATTTTTCTGATATTGTAAATCACTGCTAATAAAAAGAAAAGTTCATTTCGAATAGGCTCTTTCGAGCCTATTCACCATCCCCCCTTGGGGGATTTGCATCGATGTCAATTTTTTACTTTTTGTTCATCTCTTTTCAATCTAGCATAATTCTAATCTATAGGGTAGTATACTTTGATTTATAATCATTTCCATATTCCATATTTTAGGTTTCAAATTAATCTTAATACTTACCCCACGATTTCCCGATTGACCCTAAAGGGGAAAGAGATGCGTGGTAGGACTATTTAGAAAACCAGAATTGTGTATCTGTGTTTTCTTTTTTCATTATTTGTTTCATCAACTATAATAAAATTAACCCCTCCTTGATTCCCTGATTGAGATCCACTTGGATCCAAAGAGGTTCCTGGAGGGTTTTCTTTTTAACAAGAACACCTATCTTAAAATTTACTAAAATTGACAAGACTCCGGTGTGTATGCTCTGTACTTGGCTGCGGTTTGTCCGATCATTCAAGCTGCATCAAAAGAACTTGAGTGACCAGAATAATTAGGATTCACTCTCCCAAATTGACAAACCATCAGGTGAAAATCCAACACCTATATCAAACCATTATGGTGGCAAAATACCCAAAGGAAGTGGGAACTCCTGAAAAGTGACCTCGGGGCGCCGATCTCTGTTACACCTGTGGGTGCACTATGAACAATAGCCTCAGAGACTCCATTCATCCCACATATTCCTTGCGGGTAGCCGTGACGGTTTAGTTTTGGACATACTCCAAGTACTCTCGAGTATATCTGGAGTCCACCCCTTCGCCTAATTTTAATCAACTCATATTTCACATTAACTTAAAATATATATATATATTGTGTCTCAGCATTGTGCTTTCGTGCACTCCTTTTGTATCTTGTCATCTATGGTTGTTTATGGTTAAATTTCAAACTCCTAAGTAACTCATTCAATTTAACATCACCATACTAAATAATTTTTCCTCAGTAACTTAATAGGGTCTACCCACCTTGGCTTCATTGAGAGTTGAGCCTAAGCGGAGGAGTCAAGAACAAGGTGATAGCCTTGACTCGAGACTTTCCCCCAAGGACACACCAAGTGGCTTGAATATTTCTGCCACGTGACCCAGGTGTGTGAAAGGCAGCAACAGTATGCTTTGTGCATGCTAGATTTCTTAGGTTTTGCATAATTAGATAGAATCTTTTTCATTTTTTGAGTCATTGTGGATTCGGGTGCGGCACTTCGCTGTTCTCATTGTTTAGAAGGGCTTCTGCCTTCTACATCTCCTCCTCCTTTGGGAGAGAGAAACAGACAGTCCAGGAGGACTACTTCTTACATTGATTCACACACGATGGGAGATCATGAAAATGAAATTCTTGAGTTGTCTTCTCCACCTCACGAGGTTGGGGAAGAAGATCCTACTCTTGTATATGATCCTTCACCTGATATACCTACACACTCTGGGTATGATCCCTCATTTACAGGTCGTCGGTATTGGTTTATGGGTGAAGAGACTCACCATTAACCTGCGAACACTAGTTATGGCATGTATGGGATCCCTACACATGATCCGGCACAGCATGCCGAGTCGGAATTTGAACCTATCACTACGCTTGGGGGCATTCCCATTCCTTTCCATGCGGAGAGATTTGGGAGCAAGAATCACATTGCACCCTCCAAGGCTCCATCCCAATGGTGGAGGCTACATCACATGTTCATCCTAGACCTGGTGTTAGTAGTCCTATTTGGATACCAGAACCAAGACGAGTGACTATAGGGAATACCACTTACATCACTTCACATGTCCCTTCGTCCTCTATTCCTAGTTCTTTGAATGTTATTCCTCCCCCTCATTCACATGGTCCTTCAGGATGGAATGTTGCTACTAGTCATGTTCGTACTGTTGCTACTCGCGTAGTCGTGTCTCAGAGTCAAGTACCTCCTGGTGTCTTGGGAGGTCATATTCCTACTTCTGGAACGTCCTATGGTCTATCGCAGGGAGTTCCCCATATTCCCACTTATGGAGTTTCTCATGGGACATCTTATGGGACATCTTATGGAGCTTCTCATGGAAAATATTATGGACCGCAGTATGGATAGAGTTATTCACCTTATGGGTATGGGTATCAACAACCCGCTTACTCCCCAAATTATGGCTTTGTAGCTCCAAATAGTCAAGGTACACCACATTATGGTGCTTCCATTCCACCCTACATGGGTCAAAAGGGAGGAGGATACTATGGCCATGGCCATGGACATGGTAATCAGTCTTATGTGAACCAAAACTATCATAGATCATGGCATTGACCTGCTTAACCTAGGCTCCCTTTCCTCACAACGTTAAATTTACCTGACTTGTTGAGACTAAACAACGATCTGGTATCTCATGACCCGGCTTGGCCAGCTGTCCCTACCAAGCTTCCCTTGGACATTCCCAAATTCGAGGGCAAACTGGGAGAAGATCCTAGTGAACATGTTACTACATTTCACCTTTGGTTCTCTTATAATTCCTTACACGATGATTCGATCCGTTTAAGGTTGTTTCAACGCACCCTCACCGAGCCTACAATGAAATGGTACATAGAGTTACCTAGGGGGGCATTCATTTTGTTCGATGACCTAGCTATTAATTTTCTTAATCACTTCCAACTACTAGTACATTACGATGTTGGTACAAAACTCTTGTGGACATTTCGGCAAGACAAAGTCACGCATATCTTAGACCATATCCAAGAGTAGCGTAGACGGAAGAGATCGATTAAAGCCTTCATACCGCCGGAGTTTCTCCTCGAGTGGTTCCTTAAATCGTTACTGCCTTATATAGCGAAGGATGTTTCTACATCTGGAGTTTAGAATGAGGAACAAGCCATTTTTAGGGTGCAGGAATTGGATTTGATTTATGCTCAATCCAAATTGTTATATGAGATCATTCCTAATGCTCCGCATTCTAGTTTCGACCCTAAGGCCAAACTTGGATCACATGCCGATGGCATTGTTGGTTGTATGAGTACTAAACCTATGGATTTTGTTGTGCAACAGGTGAGTCAATTGTCTATCTATCAACCAATCTGCCTTAGGACAAGCCACGGCTTCATCTCAACCCACCCAAATGGCGAATGTGCTTTCGGTGCAATCGTCGAACCAGAAGGGTAATCAGTAACCCGGGAGGAATAAGAAAAAGGGTAAGAACAATCGTAAGGGTGGGAATAGGAATGAAAATGCCAATTTTAATGACAAGAATGCCCACAATGTTGGGGGGACAAGAATTCTAAATGTAAGGTTAAGTTTTCTTTCAAATTGTGTAAGGAATACCACCTCACTCACTTGTGCCCTCGTATGGAAGACGCCTCGAGGTTCATAGCACAGGGCCCAGCTGTGGTGACCAACCCTTTACCCCATAATCAAAACATGAAATCGAGGACCCATGATCAGTCTGGTGGAGATCAAGATCTATTAGAAGCCAGTAGTGGTCATGGTTGCATCAACATGGTGCATGCTACTAAGGTTGTGACTCATGCGAAGGACTATGGTTCGTCACAACTAGACCTTGGAAAGGAACCTGCTCCACCCGGGAGTCCTTTGCGTATTGAAAACCTTATGGATAAACTTGAAGTCATACCTTGAATTCCTAAGGGAGTCCTAAAGCATTTGAGACACAACCCTAATGCCTAAGCTGCCAAGAACTATTCTGTTTTCAAGGATTTGGGCCACACTCCTTGTGCAATGTCTGCACTTGAAGTACTTTAGAGTTGTCCTTCGCAAAGGAAGGCTTTTCTTTCTGCTCTTGGTGTTAACGATGATAACTCTTCCTCCATCATCAAATTTGAAACCATGGGACTACATCCTCGCTTGCCTTACTATGTGTCTCTCTTGATTCATGTAGAATGTCTTAACATGACCGTCAAACGCACTATGATTGATGAAGTCGCTGCTACTTCCGTGATGTATTTGTCATGTTCAAAGGGTTTGGGTTCCCCCGAGTTGTCTAAATCCACTACCATGTTGACTGCTTTTGATGGTAGATCATTTCAGCCTCATGGAATTCTTCCTTCTCTTAAGGTCTGTTTGGGAGGGAAGACCGTCGCGATCGAGGTCGAGGTGGTTGATATGCCCCTTGATTACAATATGTTACTGGGTAGGAATTGGATGTATAGTATGCAAGCCATAGCTTCTTCTCTATTTCGAGCTGTATGATTTCCATTTAATGGGAAGATTGTTATGATTGATTAGACATCATTCAAAAATCCAAGTGTTACTGCATCATCGGGAGCTTCTATCCCAATTATCGATCATTCTCATCTGACAACTGGGAGTGTGGGTGTTGGCATGTATCCATCCCTTATGGGAACCTTTAGTTTTCCTACACCCATTATTATGATCGAGTCTAGTTCCGGTGGGGCTTCATCTTCATTGAGTTTGGTGTCTTTTCGCACTTCCCATATGGAAGATCCTTGGATCCTTCCTACATCGAGTCCTTCAAGTAAGCCTATCGAAACGGACATTACGTTTCCTGCAGCAATGATAGCATATCAAGAGAATATTTAATGTGTTACAGAGCCTATTCCTTCCTCTTCATGGATGGAGGAGGGGGACCCGTATGTGCTTCCTACATGGGCAATTAAGTCTTCTCATGTACATGATTGCCTTGATAGTGTTTTTCCATCAGATGAAGCTATTATTGAGGCCATGTCTAGGGTTGAGCCACCTTTGGAAGAGTTACATCATAGATCTTATTTTCTTCTTGAGCTTGACCATTTGGGGTGCGAGGACTTCAAGGAGATTCTTAGTGAGAGAATTGGTAGTCCCGTGGTTCCATTGAGATCTCTTGGTCTGATGGCTGATGGAAACATGGTGAATATATCTCCTACCATCCCTATTAATATCTCTCACGATTCTTGCAAGATTAAGAATGTCTATATTGGGGTAGAATGTTCCCATGTTGAGATTCAGGAGTATACCAAGCTTTTCAAAGAGTTTCGTGATATATTTTCTTGGTCATACGAGGAAATTCCAGGTATCGACCCTCGCATTGTTGAACATGAAATTAAAACTTATCCCAATGCTAAGCCTGTTCGACAACGCTTGCATGCGTTGAATCCTAGAAAAGCACCCGTGATTAAGGCTGAGATAGAAAATTTGTTAAATGTCGATTTTATCTATCCTGTTCCCTTGATGGAGTGGGTTTCAAACCTCATTCCAGTTGACATTGGCCCCCGTGATTAGTCCACCCGACTATAGCTGTGACTTTTTGCTTTATGTGGTCGCGTCCATGGAGATGATTGGTATGGTTTTGGTTCAAGAGGATGAGGATCTCCATGAGCATGTCATATATTATTTGAGCCAAAACCTTGTAGATGCGGAGATCCATTATTCCCATGTGGAGAAAATTGCCTTAGATACCGTTCATGCGGTTCAAAGATTGAGACACTACATTCTCCTTCACCAGACCTTGGTGGTAGCCCATGTCAATCCATTTCAGTTCGTCCTCACTAGAAGGATGATTGGGGGAAAGTATAATAAGTGGATTGTCATCTTGCAAGAATTCAATCTCGAGTTTGTTTCAGCAAAATCGAAAAAATCGTTGATTTTTGTGGAGCTTATATCTGATTTCCCAAGCGAGGAGGTGGAGGAAGTTTATGAAGATACGTTTGTCGATGAGAAAATTTTCCTAATCTCAACTGTGGATCCATGGTATGGGGATATCATCATATATTTACAAACATTGAAGGTCCCTAGTCACCTTTCACAGGATGAATGAAAACGATTACATCACATATCCAAGAACTACCTTATAGTGGATAACACATTGTACCACCGTGGGGTAGATTTCATTTTACGTCGTTGTTTAACTCATGAGGAGGTTGAGCTTGTGCTGAATAATTGCCATGGAGGGGCATGTGGTGGTCATTTATCTAGGATTGATATAGCCCAAAAAATCTTGAGAGCGGGTTATTTATGATCATCGATCTTTAAATATTTTGTCAATGCGGTCAAGAAGTGCCACCCTTGCGAGGTGTTTGCATGCAATATGCACTCACATCCTACCCCGTTACATTCGATTATCACCGCCGGTCCCTTCACTAAGTGGGGGCTTGAATTCATGGATTGCAACCCAGCTTCAGATGGGGGGTATCATCATATTATAGTGGTTGTTGACTATTTCACGAAATGGGCTGAGGCTATGCCCACGGTTAAATCTAATGGTGAGACAACCATGCATTTTGTATTCAACCAGATCATTACTCGATTTGGTATTTTGAAGGAGCTTGTCACTGACCATGGTAGGCACTTTCAAAATTGAATGATGGAAGAGTTGGCCTCGAAGTTAGGGTATAAGAAGGAGCATTTCACTTCTTATTACCCTCAAGCGAATGGACAGGTTGAAGCAGCGAACAAATCACTTAAGTCCATTCTCCAACGAACCATCGCACAAAGCAATACCAATTGGCATATCATGTTATATCCTGCTTTGTGGGCTTATAGAACCGCGGTTAAGACTGCCACCAGTTTTTCTCCATATCAGCTTGTACATGGAGTGGAGTCTGTCTTGTCGATTAAATGTGAAATACCTTCATTGAAGCTAGCCATAGAGCTCTTACCAGACACTTCCCCATTGGAGGAACGTTTGGTCCATTTAGAGCAGCTTGATGAGCAGCGTTGAGATCCCTTAGTGGCTCTAGAAGTAAATAAGCATCGCGTTAAGGTCCAGTATGATAAATCTATCCATCCGAGGAGGTTTAGTGAAGGAGATTTGGTCCTTTTGTGGGATCAAGCTAAAGAACCCTTAGGGGCAGGAAAGTTTAATCCCATGTGGCATGGTCATTACGTTGTCAAACATGTGTTAGAGAAGGGCACCTATGAGCTAGTAGATTACGAGGGGACGGCCTTGGTGGAGCCTAGAAATGGGCTCTATCTTAAAAAGCACTATGCATGATCCTTAACCAGGGCTGATTATTGTATATTATTGTACATTATTTTGCATAGTTAAGTTTTTCTTATGGTGATAGGGTTTGTTGATTAGCTTTCGTTTCTTATGGCAGATGTCAATGGAATCTTTCGTCTATATAGGATTCACTGATGGTGCTAGTCGTCACACTCAACACTCAGCCTCTGCTGCTTGGGTGATTTATACTCCTACGGGTCAGGTATTGTCTTCAGGAGGAGTATGTTTATGGCCCTCTTCAAACAATGTTGTTGATTATAGTGTCATTATCGAGCTTCTACGAGATGAAATTTCACATTGTGTTCTCTCTTTTGAGGTACATATTGATTCACAATTACTATTGTCACAATTGAATGGCTTATATCATGTTCGGGATCCAACATTATTACGAAGATTCTTACGTGTGAGATTGTTAGAATGGCAATTTGACAACATAACATACATACATGTTCCAATAATTTATAATCAAGTTGTTGACTCATATGCTAACTATGTGTTAGATTGGCATTTGTTTCACAGACCATAAGCTCATCACAAACATACATTTTTACACATGTAAATAAATAAAATCGATCATCATAAAAGTTTTTCATTAAACATCCAAAATGTGACATCATAATACATAAGTGTCATAATACAAAAATGGGGCTTCCAAGCCACCAAAATATAATACACTATAGTATAAAATGTGTCACTCCCAGGTATCTAATCCTGGGGAGGAGGAGGGGGGTTCTGATCATGGAAAGTCACCATGGATCTAGCTATCCATCGAAACAACTGCACCCATGCTCGTGGTACACCCACCACCTGACACTGCATGGCCTTAGGCAAGTCCTCGACTTGTGCCATGGGTACCCTATGTGTCACCTGGACAAATTTTGTGTGGATGATTTGGAGCATCCCCTCCACATCCACACCCATGATGTCATCTCCTCGTCCCCTTCATCTATGATGAGGGAAACCGTCAGGCCGCCGTGGTCCTACATATGCACACACATGACAGGATGCCACTATGTGTCGTCATGCAAAAACATGTCTTTTGAGTCTATATATCAAAAAACATAAAAAAATTAAATAATTCAAAAAACTTTAAAAAAGAGGGTTGGGATTCATTACCAATATCACCGTATGTTGATCCGGGTGGTAGGGGCATGTCGAGATCTCCCCGAAAATATATCCCCACGTAGGGGTAATCATCGATGGCAACTATCTACCGCCACCACCATGGAAAAAATTTAGCTGGGTAGGGATTAGACACCCTACCTCCGCCCATTCTACGCATCGCATCTTCCCAACATCATTGGGTCAGATCTCAAACCTCGTGAGGAGGAACGTCAACTATAGGGATTAACCCTAGAACATGCTTGAAGAAGAACATGCTCAGTATACTGCCGAAATCGAAGTTTCGTACCCTGCCCATCTTCAAAGTCGTTGATCTATTGCTTCATGTTACTCAACAATGTAGTACTCCAATCATAAACTTTGGGTCTCATGCACTCCACTGCATAGAACATCAAAGGTCATGAGGCCTGGTGGAGTGAGGCTAGCCCTACTATCCTATTGAGTGCCAGTAGTATGGCCTTCAGGCCTAACACCTGTATGGAGTTTGTTGGGATCTAACTCCCAACCTTTTCCATGTCTGGAAAATAGTATACCTCTATGTACTCATCTATAGTGAGGCCACCTACGAGTCCGCGAGAGCGTAGGTTCACCACCTCTCCCCGTCGGGACAATATTGTAATGAAGTATATGTCCTCCACCTTAATCATGAGGGACAGCTCGTTAATCTGAAAGGACTCTGAGTCAGGATCCTAGTAGTCTACTAGCATATGCAGCAGTCTTGGTTTGGCCCTAAGGCTGCTAAGACACCAAAACTTGTATAGCCCACATGCACAAAGAGCTTGTTGAGCCATTAGATCACCCCGTACAACTTCTTATACATCCTCGTGTTCTCTCTCCCTCCATTCTAGAACCATCCTGCACATTTACATTAAGTTTTGGTCATTATTTGTCTTAAAAAACCATAAACATGGCCACATACGCGACTGTTTGCAAAACAGCCACGTATGTACGCGACTTTGGGCCATTTTTTCATGTATAGCCACCCCTATACACGGAAAAATCCCCGATTTTCGCATGGGCTGAAGCAACTATCTTAGCATGGCTTAGAAATTGAAAAAATTTACATGCAAATGGAAGAGCAGGACACGGGAAGTTACCTGGAAAAAATAGTGTCGAATTTCGCCAGACAAAACTCCCAGAATTCGCGTTTGAAGTTCTAAGCTCAATTGGGTAAAAAATTCAAATGATATATAATGTCTTGAATTTTTTACTATTTATAGAAAAAATTTCAAATTTTTGAAAATTTTCACCCCCTTTCTATAGTTTTGAACCGTTTCTGACCCTTTTGGACTGTTTTTTACTAATATGATGATGTAGGAGACCATTTTGAGCGTCGTTTCAACCATTGTTTTGACCCGTTCGTGTCGATTTCAGGTATGATGTTTAAACTAGAATATAGGTTAGATTTCACCTCCATTTTCATTTTGCATGACCTTATGACCATTTCATTATAACCTTAGGTATGAACCCATTCTATCCTATCACGGAACCTTCTTGCTGTTTTAGAAGTGACATGATGTGAATGGTAGAGTTTGACCTTACATGGGTGCCCTAGTTAGCTCCTCATTTTCATTTGATGCCCATGCCAATACTTTGTCCTTTAGGGTGCGGGAGTCTGTTGTATAGTATTGCCATGTCATTTTTCAAGAGCCTCATACTCCTCTTAATCTTTTTGCTGGCCTGTCTCCTCAGGACTCCCTTATGACAAGTTGTAACTGCATTATCATGAGCTTTTCTTGCCTCATTGAGCCTTATGTCATCTTCCCTGACTTTGAGTATCATCCATATAGCCTGAGCTTGTCTCATGTCTAGCCACACAGAGCCATTTTGTATATCCTTTGCAGCTTGATTCCCTATTTTTACCGGGAGGGGACTTTCCCCCGAGTGTCTCTATCCTACACGTGTGTCCTTGCATTGAGCATAGGTATGTTCTGTTGCTTGGAACTAGTTTGATTGTCCCTTGTTACAGAGAGAAATTCCTATGGCTTGGGGTACCACAACAGACAGCTTGACTCCAGAAATCAATCCTTTCCAATATGCAATAGAAAGTAAATGTCTAACACTAAAGGATCAGACCTCGTACCTTATTCCGGACGGTTGAAGTAGATCCCCGTTGATCTTTCCAACTTCAGCTTGAATTGATAAATTACTTCCTCAACGACAAGTAAAAAATACAAGCATTCTATGTATCATGGTGCTAGATCTATTCTAGCATATATAATCAACAATGTATAAGCATTTGAAATCATCCCATGGATAAAATATTCATTCAAACACACATTATTGGACAGGAAAAGATATTTCTATTAATATAAATTAGAGATTACAATAGATACAGCCTTTGTCAGCACATCTGCGAATCGAAGAAACTGAATCCCCCACTTGGGCCTCCACCACCTCAATCCTCCATCTCTCGATAGCAAGCTCACAATCAAAAGGCAAGCTTGGGAAGAACACAAAAATGCTCCAAGGGACAAAGGGATGCAGACTCAAGCATAAGTTCCGGCAACAATGGACTATAGTTTCTTTGCTCTCAATTCTCTCATATGCCTTCAATGTACCATAGAGTTCCTTATATAGATTTTCAAATGGGTAATGAAAGGTTGAATCTGAGCGATCTCAAGGCATAAGGAAGGCCAGGAGTCACATGAGTCAGATCCATGTCAAGGAAAACTCCAAAAGGATTTGGATTTTGTACACATCCCGGTGTACGCGGTTTTAGAGGTCAAACTCGCGTATATACGTGATTAAGGGTTTAAAAGTTGCGTGTATCATTTTTCACATGTTTTTAGGGATGGTCAAGGAAACATCAAAGGACAAAAATGGTCCAAGGGGTCTAAGGAGTCTACAGAGGGATAGGGGAAAGGCCATACAAGTGTGATTCACCTAGAGTGGTAAAATCAGCTATAACATCCCTTGACACTCGTCTCCTCCTAGTATGTAACTATAAAGCACTTTTATTCTTTTTCAATATTTTCAAAATATTTGAAAAAGTCCAAAAAAATAAAAAATAAAAAAATCCGGAAAAGAAAAGATGTTATCTTTGGAAACAGTCGAGTCGTGTCGCCTTCGAATAGAGCACTGTATATCGCATCCGTTGGTTGGGTAATAGTTTGGATTTAGGAGCTGTACTCGTTTCTTTGAGTTTATCTCCACCAACTGGTTAAGCTTCTGGTCCCTATGGAGCCTCTGTTGATGCCTCCTATGTCACATAGATGTCCCAATTTTGTATATCGAGTCTATGCTGCCTACATTCAGTCACCATTCGCCTTTATTCTCTTGTTCGAAGGAAGTTGAAACCTGAGTCAGCCATTCCTCAGTTATATTGACTTTGCATGTCGGCCATTCCTGATATAGTTACTGGTTCATGTACATTATGATCGATTCCTTCCACATTATATAGCTTTGATGAGTACCTCGTGTTGGATGATGGGGGATGCCTTAATGCCCTCCTTCTAGTGGATTTCATCCCATCGACTTTAGATCATTTATTCTGGGATAGGAATCTAGAGTCATTCTTGAGTGCCTTGAGACTTGCAGTCATCAGTCGCAGGATCTCTTGCCATCAACAGTTTTTGGGAATACATCAATGTCCCATGATCGATGGATTCTCTCAAGTGTTCGACCTCAACACATTTATTCACACTTGTTAGTTTTCGCTCTAGTACCTTGATTCCCATTTTCATTATTGGTGGGTGATCTCGCGTCTGTTAATGGTATACATCAATGACTAGTAATCAAATGATGGACTACTATGTTCGACCTCGACACCTCTATTCACATAGTAGGACATGTACTCGTAGTGGTTTGTGTAGAAGACCTTCCAGATTGGTGGCATCTCTTATATGCTACCTCCTTGATCATGCCAATGTTCATGAGATTTCAGCTCTCGTGACTTGATTCCAGTATATGTCAGATATTTCCAGCCATTATGGATATCTTGATCCATTATATATCTTCAACTTTCATGGATATCATGAGCCTGTGTATATCTTCATCATGGAGATTCTGATCTATCTATATTGTACGTGGTGATGAACAACTATATCATATTTTGTATTATGCCTATTCATGGCCATCGTACTCTTATGTATCCAGGACTGCTACATCTACATGTAGTTATATGCAGAGTTTTATTAGTGTATTGTACTGATTGGATGGCTGGTTCTTCCACTGGGTTCTTCATCACTCCATTTCTGGGATGGACTTATAATGTATTTCGTCCATCGTATGAACCCTCTGACCTCACACTTTTCCCTCTCCCTCTGCAGACTCTTTACACCCCATGGACCATTTTTGTACCTTTGATGTTTCCAATATCATCCCTAAAAACATGCAATAGTTGCCATACGTGACTTTTAATCCCTTTCTCACGTATATACATGGATTTGACCCTTAAACCCGTGTACATTGGGATGTGTGCAAAAGGCCAAATGATTTTGGAGTTTTCCTTGATGTGGATCCGAGTCACTTGTCTCTTGGCCTTCCATATGCCTTGAGATCGCTCGAATTAGACCTTCCATTACCCCATTGAAGAGCTATATATGGAACCCTTTGTATAATTGAAAGAAGAGGAATTGAAGAGCAAGAAAACTATAGTCCATTATTGCTAGAGCTTATACTTGAGTCTGCATCCCTTTGTCCCTTGGAGCACTTTTTGTTCTTCCCAATCTTGCCTCTTTCTTGTGAGCTTGCTATCGAGAGATGGAGGATTGAAGTGGTGGAGGCCCAAGTGGGGGACTCAGTTTCTCTGATTCGCAGACGTGCCCACAGAGGTTGTCACTATTGTAATCTCTATTTTATATCAATATAAATATCTTTTCCTGTCCAATAATGTGTATTTAAATGAGTATTTGATCCATGGATGCTTTTAAATGCTTATATGTTATTGATCATATATGCTAGAGTAGGTCTAACACAATTATATATAGCATTCTTGTCTTGTTTGTTGAATGTTGGGGAAGCAAATTGCTAATACAAGTGAGAGTGAAAAAGCTCAACAGGGATCTACATCAACCGTTCGAAATAAGGTACGAATCAAGATCCTTTAGTGTTAGATGTTTGGTTTCTCTTGCATATAGGAAAGGATTGATTTCTGGAGTTAATCTGTCTGTTGTGGTACCCCAAGCCATAGGAATTTATCTCTGTAACAATCATGAGAATGATTCTTCCCCATATGAGATTCAGAGGGAGAATCTAGCAGAGCCTACAGAATTACCTGTCATTGATGAACCAATTGAACTAGTTAATGAACCTCCTACAAAGAGGAGGGCAGAATGGTGCCATGATATATTGAGAGATGCTGAGAAGCATGGAGCACCAGTAGGAACTTCCAAAAATCACATGCATCCTGATAGATATTTAGGATATGTTGCATTGATGAGAAACATCAGTGACTCCAAACCTTCATCATATGAAGAGGCTGTAGAGAAACAAGTATGGAAATATTATATGATAGGGGAGGACCATTCTATCCTGAAGAATGATGTTTGTGATATTATTCCCAGAGCTGAGAGGAAGTCAATTGTTACTTGTAGATGGATTTATAAGATAAAGCATGTTGCAGATGGCAGTGTGGACAAGTTCAAAGCCATATTTGTTTCCCGAGGCTTATCTCAGAAAGAGGTCATTGATTATGAGGAGACTTTTTCTCCAGTGGAAAGGTATACTACTATCAGATCTATTATTTCACTTGCATCAGTATTAGGCTGGAAGCTTCACCAGATGGATGTGAAGACTGCCTTCCTCAACGGTGAGGTTGATGAAGAAGTTTACATTGAGAAGGCTGATGGTTTTGTGATACATGGGAAGGACTTCCATGTATGAAAATTGAATAAAGACCTATATGGGTTAAAACAAGCTCCTCAAGCTTGGTACACCAGAATGGACACTTACCTCTAGAAACTAGGGTTCTTGAAAAGTGATGCAGATTCCAACTTGTACTTCAAATTAGTGGAGAACCAGCCTCTGATGCTGGTTATAATGTTGATGATATTTTCCTCACCGGAGAGGAAAAACTGATTGCTGAGTGTAAGGTGGAGCTTACCTCTGAGTTTGAGATTAAATACTTAGGTATTATGCACAACTTCCTAGGCCTTTAGATTTTGGTAGAGAAATGATGAGATATTTATATCTCAAGGGAAGTACATAGTGGGCATATTGCGAAGATTTGGCATAGTGGATTGTAAATTCATAAACTCTGTGATGGATTCCAATTTGAGGAAACTCCATGAGACTGAGACTGGATTGGAACCAATGGACCCCACATTATTTAGATATTTGATTGGATCTTTTATTCACTTGATACATTCAAGGCTAGACATTTTCTATGTAGTTAGCATCTTGATTCAGTTCATGACTGATCCTAGACACATACATTGGAGTTGCACGTAAACACATCTTGAGGTACCTCTGCGGTACAATTGCTTATGGACTCAGGTATGCCTCCAATGGAGGAGTTTTATTGCTTGTATATACTAATTCTGATTGGGGTGGTAGCTTCATTGATCAAAATAACACTTCCAGATACTATTTCATCTTGGGTTCTACTATTATTTCTTCATCCAGCAGAAAGCAAGGATCACTTTCCCAAAGCACAACAGAGGCTGAGTACATTGCTACTAGTATTGCTTACAGAGATTGAATCTTGATGATAGGTGCTTCATGATGGTTGGATATGATCCTCAAAAATATCAGGAGGCATCATTTGACCCAAGATGGAAAACAACCATGCAAGAATATTTCTAATCATTGCAAGACAATGAGACTTGGGAATTGGTTCCCTTTCACTCCAAGAGGAAACTAGTACAATGTAAGTGGGTATATAGGACCAAAGTTCTTGATTATGGTTCATATATCAATTATAATTCCATGTTGGTTTCTAAATTCTTATCTCAATTCCAAGGAGTGGACAGATAAATTTGCACCGGTTGCAAAGATGGACTCTATCATGCTAGATTTAGTCATTGTTGCATCTAAGCATTGGGAGGTTCACCACATGGATATGAAGAGTGATTTTATTCATGGTGACCTTCATGAGGAGATATATATGAAACATCCTAAATTTTTCATTCATTATCCTTCACTTTTATGTAGGTTAAAGAAGTCTCTCTATGGCCTCAAGCAAGCCCCCAGGGCTTGGTATACCAAGATGGACAATTTTCTTCTGTCGCTTGGATTTGAAAGATGTAAATATGATCCTAATGTGTATTTGAAGCGTGTTTATGACTTATTTCAGTTCATAGTGTTTTATTTTGATGACCTTTTTATTACAGGTATCTGCACTAAAGAAATTGGATCAATTAAGTCTTCTTTACACAGTGAATTCTCCATGACTGGCCTTGGATTGTTGAGGCAATTTCTTGGATTAGAGATTAAGAAATATGAAGTAGGGATCAAGGTAATACAACCAAATTATGTTTTAGACCTGTTATTGAAGTTCAAAATGTATTAATGTAAGGCATCCAAGTGCCCATTCCTTTCAGGAATAAAACTAGGTGATTTTGGTGCATCTCCATTGGTGGGAAGCTCGTTGTAAAGACAACTAGTTGGGAGTTTGTTGTATCTTACACAATCTCGACCTCATTTGGAATATTTTATAGATATATACAGAAGCCTCATGAGATCCATTGGAATGATTCCAATAGGATCCTGCATTATGTGCAAGGAACCAAACACTTCGGGGTACACTAAGTTGTTGATTCTCCACTAGAACTGGTTAGATTTACTGATTATGATTGGGTTGGAGATTCCATTGACAGAAATTCCACTTCATGCTATGTATTCATGCTTGGACATGGTCCCATATACTGAAAAATAAATATAAAACACACCATATCCCTCTCTTCAGTTGAGGCTAAGTACATAGGAGCAGTGAACATAGCTACACAATGTGTGTGGTTGCAAGGTATTCTTGGGGAACTTGGATTTTTATTTGATTCACCCACAGTCATTTGCTATGACAATAAATTGAAATCAATATTTCCACTGATATAGTGCAGAGATAGAGGACCAAGAACATTGAGATACACATACACTAAATCAGGAGCTTGGTCCATGAACAGGTGATATCCTTGTAGTATTGCCCATCTGCAGAGAAAACTACTAACATATTCACCAAGAGCTTCACAGAGAAGATATTCACCTATCTAAGATCCATTCTTGGAGTGGGTGACACATGGTGATGGTTGACATTCAATTTCATATTTTTATCCATGTCCATTTTAGAAAGGAATTTTTGTTCCCATGAGGTTTTCCTACTTACCATGGTTATATGGACTAACAAAAATTTTGTTGTATGAGGTGACTTGAGCCTTAGTTTCCAAGGAATCCATAATAATTTGGTAGAATTTGTACTAAGTTAGGGTTAAGGTGGGGCATTATATAATTAATCCACCATAGTACCATAATCATACACCAAGGATACATTTTCATCTAGGCTATGTTGATCAACCTTGGTCTATTATTTGTTTTAGACACTTTTACTACAGTTGAAGCACTCCACTTTAATCATTCTGACAGTTGAGGTCCTCCACTTTGATCATTCGAATAGTTCATATGCCCTCATCGATGAAAAATCAGTCTTTGTGCACTCTCCACCCTTAAATTATGGAATGTATATGACCATAGGTGCTAGTGCATGTATTTGGTGGTTTTTTTCCTTCCTTGGGAATTTATTTCCTCCTAGAGCCTCTCCCACTCACACATGTGCCTAACCACCCCTATCCTACCTTCATTTATGTTCCAACATGCTCCATCCATGTTCACACTAGCATTTGTGACTGTTTTGGATGGTCAGGGAGCTCATTGGTCCACCGAGGGTGGTGTTACGGAGAGAAATTCCTATGGCTTGGGGTACCACAATAGACAGCTTGACTCCAGAAATCAATCCTTTCCAATATGCAATAGAAATTAAATGTCTAACACTAAAGGATCAAACCTCGTACCTTATTTTGGATGTTTGAAGTAGATCCCCGTTGAGCTTTCCAACTTCAGCTTGAATTGATAGATTACTTCCTCAACAACAAGTAAACAATACAAGAATTCTATATATCATGGTGTTAGATCTATTCTAGCATATATAATCAATAATGTATAAGCATTTGACATAATCCCATGGATAAAATATACATTCAAACACCCATTATTGGACATGAAAAGATATTTCTATTAATATAAATCAGAGATTACAAGATACAACCTCTGACGGCACGTCTGCGAACCAGAGAAACTGAATCCCCCACTTGGGCCTCCACCACTTCAATCCTCCATCTCTTGATAGCAAGCTCACAAGAAAAAGGAAAGCTTGGGAAGAACACAAAAGTGCTCCAAGGGACAAAGGGATGCAGACTCAAGCATAAGTTCCGGCAACAATGGACTATAGTTTCTTTGCTCTCAATTCTCTCTTATGCCTTCAATGTACCAAGGGGTTCCTGATATAGCTTTTCAAAGGGGTAATGAAAGGTCGAATCCGAGCGATATCAAGGCATAGGGAAGGCTAGGAATCAAATGAGTCAGATCCATGTCAAGGAAAACTCCAAAAGGATTTGGATTATGCACACATCCTGATGTTTGCAGTTTTAGTGGTCAAACGCGCGTATATACACGCTTATAGGTTTAAAAGTTGTGTGTATCATTTTTCATATGTTTTTAGGGATAATCAAGGAAACATAAAAGGACAAAAAATGGTCCATGGTGTTTAAGGAGTCTGCAGCGGAACATGGGAAGGCCATACAAAGTGTGATTCACCTGGAGTGGTGAAATCCGCTATAACAGATGCCCCCTAATGTGTGAGGTTAGAGGGGTCATATGATGGCCAAAATACATTATAATTCCATCCCAGAAGTGGAGTGATGAAGGATCCCAAATGAAATACCAGCCACCCAATCGGCATAGTACAATAATACAACTCTGCATACAACTGCAAATACATATAGCAGTCCCATATACATAAGAGTACAATGGCCATGCATAGGCATGAAACATGATATCACATATGTGGTCATCACCACGTACAATATACATAGCTCAGAATCTCCTTGATGAAGATATACAAAGGACCATGATCTGCAAAATGGCTGAAGATATATACTAGATCAAGATCTCCATAGTGGCTGGAAATGTTTGACATATACTGGAATCAAGTCACGAGAGCTGAAATCTCATGAACATTGGCACAATCAAGGAGGTAGCATATAATAGATGCCACCAATCTAAAAAGTCTTCTACACAAACTGCTACGAGTACATGTCCTACTATGCGAATAGAGGTGTCGAGGTCGAACATAGTAGTCCATCGTCTGATTACTGGTCATTAATGTATACTGTTAACAGATGCGAGATCACCCACTGATAATGAAAATGGAAATCAAGGTACTAGAGTGCAAACTAACAAGTGTGAATAAATGTGTTGAGGTCGAACACTTGAGAGGATCCATCGATCAGGGGACATTGATGTATTCCCAATAATTGTCGATGGCGATAGAACCTGCCACTAATGATTGCAAGTCTCAAGGCACTCAAAATGACTCTAGATTCCAATCCCATAATAAATGATCTAAACTCAATGGGATGAAATCTGCTAGAAGGAGGGCATTAAGGCATCCCCCATCATCCAACATAAGGTACTCAGCAAAGCTGTATAATGTGGAAGGACTCGATCATAAGGTGCATGAACCAGTAATTGTACCGGGAATGGCCGACATGCAAAGTCAAGATAACTGAGGAATGGCCGACTCAGGTTTCAACTTCCTTCGAACAAGAGCATAACGACGTATGGTGACTGAATGAAGGAAGCATAGACTCGATATACAAACTAGGACATCTCTGCGACACAAGAGGCATCGATAGAGGCTCCATAGGGACTGGAAGCCTAACCAGTCAATGGAGATAAACTTAGATAAATGAGTACAGCTCCTAAATTCAAACTATAACCCAACCAATGGATGTGATATACAGTGCTCTGTTCGAAGGCGACATGACTCGACAGCTGCCAAAGATAACATCTTTCCTTGTCCGGATTTTTGGTTTTTTTTATTTTTGTGGACTTTTTCAGTTATTTAAAAAGCTTTGAAAAAAGAATAAAATAGCTTTATAGTTACATACTAGGAGGAGATGAGTGTCATAAGGGCAAACAAACTAGTTCCAAGTAGTGGAACATACCTATGCTCAATGCAAGGATACATGTGTAGGATATCAACACTCGGGAGAAAATCCCCTCCCGGTAAAAAGGGAATCAAACTGCAAAGGATATAAAAAAATGGCTCTGCATGGCTAGACATGAGACAAGCTCAGGCTATATGGCTGAAACACAATGTCAGGGGAGTCGGCATAAGGCTCAATAAGGCAGGCAAAGCTCATGATAATGTGTTCACAACTTGACATAAGGGAGTCCTGAGGGAAATAGGCCAGCATAAGATCAAGAGGAGTATGAGGCTCTTGCGAAATGTCATGGCAGTACTATACAACGGACTCCCACACCCTAAAGGAGAAAACGTCAGCATGGGCACCGAATGCAAATAAGGTGCTATCTAGGGTACCCATGGAAGGTAAAGCTCTACCACTCATATCATACCACTTCTAAAGTAGTAAGAAGGTTCCGTGACATAATAGAGTGGGTTCGTACTGTTGTCGCCTTTTCACACACCTGGATCACATGGCAGAAATCTTCAAGCCACTAGGTGTGTCCTTGGGGGAAAATCTCGAGTCAAGGTTGTCACCTTGTTCTTAACTCCTCCATTTAGGCTCAACTCCTAACGGAGCCAAGGGGGGTAGACCCTATTAAGTTACTAAGGATGATTTCTTAGTGTGGTGATGTTAAACTGAATCAGTTACTTAGGAGTTCGAATATTTTAACTATAAACAATTGAAGGTGACAAGATAAGAAAATAACACACGAAAGCACAAAGCTGATAAACAATATATATATGAAGCAAAAATGACCAGTGCCTTAATAATGGAGTCAAATCAAAGAGATCAATTTGCTTGCATGTGCTTCGAGTGAAAGTTTTGCGATTGCATCTTGGTATGTTTTAAGTTAAAATTGAAGTATGAATTAATTAAATTAGGCTAAAAGGGGGACTCCAGATATACCCGAGAGTACTTGGAGTATGTCCAAAACAAAACCTATACGGCTACCCGCAAGGAATATGTGGGCTGAAATGGAGTCTCTGGGGCTATGTTTGTAATGCACCCGTTAGGGTGTGACAGAGATCGGCACCCCGAGGTCACTTTTCAGTAGGTTCCCACTTCCTTTGGGTATTTTACCACCGTAAAGGTTTGATCGAGGTGTTGGATTTTCACCTGATGGTTTGTTAATTGGGGAGGGTGAGTCCTAATTATGCTAGTCACCCAAGTGCTTTTGATACAGCTTGACTGATCGGATGAACCGCAGCCAAGTGCAAAGCATACACACTGGAGTCTTGTAAATTTTAATAAGTTTTAAGCTGTGTGTTCTTGTTTAAAAGAAAAGCCTCCAAGAAACTCTTTCGATCCAAGTGGATCTCAATCAGGGAATCAAGGAGGGGTTAATTTTAAAGCCGATGATAAACAAATGATATAAAAAATAAAACAACTACACAAATCTAGTTTTCTGATTAATCCTACCACGAATCTCTTTCCCCTTTCGGGTCACTCGGGAAATCGTGGGGTAAGTATTATGATTACTTTTGAAAGTAAGATATGGAGTATGGAATTAACAACAATATAAAGTATACTACCCTACAAATCAGATCAATTCTAATGAAAAATAAATAAGCATAAAATGACGAAAATGGCACCGACACGAACCCCCCCAGGGGGGATGGGGAATGGGCTCGAAAGAGCCTATTCAAAGAATGATTTTATTACAGCGGTTACAATATCAAAGCAATGATAAATCAATGCTTTCTTGGTCCTTATACAGGCTGAAACCAAGATCTTACATTTATACAAAAATTTTACAAGTTTTGTGACAAAAGAGAGACCCCTGGGGGGATTTGAGCGCTTCAAAAGCCACTTTGGACAGCAGATTCATTTCTTATCTGTCAGACCTGCTAAAGGACAGCAATCATGTTAGAATAAAAAATTCCCAAAATCACTTTAAGAGTACCTTTGGGTCAGCCTACTTTATCTCAAAAAATAATGAAATTAAACTAGCTAAACCGACGAAAAAGGAACCAAGGAAAGCAAGCTTTCCTTGGGATCTTGGCTTGCTGTTTATGCAGCCAAATAAAATGCACTGATATTGCAGAATATTAAAATTTATAACAGCGAAAGGAAATCTAATGCATGTGATCTACAAGTTTTCCTTCAAATTCATGCAAAAAGGACAATTTCCCTACAACTAGATCTGGGATGCTTATGATATTTTTTTTAAGTGCAAGATCTAGGATGTGAGATATGAAATATTAGATCTATGTATATTTTACTTTGATGAAACAGATCCAAATAAAATCACAGCTATAAAATGAAAAGGTAACCGGGTAAAGTGTTGATTTTGAGGGAGGAAGAAGAGGAGAAAAGTGTTGGTTTCCTTGAAGATCCGCAGTAGATCTTTCAGGTGGAATTCCAAGGGACTATGCCTTTGAAATGTTTTGAAGAGAATGAAGAATCAAACTAGGTCAGCATCCTCTCCAAAGTATGAACCTGCAACTTAGCTGAAATCAAAGAACTTGCCAAGAAACTTGTGAGATCCGATTAGTAGATACAAAGAGATTCAAGATAACATGCATATAATCTTATAGGACATGCTAAATATAGATCTCTAAACATGCATCAAAGGAGAGTGACAGTCAATAAACTTATTGAACAACACCTTTCCTATCAAGATTGTAATAAGCTAATTACCAATCTTAACCACATATCTACAAGAAATTAGCAAAAAAAGACCACAGATACAGGTTACCTCAGTAAAAAAATGGCAATAATCATCCACACATGTAATGGCACCACACTGTATTGCCTTCATATATTTTCTTTATTTCAAATGAAGAATTACAACAATACAATAGCAGCAGCACCTCAATCCCAGTTCTAACTCTTGGAAGAGGAGGCTGTGCCTCGATATATACAATTTGCAGGCCATCTAGCCCAGGGGGGCGCAATTACTCATGGAATCAAGTGAAATCAATTGATGGAGAGTCCATCAATGCCTGATCTGTGTCTAGCTGAGCTAGATCTGAGTCTCACTGAGTGCAACTGTCAATCGGGGGGCTGATCTGACTGACACCTCAACCTGTTGACTGAAGAATCCACCAAAAATCATCTAGTTGAGCCAAAAACGTGTTGAGGAGAGAGGGAGGGTGAAATTCCTCATAAAGGATTCTCAAGATCAACTCTGGATCTGATTTGATCACCTCCTTCAGTCAAGGATTTGTCAGATCCAGTCAATCTGCTTCAGATCTGACTGATTTCAATCAAATCGGCTGAGAATCCATTGATTTATGATTTTGGATTTGCTCCATTATTCATCAATTTATTAATTAAAATAATCAATAATTGATTCTTGGGGCTTTCTAACCTGAGTGATGGAAAATCACTCAAAACTAGGAAACATTGGGTCCATGGGTTTACATGGTGCTCTTAGCTTGAAAATGAGCACCTACATGACTGAAACTGATTATTTGGCCCACTTTTATTACAAAATCAATTTTTTCAATTAAACTATTAAAAAATAGCCTAAGTTTTGGAAAAATTAAATTTTAATAAAAAACACTGAAAAAACTAAAAAATTGAAAAATTGAAAAACACCTAGGGGGACTTAGACATGTTCATATGACTCAAAAATGATGTCTAGCATGTTTATAAATTGACACATAGACTCTAATAACCTCAATAGGCCTAAATGCCAAGCTGACCACCCCAACTTTGGAGGTATGGAGTGAAAAACTCAGAAATTATCAGTCGTTTGTTCAACAACCAATAATAACCAAGGGAAAAAACACCCTGGGCTGATCAGATTGACAAATAAAGTCTAAGAGACTGAGTCTTTTACAGACAGTATCATGCTAGAAAATTTATTACAATTCCCTCATGGGGTATGAACATGTGATATAGTACAACAAGCACTTCCCAGAAGTACTTTTAAAGGTCTTTTTGAAGTCCAAACAAGTTAGCCCTGTCCGGTTCACCGGGCTCACTTGATAAAAACCACTAAGTACAACTTAGGTGGTAACACGTACCTAAGGCCATGATGAGATGGTCATAAGGTCATGCAAAATGAAAACAGTGGTGAAAGATAACCTATATGCTAATTTAGACATGATACCTAAGATCGGCATGAACGGTTCAATCCAATGGCTGAAACGACACTGAAAAAGGTCTTCTACATCACCAATTATGTCAAAAACGGTCCAAAATGGTTAGAAAATGTCAAAACTATATAAAAGGGGGTAAAAATTTTCAAATATTTGAAAAAATTCTATAAATAGTAAAAAATATAAATCATTTGAAACTTTTACCCATTTGAGCTCTGATTTTCAACAGCAAATTCCAGGAGATCCAGCCAGCAAAATTCACTATCGTTTCTTCCAAGTATTTACTCATGCTCTCCTCTTGAATTTTGATATAATTTTTATGAATTTCCATGGTCTAATCAGGTTTCTAGGCCAACCCAAGATGAGCGCTGCGGCCCACACGGAAATCGAGGTTTTTTCCGCGTATAGGGCTGGATATACGTGGAAAATGGCCTCGAACCCGCGTACATACGCGGATGTTTTGAAAACAGTTGCATATGAGGCCGTGCATATGGTTTTTCAATAAACTAATGGGAAAATTTCCAATTTTTTGTGCAGGATGGTCCTAGAGTGGAGAGAGCGTGAGCATGGTGAAGTAGAGGAAGCAGTAATGGTCGACTTAATGGCTCAACAAGATTTACATGCATGCGAACTCTATAAGTTTTGGTGTCTTAGTGGTTTGAGGGCCAAACCAAGACTGTTACAAATGCTGGTAGACAATTGGGATCCAGACTCGGAGTCCTTCCATATTGATGGGATGTCCCTCACCATAGAGGTGGAGGACATATACTTTATCACAGGGCTTTCTAGACGAGGGGAGGTGGTGAACCTAATTCGTTCCCATGGTGGGCCAAGGGGTGTCCTGAATATCAATGAGTACATTGCAGTGTACTGTTATCCAGACACCGAGAAGGTGGGGAGTCAGGTCCCTACCAATCTATACAGGTGCTGGGCCTAAAGGCCATATTGTTGACACTGGGCAGGATAGCCAGTTTAGCATCACTCCACCAGGCCTCATGGTCTCTGATGTTCTATGCAGTGGAGTGCATGAGACCTACTATTTACGACTAGAGTACTACACTACTGAGCAACATGAAACACCAGCTCAGTGAGTGTAAGGCAGGCAGGGTGCGGAACTTTGGGTTCAGTAGTATTTCGAGCACATTTTTCTTCGAGCGTGTTCCAGGATTGAGCCCTAGAGTGGACGTTCCTCTCCACGGGGTTCTAGATCTGGCCCAACGGCATTGGATAGATGCTATGTGCAGACTGGGGGGTGGTAGGGTGGCCAACCCATATCCAGCTAACTTCTTTCCATGGTGGCGACGACAGATAGTTGCCATCGATGACTACCCCTATGCAGGGATAGATTTCCGGGGGGACCCGGATATGCTGCTACCACCAGGATCGGCATATGGAAATATAGGTAACGAATCTTAACCTTCACTCTTTTTAAATTTTTTGAGTTATTTAATTTTTTTTTGTGTTTTCTTGATTATATGGAATCAAAAAGACATGTTTTTGCACGACAATACATAGTGACATCTACCATTTGTGTGCAGATGTGGGACCACGGTGGCCAGAGGGCTTCCCTTGTCATAGACGGAGGGGAAGAGGAGATGACATCACAGGTGTGGATGCGGAGTGAATGCTCTAGAGCATTCGTACCAACTTTGTGAGACTGACTCATAGAGTTCCCATGGTGCAAGTCGAGGACTTGCCTGAGGCCATGCAATGGCAAGTGGTGGGTGTACCATGCGCATGGGTGCATTTATTTTGACAGCTGGCTAGAGCCGTAGTGACGTTCCATGATCACAACCCTCCTCCTTTTCCACAGGATTAGACACCTAGGAGTGTATACATTTTGTATGACCATGTATTATATGATGGTGGCTTAAAAGCCCCAATTTTGTATCATGACACTATGTATTACCACATTTTTTATGTATATATAAAAAGTTTTATGGTGATCGATTTATTTATTTACATGTGTAAAAATTGTGTTTGTGATTAATTTATTATGAATGAAACAAATGCCAATCTAACATGTAGTTAGCATATGAGTCAGCAAGTTGATTATTATTTCTTGGAATGTGTATATATGTTATATTGTCAAATTGTCGTTCTAACAATCTCACACGCAAAAACCTTCTCAATAACGTCGGATCTCTAACATGGTACAAACCATTGAGCTGTGACACTACTAACTCTGAATCAAGACGTACCTCAAGAAATAGAATGCCATGTAGAATGGCATCCCATAGAAGCTCAATAATGGCACTATATTCAGAAACATTGTTGGAAGATGGCTGTAGACATACACCTCCTGAAGACAGTACTTGACCCGTAGGAGTATAAATCACCCAAGCAGCAGAGGCTGAGTGTTGAGTGTGATGGCTTGCACCATCCATGAATCCTATGTAGGTGGAAGATTCCATTGACATCTACCAAAAGAAATGGAAACTAATCACAAACCCGATCACGATAAGAAAAAGACCTAATTATGCAAAGCTGTACAATAATATACAATAAGCATCCTTGGCTGAAAATCATGCATAGTATTTCTTAAGATAGAGCCCATTTCTAGGCTCCGCCAAGACCGTTCCTTCGTAATACACTAACTCATAGGCACCCTTCTCTAACACACGCTTGACCACGTAAGGACCACACCACATAGGATTAAATTTCCCTGGCCCCAAGATTTCTTTCAGTTGATCCCACAAAAGGACCAAGTCTCCTTCACTAAACACCCTTTGATAGATAGACTTATCGTATTGGGCCTTTACGCAACACTTATTAACCTCTAGAGCCACCAAGGCATCCCGACGCTTCTCATCAAGTTGCTCAAGGTGGACCAAACGCTTTTCCAAAGGTGAAGTGTCTGGTAAGAGTTCCACAGCTAGCTTCAACGAAGGAATCCCGCATTCAACTGGAAATATTGACTCCACTCCATGTACAAGTTGATATGGAGAAAAACCAGTGGCAATCTTAACAGTGGTTCGATATGCCCACAAAGCAAGGTATAACATAATGTGCCAATTCGTCTTGCTTTGTGCGATGGTTCGTTGGAGAATGGATTTGAGTGATTTATTCACTACCTCTACTTGTCCATTTGCTTGGGGGTAGTAAGAAGATGAGTGCTCTTGCTTATACCCTAACTTTGATGCCAACTCTTCCATCATACGGTTCTGAAAGTGCAAGCCATGGTCAGTGATAAGCTCTTTCGGAATCCCAAACCGAGTAATAATTTGGTTGAATACAAAGTGAGCGGCTATCTCACAGTCATATTTTACTGTAGGCATAGCCTCAACCCATTTCATGAAGTAATCAACAGCCACTATAATGTGATGGTGCCCCCCAGCCGAAGCTAGGTTGCAATCCATAAAATCGAGCCCCCACTTCATGAAGGGATAGGCAGTGATAATGGGATGTAACAGGGCAGGTTTTGAGCGCATATTACGTGCGAACACCTGGCAAGGGTGGCACCTCTTGACCGCATCAATACAATCTTTAAAGATCAACGGCCAGAAATAACCTACTCTTCAAATATTTTGAGCTGTAGAAAGCCCAAATAAATGACCACCACACGCCCCTCCGTGGCAATCATTCAGCATTACCTCAGCCTCCTCATGAGTTAAGCAATGTTGTAAAATGGAATCTACCCCACGGCGGTACAAAGTATTGTCCACTATGAGGTAGTTCTTAGAGACGTGACGTAATCGTCATCGTTCATCTCGCGAGAGGTGAGTAGGGGTCTTCAGTGTTTGTAAATATATTATGATATCCCCATACCATGGGTCTAATATTGAGATTAAGAAGATGTGTTCATCGACAAACGTATCTTCACAAACCAAATCATCGGCCTCACTCGGGAAATCCGATATAAGCTCTGCAAAGATTAAAGACTTCTTCGATTTTGCTGAAACAAACTCGAGATCAAATTCTTGCAAGATGACAATCCACTTATTATATTTTCCCCCAATCATCCTTCGGGTGAGGATGAATTGAAATGGATTGACATGGGCCACAACCAAGGTCTGGCGAAGGAGAATATAATGTCTCAACCACCGAACCGCATGTACGGTAGCTAAAGCAAGCTTCTAAACATGAGAATAATGAATCTCTGTGTCAATAAGGTTCCGGCTCAAATAATATATGACATGCTGTTGGAGCTCCTCATCCTCTTGAACCAAGACCATACCAATCATCTCTAAAGATGCGGCCACATATAATAAGAAATCAGGCTATAGTCCGAGGGACTAATCACTGGGGTCGATGCTAGGGCTCGCTTGAGTGCATCAAAGGACTCCTATGCTTGCTCATCCCAATCAAAGGGAGTATCCTTCTTTAAGAGATGCATGAAGCCTCTAGTCAAATTGGCAAAGTTGACAACAAATCTTCGTAAGAATTTTTCCATGCCTTGCAAACATTGAAGATGACGAATATTTTTCGGGTGAGACAACTGAAGTATTGCCTCAACCTTCAAAGGGTTGACTCTTATACCCTCTTTAAAAATGATGAATCCTAACAAACGGCCTGACTTCACGCAAAACATGCACTTATGAGGATTTAATCTATCCAAATATTGTCGACATCTTTCGAATACCAATCTCAAGTGATAGGGATGACGCATTCTCAAACAAGAATGAGCAGCAAGGTCATCCAAAAATACTTCAATAATTGACTTGAGATCGTGGAAGATCAAGGTCACTGCCCGCTGAAATGTAGCTCCGGCGTTTTTAAGGCCGAAAGGCATTTTCTGATATGCAAACTTTCCCCAAGGACAAATAAATGCAGTCTTATGTTGGTCCTCAAGTTTAATCTGTATCTGATTATACCCGAAAAAGCCGTCCATGAAGGAGAACACCTCGCTACCCGCACACTCATCCAAAATATGATCAATAAATGGTGTGGGGAAGTTGTCTTTAGTACAGGCACGATTCAAATCACGGAAATCAGTACATATGCAGATCGCTCCCTTCTTCTTATCCACCGGAACGGGGTTTGAAACCCACTCCGTCAAGGGAACGGGATAGATGAAACTGGCTTTCAACAACTTCTCTATCTTTGCCTTAATGGTGGGTTCTTTCCTAGGATTCACCGCGATTAAACGCTGTCGAACAGGCTTAGCGTTGGGGTAAGTATTAATCTCATGTTCGAAAATTCAAGGGTCAATACTTGGCATCTCATCATAATACCAAGCAAAAATATCATGGAATTCCTTAAATAGCTCAGTATATTCCAGAATATCAGCATGGGAACATTCCGCCCCAATATAGGCATTCTCTATGGTGCTAGGATTGCAAGAGATGTTGATAGGAATCGTTGAAGATATGTTCACCATGTTTCCATCAGCCATCGAACCAGGAGAGCTTAACGAAACCACAGGACTACCAACTCTCTGACTAAGAACCGCCCTAAAATCCTCACACTCCAAATGGTCAAGCTCTGGAAGAAAATACGATCTATGATGGAGTTCCTCCCATGGTGGCTCGAATCCTGACATAGCCTCAATAATCGCTTCATCTGAAGGGAAAACCATATCAAGGTAGTCATGTGCATGAGATGACTGTACTTCCCATGCCGACAGCACATAAGGGTCCTCCTCCTCTGTCCGTCAAGAGGGAGGACTAGGCCCTGCAGCAAACTCCAGATTATCTTGATAAGAAATCATGGTTTTAGACAACGGCATGTCTGTCACAACAGGCTCACTCGAAGTACTCGGTGCAGGAAGAACCCATGGATCTTCCATATGACTCATGCGAAAAGGAATGATCTCGTAGATGTCGAAGCCTCATCGAAACTAGATCCTATCATGAGGATCGGTGAAAGACAACTAAAGCTTCCCATGAGGGATGGGTACATGCCTAAGCCCACACTCCCAGTTACCGGCTGAGAATGTTCAATGATCGGGATTGAAGCTCCCAAAGATGCGGTAACAGACAGATTCTTGAATACCATTTGATCAATAGTTACAATCTTCCCGTTATGTGGAAAGCATACAACGCGGAACAAGGAAGAAGCAACGGCTTGCATGTTGTACATCTAGTTCCTACCCAGCAAGAGATTGTAGTCAATAGGTGCATCAACCACCTCGACCTCTATCGCAACGGTATTCCCTCCCAAACGGATTTTAAGGGAAGGAAGGATACCGTGCAGCCTAAAATATCTCCCATCAAATGCAATTAACATGGTTGCTGATTTAGATAGCTCAGGGGAACCTAGACCCTTCCAACAGGAGAAAGACATCATAGAAGTAACAGTGCCCTCATCAATTACAGTACGCTTGATGATCATATTAAGACATTCTACGTGAACCAAAAGAGACACATAGTAGGGAAAGCGAGGCTGAAGTCCTACAGTTTCAAATTTGATCACCAAGGAAGAATCATCACTGTTCACACCAAGGGCAGAAAGCAATGCCTTCCTTTGCGAAGGACAACTCTGAAGCACTTCCAATGCAGACATCGTACAAGGAGTATGGACCAAATCCTCGACAACTGAATAATTATGGCCGGCTCGGGCATTTGGATTATGCCCTGAACACTTAAGGACTCCCTTAGTAATGTGAGGTGCAGTCTCAGGTTTATCCACAGGTTTCTCACCTGGTGGATCAAGTTCTTTGCCTGGGCTGGGCTGTGACGAACCATAATATTTCACACGCGTCACAACTTTTGCAGCGTGGACCACATTAATGCACCCACGACCACTAGTCTCCGGTGGATCATGATCATCATCAAACTAGTCATGGGACTTCGAGTTCATATTTTGATTATGCGGTAAAGGGTTAGTTAGCACAGCTGGGCCCTGTGCCAAGAATCTCGAAGCTTCCTCAATATGAGGGCACAAGTAAGTGAGGTGATCGTCCTTACACAACTTGCAAGGGAACTTAACCTTATGTTTAGCTTTCTTGTTCCCCCCAGCATTTCGACCGTTATTGTCATTATTGTTAGTATTCTCATTCTTATTCCCACCCTTATGATTATTTTTACCATTTTTTCTATTCCATCCGGGCTTCTGGTTACCCTTCTGGTCCGACGATTGCACAGAAAGTACATTCACCGTTTGGGTGGGTCGAGACAAAGCCGTAGCTTGTCTCGAAGCAGATTGGTTGATTGACAACTGACCAACTTGTTTTGCAACCGAATCCGCAGGTTTCTCACTTGCACAACCCACAATGCCATCGGCATGTGGTCCAGGTTTGACTTTGGGATCGAAACTGGAATGAGGAGCATTGGGAATAATATCATACAACAAACTGGATTGAGCATAGATCAAGTCCAGTTCCTACGCCGTAAAAAACACTTATTCCTCATTCTGCACTCCAGATGTGGAAACATCCTTCACTATATACGGCAATAACGATTTGAGGAACCACTCTAGGAGGAATTCCGGTGGTATAAAATCTTTAATTAACCTCTTCCATCTACGCCACTCTTGAATATGATCAGAAATATGTGTGGCTTTATCTTGCTGAAATGTCGACAAGAGTTCAGTACCAACGTCATAATGCACTGGTAGCTGGAAGTGATTAAGAAAAGTCATCGCAAGGTCGTCGAACAAAGAGAAAGCACCCATAGGTAAATCTATATACCATTTTGCAGCAGGCCCTGTGAGGGTGCATTGAAATAGTCTCAAATGGAATGAGTCCTGATGTAATGAATTCGAAGAGCACCATAGTGAAACGTAGTAACGTGTTCACTCGGATCCTCTCTCGGTTTTCCCTCGAACTTAGGTATGTCCGAAGGAAGCTTGGTAGGGACAGCCGGCCAAGCCGGGTTGTGAGCCATAGGATCGTTCGTCAGTCTCGATATGTCAGGAAGATTAAGTGTCATGAGGAAAGGGATCCTAGGATGGTGAGGTCGATGGATCACTCCCTGATTCATATAGGGTTGACTACCACCATGGCCTTGGCCATAGTGTCCTCCTCCCGTATAACCCGTATAGGGCGGCGTGGAAGCACCATAGTGAGGTGGACCTTGACTAGTAGGAGCTACAAATCCATAATTAGGAGAGTAAGCAGGTTGTTGATACCCGCCTCCATAAGGTGAAGAACCCTGTCTGTACTGCATCCCATAATAGGGTCCATAGGTCATCACATGCGATGCCCCATGAGACACTCCGTAGGTAGGAAGATATGCTCCAGAAGTAGGGATATACATACCGAAAGTAGGGATATACATACTGGAAGTAAGGATATATGCCGCATAAGTAGTAACATGACCTCTAGAAGCATGAACATAGCCTTTTGAAGCAACGGGCGTTATGTAAACTTGAGACACAATTGGTCTAGTAACCGCAGTACGAACCTGACTCGTAGCCATGTGCCGACTCGAAGGACCACGTGAATAAGGTGGAGGGTGGACATTTGAAGAACTAGGGATAGAGGACGAAGGGATCTGAGTAATCAAGTATGTACTACCACCTATCGTCACTCGTCTTGGGTCTGGTATCCTAATCGGATCGCTAACTCTAGACCTAGGAGGGATATATGATGTAACTTCCACCACTAGGACAGAAGGTGCAATGTGACTAGTGCTCCCAAACCTCTCCGCATGGTAAGGAATGAGAGTACCCCCAGGCATAGTGTTAGGCTCGAAGTCGGATTCGACATGAAATGCCAAATCATGTGTAGGGAAACCAGACATAGCATAACTACCGTAGCTAGTGTTGGCAGGTTCAAAATGAGTCTCGGTGTCCTCCAGCATTCCATACCAGTAACGCGTCAATGGGGAATCAGCCCTAGAGTGAGTATGTCTATCATGCGTGGCTCCTATCTCAGAAATCATAGGACCTAACTCAGCTAAGTCGGGTGAAGGATCATAAGTAGGAGTAAATTCACCATCGTCTACACAAATGGGAGGAGGTGGTTCAAGAATATCCTCTAAACGGTCTCCCATGGTGTGTGAATTAATGTGTGACATAGTTCGCCTGGACTGTCTAGGTCCCTCTACCAAAGGAGGAGGAGAAGTAGAAGGCGGAATTCCTGCTAAATGATGAGAATGGCGAGGAACTGCACTCGAATCCACAATGACTCAAAAAATAGCAAAGACTCTCTATTTACGTAAACCCTAGGCTAACTATCATGCACAGAGCAATCACTAATAAAATCTAAAGCCAAATGCAAGAAAACAAGGGCTGGATAAGTGAGCTCCCAAATGAAGCAGGTATGTCTCGCCTACGAGAGGCTTGAGACTCCCATACACAACAAGCGGAGGTACGTAACTAATTATTGTGGCCCTCAGCTTCAACGTGTAAAGCGACTGTGTTGTCCAACCCCAACCTAGCCAGGAAACCCACAGAATAACCCCTGCAAAGTACCCCCTAGATATCCTAGGTAAGGCCACTAAGGTCACCTCAATATAATCAATGCTCAGGTGGACAGTCGCAGGTGGGATTGACCGTATGGGCAGGGTAGCAAAGCCCAAAACTCTCAAAAGAGCCCCCAGATACAAATACAATCCTGGAAATATCTTCGGTGCTACTCAGTTATGACTAGGGGTCATCCCAATCAATAACCACTCACACTACCTCGTTCTTAACTCCCTTTTGAGAGGAGGATCCTGAGAAACAATGGTTATATCAAGGATTTCACACACTCACCTGGATAGACACATACATGTTGTTGTTTAGTGATATTAGAGAATTGACTTACAATGAACTATTCCAATATCCTAAAACCTAAGCTTGTTGGTGCACCCTAGAAAAGAAAAGAGTGTAGTTCATTTTAATTTAGCATTGATTTTATTTGGCTTTATTACTCAAAAACGGGATATGGTCATGCAACTAATGGTGTTATGATGCAACAAGAAGTAAAATGCACACCTAACAATCAATGCAAATGCATTGTGTCCATGAAAACAGGGTATGCTACTACGTGAAATGCACAATTTTTCTTCAAATGATGAATGAAAATTTTCCTATATGAAGTTCTAACTAGTACTCCAAAGCAAATCTAGTGCAAGTACAATGCAAAGTGCAAAATGCAATGCACGATGATAAGCAAATGTTTTTGGATTTTTTGAAAATAAAAGAGATGCAAAAAGCAAAAGAATGATTCTACGACCCCTAAACTCTACAAGCACACCCAAACAGCACTCAAGCAAAGCACTAAGTTAAAAGAACTCTAATGCACTAATCTCAAACAAAAAGTCAAAAATGCCATGACAAGAACCTTCTTAAAAAAGAAAAATTTAGCCTAAAAAAAACGTTTCTAGTCAGAAATAGAGGTTTAAACAGACTCAAGCAGTACCAAAGGAGACTCAGCAAATATCAGAATTCACCCAGCAACCAATTATCTTCCACAAAAAGGAAAAATCAAGGGCATACGTGACTGTTCGCAGTAAATTCGTGTGTATACACGGAAATCGAAGATAAACCCGTGTGTATACGCGACTGTAAATCAAAAACTCACGTACAGGAAGAAAGGTGCATAAAATAAAGGCAAAGAGACAGGCTGAGACAAACTTCACACCAATCAGACTCTACCAGGTATACATGCCCCCATACCCGACACAGAAACAAGAGAGAAAGAGCAATTCAAATTCATTGAATGCCGAGAAAACAACCCCCAAAAGACAACTACTAGGAACTCCCCAGTGGAGTCACCAATTATGTTACGGAGAGAAATTCCTATGGCTTGGGGTACCACAACAGATAGATTGACTCCAAAAATCAATCCTTTCCAATATGCAATAGAAATTAAATGTCTAACACTAAAGGATCAAACCTCAAACCTTATTCCGGACAGTTGAAGTAGATCCCCGTTGAACTTTCCAACTTCAGCTTGAATTGATAGATTACTTCCTCAACAACAAGTAAACAATACAAGCATTCTATATATCATGGTGTTAGATCTATTCTAGCATATATAATCAATAATGTATAAGCATTTTACATAATCCCATGGATAAAATATCCATTCAAACACACATTATTGGACAGGAAAAGATATTTCTATTAATATAAATCAGAGATTACAAGATACAACCTATGACGGCACGTCTGCGAACCAGAGAAGCTGAATCCCCCACTTGGGCCTCCACCACTTCAATCCTCCATCTCTTGATAGCAAGCTCACAAGCAAAAGGAAATCTTAGGAAGAACACAAAAGTGCTGCAAGAGACAAAGGGATGCAGACTCAAGCATAAGTTCCGGCAACAATGGACTATAGTTTCTTTGCTCTCAATTCTCTCTTATGCCTTCAATGTACCAAGGGGTTCCTTATATAGCTTTTCAAAGGGGTAATGAAAGGTTGAATCCGAGTGATCTCAAGGCATATGGAAGTCCAGGATTCAAATGAGTCTGATCCATGTCAAGGAAAACTCCAAAAGGATTTGGATTATGCACACATCCCGATGTACACGGTTTTAGTGGTCAAACCCGCGTATATACATGCTTATAGGTTTAAAAGTCACATGTATCATTTTTCATATGTTTTTAGGGATGATCAAGGAAACATCAAAGGACAAAAAATGGTCCATGGAGTTTAAGGAGTCTGCAGCGGGACAGGGGAAGGCCATACAAAGTGTGATTCACCTGGAGTGGTGAAATCCGCTATAACAGGTGGTTTTGAGGTCAAATCATAGTCTGACACATGTATGCATCTAGATGGCCTCCAAAGTATAATTATTTCTCCATAATGTAATATAATCCTGATATAGACATATTTACTTGTTGGACAGTCATAATAAATTCAGTTATTGACTACATTTCTATGTGTTAATTTTATTATTTGTACTATTTTTCTGCATAATTGTGAGTAAACTTGAATTGTGAGGATTCTCTTATCTCCTAGACCCTACTATGAATCAATTTTCATATTTGGTATGTCCCTTATTTCATCCATCATTTTCTCAGAAAAGGAGAATACATCCCCGTTGAATCCAAAGGTCTCCTCTTGAAGAATCCCTGCAATGGGATCTACCCCAAGAGATTCTATGCCTAAAACGACTAACCTAAATACCCTTATATCATAGTTTTTATTTCTTGTTTTACATAATTTTTACCATGAGTCTCATAGTTTGTTTATTTGGTTGTTCCAGATGGATCCTACCTCGCCCTCCTATGTTGGTTTCATTGATGGTGCAATTAGAGGCTCTCCTAATCTCTCCTTGACTGCATGGGTCATTTATTCCTCGTCACATGAGTTGATCCATATTGATAGAATATGTGTTCATATTGCTACCAACAACCAGTTTTAGTATGAGGTTGTCACTAGTCTCTTGACTACCACCCTTCACTTGGGTATTTGTCACCTTGATGTCTTCTTAGACTCCCAATCGCTTGTCGCACAATTGAATAAATGCGACCAGGTATGTGATCCCTAACTCTTTAAAAAATTCCTGTGCGCTACACAATTGGTTGGACATTTAGAATACATTTCATTCATGCATGTTCCCATAATTCTCAATAATGTAGCAGATAAAATAGCTAATGACATTCTAGAGTGGCACATCAATCATCGCATATAGGAAATAAATTGCATCATGAACCATCATATAGGAATGCATACATATGCCATATACATCATACAGGCATAATCATCATCATAACAAGAGACTCATAAGCACACAAAAATACAAAAAAAGTGCATCCACGTGCATCCATATCATAATATCATAATCAGTACAAAAAATAGAATCCTCACGGGTTTGCTCATCATACATATAATACAGAAATTCCCCATGCTCAAATGGATTGGGGGGAAGCACCACATGTTGTTAATATGACTCTAAGTCCTTTGAATCTGTGTCCTCCTTAGTATCCTCCTCCTCATCTGATCTCTCCTCCTCCATTGGAACATATCCACGTTCTGTCGCTCTGACATACTCAACAACCACTATGATCCCCCTCATCAGAGAGATCCACTCAGGAGGGGCTCAGTAGCATGCGGTGATGAATTCATCATCTAGATACTTCCAACCATCGTCAGTGACTCCCTTTAATAGACTCTCCATGTCTAGTTGAAGTGGGTATAAATTAGCACTCTATTACCTCCTCTTCCTGTGAGTAGGTGGATCTAACCCCTCCACTCTGCCCCTGCATCATTGGTATCCCACTAGCATATGTTGCTTCACGTTTGCACATGCACACAATATCTAATCAACATCAATCACATGTATAATCTAGATACCAACTATGCTAGTAAACCAAAATATATGAATAAAACCACAAAGAGTAATGTATACATACCATCTGGTCCCCAAACCTATCCATGAGTTCGAGGCATCTCTGGATCTCCCCAATAGTCCATTATTGCATATGGATAATCCTCAATGAGGATCAGAAGCTTCTGCTACTATGAAAATAGCTCCTGGGTGAAGAAACAACCTACTAGACTTCCTCCCTCCCAGATCATCATCTTGCACCACCGCCTGATACAAGGCTCCTATGGTCCCCCCTTGTTTATAGGCTTCCATTTGGTTAACTTATTATGTGTGCCATAGGGTCATCCAGCGTCTAATTTTCACATCATTCACACTGATGGATTTGGTTTTCTGCACTCTGCCCTGCACTTATGGGACTATCGTCTGATGCTCTCCCTATATTTTTTGGGCCATTTCCCGAACTTACCTTTATTTGCATGCCACTAGGAAATTTGAACCCCTTCTCTATTATCATGTTCATGATCCCTCCACTCCATCTATATTAAAAAATTTGAATTATTTTACCACCTCTAACCATCATGCAAGGAGGCCCCACTCATGTTTCACTATTGTTTTTTCTTGATGTCATCCATGATCCCAACATCACCCCTTTTGGTACATCGAACACTTTCTCTTTTCTTGACTGACCATTACAAAGTTTTTTTAAGCTCTTTTCTTGCTCCTTAAAGAATGAAAATATTGTCGAGCATGCTTGATTCCTTTCATGCTCGTTAAATTATTTGAAAGGGCATCTATGAGGTATCGTTTATCCCTTTTTCAGACTATGTATACTAATTAAAGAAAAGGGCCACTCTAGCACCTTCTAGCTAGGAACGGTCCCCTTTATATCCTTTTATGTTTTTTTGGACATTGGGACCGTACTTTACAAAAAATATCACTTATGGGTTGTATTTAAGCTCGTTTCCAGCCCTCTCATAAAGAAAACATTGCCAAGAAAACTTGGTTTCATTCATGCTCATAAAAGTGTTTGAATGACCATTCAATTAGTATAGTTTTATCCTTTTTTGGTCAGGTTGGACTACAGTGAAAAATAAGTCTCTTTTCCCTATTCATCTAGGAGAGTTATTCTTTGTGCACTTTTATCCTTTTTCTAGATCATGAGACTATTGTACGAAAAAGAGACCCACTAGAGTCTTCTTCATGTTTTGAGACTCTCTAAACATGAAAACACCATTGACCATTTAATGACTTGGGTTTGACAACAATCCACGAGACCGTATCATACTTAGTATACTTCAATCCTGTCTTCAAGATTCTTCAACTATGAAGAAGGCCCAAACATATTGCATATAGTCTCACATTATGGAAGCCCCCCCCATTGGGTCGCCTTTGTTAAGAGTACTTTGCAATGAGTCTCCCTTGGATCCCATGTATATCACTTGTCTAGTTCCCTCCCCGAGTATCTCCCCTTGTAGTCATCAACCTGGTTCCACAGCTATGATCCCATCCCCATGAGTTGGTGTCATCTGCTTCCAGGTCATCCCTACCATTATACTATGAATAAAGGAATTTTGAGTCCACCATACTCCCCTTCCCTTGTTCCCCATTCAGTTTCTTGATCCCATTATTATTCCATATCTATGGTTGTGCCCCTCATGCTTCTATCAAGGAAACCTCATTTCCTTGGTAGTTGCAGGTCTCCCTTTCTTGATGTCAATACATCTATTCCAGAGGATAGACCCAGAGATCCCTGTATATTGGCTTCATCAACCTCATTGATGAGTTCCTTGGACCACTTGAAATGAGTCCTTAATGAATCTTTAGTTGGTTGTGTCTCATGTGCTTGACTTCATCTACATTATCGTGTCATTGAGATTCATATAGGGTGTTGGTTCTTTCACTATTTAGTCAAAGACCCTAGTTTCCACCTGGGTGTAGCACATTGGTGAGTCTATTTGGGACCCATACAATTTCATGTCCTTTGCGACATCTGGGATACATTGGGGACAGTGTTTAGAATCCCCTTAGTATAATTCTTTTGTATATCTACAGTATCAGATGTTTTTTATTTTACCTTAAAGATTCCAACTCTCGGTTGTTGAGTCCATACAGTTGTGTACACCCTCAAATTCAGAATATCATTAGTTGTTATGATATTGCATTCCAAGATAATGTCATTGTTTCTATATATCAGTTCTTTAAATCGATATTTGTATTGAGCCTCCCATTGAGGCCACCATTATGTACCATCAGTTGTATATATTGATCGACTCCCCTTGTTTGAGACTTAATCACCATTTTTATATTGAGACATTGATACGAGCATGGGTATGCCCACCTCATCCATATATATGTTTGATATTATATATACCTCATCCATTTTGAGAAGTAATATAAATCAAAATCCATTGTAGTTCGAATGAGGAGCCTATGACTCTCCATGGTTATCTTCGGTTTCTCCACCGTTTTCACCATTGATCCTATGATTTTTGTTGGCCATACAATGAGATCTTTCACTCATGCATTATGGGGCAATCTGTTAGCACAAAAAATTGTCCACATAGCTCTTTGTGGTCCACACCATAATTATACATCATAATACCACCATTATACCCTCCATTTTGACCTTCAAACTAAATTCCACCCAAATTGGTCCAAAAAATCATTATTCCTTCCCCCACAAATATAGGGAAGATGTGCATTTATTGCAACATAACCCCACTCTCCCAAAAATGGACCAAAAAATCCTAAAATGAGAAGAGCTCAAAAACCATGGAAAAATACCATGCACTTCATAAAACCATGGACCAATACCATGGGTAACAAAATCTTGGATCATCCTATAAATACATTGTGAAGATATCCCCACAATAAGTGTTTTTTACACTTTTTGTCAATCATATTTTTTATCACGCCTTTTACATATCTCACCTTCCAACCATGTATTTCCACATTGAATGTTGATTTTACTCCATACACTCCTTGATCCATACTCCCCTTAACAACCATTGGTGGATAAAATCAGAGAACCGAATTGTGGAAGCAGTCGGACCACATCCTCAAACGGATATAGTCGCCCACTTTATAAAGGTATGTTGCATTTGTTTATTAAAATTAGAAAATCTAAAAATATTTTTTTCTTTTCTTATAAGTTACAAGGTTTATTTTTTCCTATGCACCATGAACTCTACCCTTATATCACATTGATATAAGGTAGGTGATTATGCACATAGCCAGAGAGAAATATCCACTACACTCATCATAGGTGAAACATCTGAACTATGAGTAGTCCCTATTTTGAGGTCTTATAGGCTTCTTGTGAGAATGTTGTTCCTTCTTGGCATGAGTTGTTAGGGATTGATTATAATATTCACCCATCTTCTCTTATTTGGTTATCAATAGAGCTTCTTCTTATGTGCATTCCTCCCATGGCTTACTGAATTTGGTGAGTCTTATTCTAGTATGAATCCATTGAATGAAATATTCCCATGATCTTTGGAGACCATTCAAGGTATTCATCACCACTTCTACTTATTCAACATTGTCTCCAATAACTTCTATTTTTTCTTTGGTATGGGAAACCATTGTGAAGTAATATTGTATGCTTTATTAATTTTTCATTTTCACACCCTTGAGTTGAGACCTCAAGTTCATCTTCCTATTGATATTGTTTCCTTCATACAAGCTAGACAAAGCATCCAACATCTCTTTGGGAGTCTTCAAGGAGTATACATGTGGGAATAAATGGTCCTTGATGGAACTAGAAACAATCCTCTTGGATTTGACCAAGTTCTTCTTAGGCTTATCTTTGTCTTCATCTCCCTCTGATTCTACAACTTCTCGTTTGACATAGTCTTCCAAATCATGCTCTTCTAGTATAATAAGCACTCTATAATTCCATGCCTAGAATTTTTCAGCTCCTTTGATCTTGTCTTCAATATTGGTATTTTTTTCGTCTTGATAAAATGAGAACCTCAAATGGAAATAGAAAGAACGGACCTTACTAATAAGAGTTCTTCAATTGGATGTTTGTTTTAATTCCTTTGTGGGAAGCTTCTTCTGGTTGATCTAGTTTTTGAGAAAGAAACCCTAATTTTTCACTTTGGTAACATGTAAATTTGAATGGAGAGAGAGATGTGCCTCCTCAAGGAAAGTTGAGCAATGTACTCCTTTCCCCAAATATGTGGACATAATTGTAAAATATCGGATGCCCTAGTTTTCTTGGTAGTAGTGTTAGGTCATAAATTATCCACAGAATTGAAACTTCCTCCATATAAAGATGCACCCTCTTAGGGTGAGTTAGATGGGCCTCTGTTTTCAGCTGATCAAAGGAGGGAAGTGCTCAGAAATGGAAAACTTGGTTTTCAAATTTCGTTAGTTACAACTGCAGAAAGACTTCTTTCAGGGTAGCTCTAATACAATGTTAGAATTTTAAAAGCTATATAATATATTTTAACATTTATCATCATTTGATCATAACCATAAGCAATAACATCACTATAAGAAAGACAATCACAACAAGAAAAAATAAAACAAATATTTTTGTCTCAGAAATTACAAGCGGTAAAACCCAACAACTTCTTCAGTATAGATTTTGTCACCAAGTGCAATAGATAAACCCAAAAGCCAAAAGAAACTACTTCTTCTCTCCAATGAACCTCTTCTCTCTCTCTCTCTCATGTGTACTTGCTTGAGTTGAGTGTGTGTACAAATGAGAGGTGCTTCCTCTATATTTATACTCATCCAGTGAATGACCTAAATACCTAACTAGGTCAACTTGTTACTCTTACAGATCCAACTTGTCTATGGAGACACAAAATAACATTTATATAATATTTCTTGTGGGTACTATTGAACTGACTTAAAATGCAAGGTTTACATTGAATCAATTGAAAACCATAATGGGTACTATTGTACTATAAATGGTGTTTAGGGTCCATAGAATCAATTGAAAACCATATTGAATCCAACTAAAACGGGGGATATATGGATCGTGAGTACTTCCCTTTTCATGTGTTTCATTTTGATGTCATTTTTTATGCATTATGAATGCAAAATACAATATCAGCAATTAGAACATGCCTCATGTATGCATGTGGGTTCTTCACTCTAGTACGAAACAAAGAATATGCAACAACATTTAACCTATCTAAATAATAGGAATCCATGGCATACAATAAAATCTGCATGAAGAAAAGAAAGAATTTTATGAATGCTCATGCTAGTGCACATATTCATCACTACTCAAGTAGAAATCTAATCAAATCATAATATCTTGGTGACTTGATCTTGCTTGGATTTAAATCCATCTAACTTTATGTAGGCATTGGCTAAATCGAAATATAGTAGTTAACATGTGTGCATGGTCTCCTTTCATGGTGCATCTAAAGTAGTTACATATAATCTATAGTTGTTGAGGTTGGTAGGCTATCACATCCATTTTTCCACCATACACAACCTTAAATTGATCTATATTATGATGCATTCTTTGTTTCTTGTGTGATAATGACATTATATGAATATTTTTTTATTACTTCATTCATGGGTTTCATGCATTTTGTTTGGTTTATGATATGTTTGTTCTTTTGGCCAAGAAATAGCTTCAATATAAACGTAAATGGCTTCAAAAATTTCCCTATGATAGGTTTTTTATTTCTTTCATTTTTTTAGGGCATGTATCTATAATAAGATCTATATGTCGTTATTCTAAAATCTCCATCTCAAATATTTATCACCCATAATCATTAGAGGACCTTGGAAAATGAATAGCATCTAAAACTATTTGACATCATTCTCCAATAAAATATTCTTTTACATAATCTATCGGGGGATCAAGTGATTCAGCCGAGAATTTTTCTCTATATTTATAAACTATACCACCATCCTCTCCTAGGTCTCCCTTATATTAGGAAATAACTCTTCCTCACTTGAAAAAGATATATGGGTCCCCTTTTTCCTGAGTATTGTTACCAGTTAGAGTATTAATTTTTGTTTCTTACTATATAAAAAACTAAAGACAAAAAGGTTGGATCCTTTCTTTAGATTCCTTCACCTCTTTAACACTTTAACATCAGCTCTTCTCTGAGGAAATTACATAGAATGTGCCAAATGATATTTAAAAAACTACAATGAAATGTCATTTTGCATAATCAATCTCCTATATCAAAACCAACTTTCCACATTCTAGAGTGATTTTGTTTAGGAAACCCCCATGTATAGTCATAATAACCGAGAGAGAGGGAACTCCTTCCATTTGAATATTTTATGGAATTGCATTGGAAGGTTCCAAGAGTGTCCTCTATTTCTTTGAAAAATATTATGTTTCCAATAACCTAATGACAACCCAGGGAGATGAATCCAAAGAAATTGAAAGTCAATCATTATCATAAAAAATTTTAAAAGTTTAGTCTAGGGTATTAGAACGAGTTCAATATCCCCGTGCATTCATGGTACCATATTATGAATACATATTTTCCCATTAGGATTTCAAACAAGAAGGGAAAAAAACATTATACAATGGAAATTTTAGATCTTTACTTTTGCTACAAATAACCCTAACTTCTTTATCAAATGTATCAACTTTTAGATTGCAAGTTGTTTCACACTAATGTAGTGAAAAATCTAATATATAAAATCTAGTAAAATAACTCACCTATCACATGAGAGAAACCTTCTGCAATAAATAATGAAAATGCATGATATAAAAGAAATAACATAACATAGAAGGAATTTATTGATCGCAGACCACTTTGAGGGGGAAGCCTCCTTTGAGCAAGATCAATTCAAATAACTTGTGGATGCCTTCATTGGCCTCAATAGGTACTTATACACTAATCATAATTTAAACAACTATTACTCCCCATGAAAGTGGGATGATACAATATACTAACGAAATGACTTACAAAGAATATGCGTCCAACAAAAATATACTAAAAAAGTAAAGAGAAGGGTTGACATGAGTTCCTAACATTCCCTCCCTCTTAAAACAGCTTTGTCCTCAAAGATTTAGATGTGGAAATTGTTATTTAATATCAAGGAGTGGTTCCCATGTAGAATCCTCTAGTTACATGTCATGCTACTGAATAATACCTCTATGATGGATTGAGAGAAAAGATGATGAGTTTTCCTATTCAAGATGGTCTCTAGCTCCAAAATGATGGATCCTTCATTATCCAATTCTGGTAAAATAGTTTTCCCTCTGATGTTGGTGTCAATGACTTTCTTAAGACAAGAGACATGAAATATTGGGTGAATGTGAGAAGGAGTAAGTTCCAATTTATAAGAATGGGCCCAATATTCTGAAGAACCTTATATGTCCCATATAACTTTGGAGCCATCTTATGATGTTGTTTGAGTTTCAGGGGGGATTTCTTTTAAGGTTGTAGACAAAGAAAAACCATATCACTGACTTGAAAAGTGAACTCATAATTATCTTGATTGGATTGTTGTCTCATTTGGTTTCTTTGCATGTGAATATTGTCCTGCAAAATATAAAGAATTTGATCTCAGTTTCAAAGAACCATGTCAACAACCTGAACCGGTGAACTGCTAAGGGTGTATGGAAGGAGCACTGATGGTTCTTCATCATAGAATACTTCATATGCAGTCAGTTTAGATGCAGTGTGGTAGGAGGTATTGTACCACCATTCAGTTAGAGGGAGTCACTTTTCCCATTGATGTTGTTGTTCACAGGTGAAGCAACGAAGATAAGTTTCCAAACATTTGTTGATAACTTCAGTATTACCATTGGTTTGTGGGTGATACCATGAACTCATATTTATTTTGCTGCCAGTGTGGCGAAATAGTTCTATCCAAAAATGACTTGTGAAATTTACATCGTGATATGAGACAATAGAAGAAGGGATTCCATGAAGATAGAAGATCTGGTCCATGAAAATTTGTATGACTAAGGAGGCAATGTGCATGGCTCAGGGCACAAAAATGACAACATTTGGAGATGAAATCAACCACAACCAAGATCAATGTCTTCCCTCTAGATTTAGGGATTCCTTCAAGGAAATTGTCAAAACCCCAAATTTTCCAAAAAAATTAAAATTTTCAAAATACAGCTAATTTTCATAAATGCAGTAAACTAATTATTTAATTAGTTATATGTTACTGAATTCATTATCTGAATTATATATTTGGTTATGTTTTAATGCTAGGACAGTTTCTTTTAGTTTACTAACTTGCTTTCTCTTTGCAACCACAAGGTGGGACTGTCATGAACTTCTGGGCTTACTTAGCTTTCGAGCTAATGCAGAAAGTTTTCCTGTTCTTACAAACTGCAGGTAAGAAGTTCAGGTGCTTCTTGTCAAAATTCTAAAGTGTTTAATTACAAGTTCGTCGCAAAATAAAGGTTCAGTAAAGAGAATAAATGCTAGCCAAGTTCCAAAGTTTATCAAGGTGAAAACATTAAACTATCTTCCTTTTTAGGACTCTTAAGGGATGCGATTCAGTTCTAACACCAATGGCGGCAACTGTCTTCTTTCTAGTAGACATAAAATTTGTAGTTCTTTAAAGCTTTACTGAACTATTTGATGTCTATCACAATTGTTAAGTGTACAATTGCCTTAAATATTTATTTACAAGCAGATTTAAGAATAGCAGAGTTATTACATCGTTAAATAGTCGCTTAGCATTGATTCTGATAGTTACTAAAATGCTTAATACTTATGTCTATCAATTTAAGGTTTATACGACAAATACTTCTTAACACCGCTAAAGTTATGCTATTACGATGGATATCTTTCGTGGATAGGTTTTTGTACAATTACTTTCACAGATATAAAAGAGGACATGTCCTTAATGGACTATAATCATTTAAAGAAGCATAGCATAATAGTTTTATGACCTGACTATTTTATGTTGGTGAATTATTTTGTTAAAAGGATTAGTGGCTTGACCCTTGCCACGTTACAATTCATTGGTTAAAGAACCTTTATTTTAAACAATACATTTATCAGAATAACCGTTATTATTTCCTTTTGTATCTCATTACCAAACTTTACTATTTTGATAAATACATCTAGGCCAATGAGGTTAACATTGACAATAGGATATTTGTCATAGTTTAATTCTTTAAACCTCCTTTATAACAACAAATAATATATCTTTATGTTATGATTCTAGGGTTTGGTTGAGCGAATCCTTGTTGTAAACAATATTCTTACTAAAATCTAAAAGTTAATAGCCCCTTTTTATAACAAGATTACAAATCTTTATTATTATCAAGATTGTAATTGTTTGATGTAATACTAAATATGTAGCTTAGATAGCGAGGTCAATGAAAAAGACCACTTCATGATGTACATAGAATTGAACTTGATTTAAGTTTATAGATACCTTAAATTATAAAGTGAAGGGGTCGTCATACTCCCCACGACCTTGATGATGGCATCAGCAAAGTGTTAAGGTAATGATTTTTATGTTTTTCTATACTATGTATGAACAGGTTGACTTCGGCTACGATTACAATGGAACTTTCAATATGGAAAATCGAATGATTGGCAAGGGGGTCCTTCTTGTGAATACTCGTTACAACTATATAGGAAACCCACTACATGCCAAAAATTTCGTTGATGTACGTGGCTTCACGACAGCCAAGAAATACGTGAATAAAGGACTCTCCCTTGCAAACCCTAAGCTCATTGTTCAGCATGGTTTTCGGCCTCCTGTCACTCTGCACTGTGCTCCTATCTACACTGTCTCTTACCTCCATTTCCAGTAGTCTCCCTTTGGCTATTACTACTTGTAAGCTTCCCTCGAATGCTTTGACAGAGAAGTGCTGTCATGAAAACTGTGGGTTCTTGGATTTAGGTTGTGATATTTTCTCCAGGTTTTCATCTTCGTAACTATATCCATTATGAACCTTTCGTCTGCAAAAAGAGACTTTCTCCCTCCTCGGCCTGGTGCTGAGAGTAGTGGCTTTGTATTTCAAAAATTATTGGGCGTAGGGTTTCGTCGTAAGATAGTTTCTTCTTTTTGTTGAAAGTATAACGATGACCCAACTGTAGTTGCTCACTGTGCTATCTGCTTCTATACTTCGTTGCTGTTGTTTTTTTTATGGTGACAACAAACCCTTTCTCCTTTGTTGCAGATGAAGGGTTTCCTTCTCCTCGCGCTGGTGGTTGTTTTACTACTCGTGGGTGGTCACGCTTTCATAAATTTCTAGGTAAGCATTATTTAATTCAAAATAATCATTATTATAGCAGTTTATTTCCTTACACAGCTATTTATTTTATAAACAAGTTTAACACCTTCGTTCTTCTTGTGTGCAGGTGTTGGTCCGTCTCCCTCTGCGTGGTTTGATGCGAAGCTGAGACATATGCTTGTTGGATTTCAGGTAAGCCCTGGATTATCCATGGCACTTCCTCCTTGTTTGGTCCTTTATGGTTCCTGTATCAGTTGGCCGCCGTGGCCTACAAAACCCTTGTGGTTTTGGTTTATTTGGCTGACCAAATCGTTGTTTGTTGTTGAAGTTAACCCCTTGCTTGATGCAAGGTCTCCGGCTTAGGCCGTAACTACGAAATTGTTTTGGTTACGTTTTGATTACTGTGCAAAATATAAATGTAAATGATGTACAGGCTGTATAAGCCTCACTCCGTGGATTGTTTAAGGCCGATATGGCAAAAGAGTTAGACTTTTTCCTTCTGTTAACTCTGTTGTATTTTTTATATTCGTAGGGTTCGACCCTAACTCGAGTTATAACATGTATTTACTGTTTCTTTTAAAGGAAAGAACATATTTTATTCATAATGTTCTTCATTAATTGTTATTTATGTTGTATACTGGTTGATTGATTAAGCTCTATAAAACGAGCATGAAAGTTGGTTAAAGCAAATGAATTTTTACCTTATAGTAATATTTAATTAATACTTATGAGGTTTCTGTGCTTTGTTTTTATAGTAACTTATTTTGTTATAATAAAATTTGTAACTCTTTGTTATATAACTTTTAACCTTTGTAACATAAAAATTTCATGTTTCTTGTGGTGTACTTAAGTAACTGTCGATTACTTCTTTTGAGTACAGAATTTATATTTTTATTCATGTTACTATAATGAGATAATTACATTACTATAACTACATAATAATATTGTACCTATAATTTGTATATTACCTGTATACTTAGCCCATATAAAATATGTATTAAGAAAGTATAATGTCAGAATGTTATCTTACATATAAGTACTATTGCTCCTATTGATATTTATACTTAGTTTATTTTGTAAGTGTATAGAGAGATAATAGTTTGTTCTTTATTTCTTATGCCATCTGTGCTATATACTCCATAAAAGTTCTCTTAGTATTTTTATTTTATCTTATTATCTTATGATGTCAGTATATATATAAAATAAAATTAATAACAAACTATCTATGATCTATCGTATAAATATACTGTAGTATATGTTAAATTGTTATGAAAGATGGACTAATAGCTATAGATCTCGTTCGAGCTCAGCTAAATAAAAATAATGAATAAACTAGATAAATTATCAGCTGTAAGCAAATTTATGGAACTAACTAGTTTCTCTGTAGAATACAATCATAGTTTTAGCGGTTTTAATCACCTATTGGCTACTGTTCATTCAATAATTAAAAGTTGGGAAGAAATAACTGTAGAAAGGAAACATTTCTATTTATTCTAATACTACTTACTTAGCTAGTAAATTCTTTCTCGGTTTCAAAACAATATAGTAAAGTTTATGGAATAAAAGTTGTACAAAAAACTTGTTTATCCCTCTAAACCTAGTTCTGTTAGTAAAAGATAATATAGCTTCTTTCCTTGTTCTATAATCTGTCATTCATGATTAAAATTTAACCCTAACTCTACTTCAGGTACAGAATGCTATTGCTTCTGACAGTAAAATAAAAGTAAACATTCTTTTAAATAAACTAACAATTTATTCTATAATTGCATCATACTATCTTTATTTATAATTTCACTCCTGTGCTAGAGTACGGTCTGGTCACTCCAAATGAGGAAAAACACAGGAGGGGTTTTTGCTTTTCATCAAAAAATTCTATTAATAAACAAACTAAAAACAACTTCATTACTAAACCATCTAAATATTTACATCATAAGCTACAAACATAACATTCAATCATACATATTTATTAAAACAAAGACTGTTAAATGGAAGAACCTGTTCTTGAGCTTGGACGACAACAGCAACGGGAGGTAGTTCCTCCCTACCAACTCCTGGAGAGTGCTCAAACAGCGTCTCCTCAGGACCCCCGATCTTGCTCTGGTCTCCCTGGCTGGAACTAGGTGCAACAATAATCAAGTACCAGTCTTCAGACTCAGTACCAATCCTGAACCTTCAGTAAATTCTCTCAGCTAGCAAGTTGTATCAGACCAAGTTACTGCAGATTATCTCTCAAAACACCTTCCTTACAGTTTTTCCCTTTTTCCCCAATGACTTCCTTGAAGAGCATTCCTCCTGAATGATTCTTCTCCTGGAAAATATCTAAGTAGCCTCAGCTCTATTCATTGGGTACTTTTAAAAGATTGCCTAGGTCTTTTTGGGTTAGTTGTCATTTATTGAGCCACCTGCTCTGATCTCACTTTCTTGGGGGATCATGACCCCAAATGTAGGGAAGTTGCCACCTGCAACATAGGAATTTTTTGAGGATGCTGCCACTTGTATTTTTCCCTCCACCTAGTTCCTTCCACCAGTTTGACCAGTAACACTCTTATTAATAGCTCTCCCATGCTGTTGTCTCCACTTTTTATTTATTAAAAATAAAATATTCAGAATTACATTCCACTTCTTTTGACTTTGGTGGGTCATCAGTTCCTACTTAGCATTAAATTTAACATAATGTCTTAGAAAATCAAATTAAAACAATTAACATTATTTTACAAAATTGGGGTATGTGACATACACACCCCCTTAAAATGTAACATCGTCCTCGATGTTACTTATTCTTCATCCTCTGCGGTCTCTTGGAATAGATTCGGGTATGCCTCCCGCATCTTACTTTCCAGTTCCTAGGTAGCCTCTTCAGGACTAAGGTGCTTCCATTGCACCTTCACCTTTCCAATGGTGCGGTTCCGCAAAGTAATTTCCCTCCTCACGAGGATACAGTCCGGTTCCACTAGAATTTCTCCTTCTAGTTCCACCTGTACAACATTCCAATCAACCACATGAGTAGCATCATGAACATACTTTTTCAAAAGAAAGATATGAAAAACATTATGTACTTTCAAGTTAGGTGGTAATGCTAGCTGGTATGCAACTTGACCAATTCTAGATAAAATTTCAAACGGACCACAGTAACGTGGTGCTAACTTTGCATAACTCCCCAATATTAGAGATATTTTCTTTGGTCTTACCTTTATAAACACGTTCTCACCTACCTAGAACTCCTTGGGAGTTATTTTTAAATATGCTTGGCTCTTTTGCCGATCCTGTGCCACCTTCAAATTTTCCTGCACTTGCTTCACAATCTCTTCCATTTCTTTCAACAATTCTGGTCCTAACACTAATCTATCTACTAGATTATTCCAAGAGATAGGAGTGTTGCATTTACATCCATACAAAATTTCAAATGGACTAAACTTAGTTGATGACTGATAGTTATTATTGTATGCAAACTCAGCTAGATGCAAGTAGTCTTCCCACTTACCTGGCTGATCTTTAACATACATCCTTAATAAATCCTCCAGCACCTGATTCACTCTTTCAGTCTGTCCATCTGTTTGAGGATGGAAGGAGGTACTGAAATTCAATGTTGTATTTAATCCCTTAAACAAGGACTTCCAAAAATTTTCTGTGAATTTAGGATCCTTGTCTGAAATTATAACTTTCGGTACTCCATGTAGCCGAAAAATCTGCTTTAAGAATATATCAGCTATATTAGCATCCTTGTAAGTAGTTTTGACAGGAATGAAATGTGTTGCTTTGCTTCACTTGTCAACCACCACCATAATAGAGTCATTTTGATTCTGATTTTTGGGTAGTCCAGTAATAAAATCTAAGCGAATCACTTCCCATTTCCAGCAAGGAATAGGTAAAGGTTGTAGCAAACCAGCTGGATGTTGATGTTCGGTTTTAACTTGTTGACAGTCCAAACATCTAGCAATGTATTTAGCTACCTTAGATTTCATATTAGGCCAAAAATATTCTTTTCTTAGCATGGTTACAATCTTTTGGTAACCTTGATGTCCTGAGTAAGGTGTTTTATGGACTTCGTCCAGAATTAACAACTTAACCTTAGGCACATTAGGCACATACAGTTTATCTTTAACTAATAAAAATCCATTTTCATTTAAACTATAACCTTTTATTAAGCTTTCTGTAGGTTTTTCCTTAGCTGTAATTTGCAATTTCTGATAATTTTCATCTTGTTTTACCCCTTCGTTAAGCTGTTTTACCCCTTCGTTAAGCTGTTCATTTAAATCAAAAGCATAAGTGTTGATTGCTGCTGTAAATTTCAGCTTTGCGTTTCTACTTAAAGCATCAGCCACCTTATTTTCCTTACCCTTTATGTGTTGGATTTCAAAATCATATTCACTTAAAAAGGCTAACCACCTTGCTTACCTTGCATTTAAGTTAGGCTGATCTAAAAGATATTTCAGTCCTTTATTATCAGTCATTAGAATAAATTTTCTGCCTATTAAATGATGTCGCCACATTTTTAAGGCATGTATAATAGCTGCAAGTTCTACATCATAAGTTGCGTAATTCTTCTCGTGAATTTTTAACTTCCTAGACTCATAGGCAATGACATGCCCATCTTGATTTAGAACACCGCCTAAGCCATCATTACAGGCATCAGTGCATACTACGAAATCCTTGTTAGGATCTGCTATTCTTAGAATAGGTGCACTTGTCAATAAGGTTTTTAATTTCTTAAAACTTTCTTCACACTTTGAGTTCCAATCAAATTTCTTGCCTTTATTTTTCAAAGAAGTGATCGGATTTGCTATTTTTGAAAAGCTTTCAATGAATCTCCGGTAATAACCGGTAATTCCCATGAATGACCTAACATATGTTACATATTTTGGAACCGGCCAATCTTTGATTGCCCGAATCTTTTCAGGATCGACTGAAATCCCTTCCTTAGTCACTACGTGACCTAAGTACTGGATTTCATCCTTAAAGAAGTCACACTTACTATATTTCCCGAAGAGTTGTTGTTCTCGCAACTCTTGTAAAACTATCTTTAGGTGTTCTTTATGTTCTTCTTCCATTTTAGAGTAAATTAAGATGTCGTCGATAAACACGATAACAAATTTATCTAAGTATTTGTGCATTATATTATTCATTAAGCACATAAAGACAACTGGGGAATTGGTAAGCCCAAATGGCATTACGACAAACTCGTAGTGTCCATACCTTGTTCTAAAGGCTTTCTTGAAGATATATTCATCCTTAATTCTTACCTGATGATATCCTGATCTCAAGTCTATTTTTGAAAACACCGTGGCTCCACGTAGTTGATCAAACAGATCATCTACGTGGGGCAATGGATATCTGTTTTTAATAGTCATCTTGTTTAGCTGACGGTAGTCTATGCATAGTCGCGTAGTTTCGTCTTTCTTTTTAACAAAGATGACCGGTGCTCCCCAAGGAGACACACTAGGTCGAATGTAATTCTTATCTATTAACTCTTTTAGTTGTGATTTTAGCTCGTTTAATTCTAAAATGTTCATTCGATATGGATCCTTTGAGCTAGGTACCACACCTGGCACCAACTCAATAGTGAAATCCAATTCCCTCCTTGGAGGTAATCCTGGAATTTCTTATGGGAATACGTCAATAAATTCTTTTAAAACAGGAATATCTTCTATTTTTAACTTATCTGGTTCCGTTTTACTTCCCTCATCTGTAATAGTTACAGCATAGGCTTTACATCCTTTTCTAACAGCTCTTTTAAGTTGTAAAGCAGAAATCTGTCTGATTATAGTTTTTCTAGGAATACCCTTAACCTTTACTGGTTGTTCATCACTATTTAGGCACATGAAAGTTTTATCGTAACAATTTAAAACTACCTTATGCTACTCTAACCAATCCATGCCAATCAGTAAATCATATGAGCTAAGTGGCAAAACATTAAGCTTAACTGTAGTTTTAAATTCATCCATAAGTAAAGCACATTATTTCAGAAAACAAGTTACTTTTCTTTTTTCCCCAGTGGTTAATTGAACTAACCAGGAATTATCAAACTTATCGATAGACAACTTACATTTTTCCACTATCTGAGGTGCAATGTAACTAAGACTAGCTCCTGGATTGATTAAAATGGTTACAGGGGTTTGATTAATCATACCTTCCACTTCCACCATGGAATTTTGGTAGTCAGCTTGGCGGTTCTCCAAAGCTGCATTTATTCTGGGCATAGTCCTTGCTAGTTCTCCAACGGTCATTTCCTCCTGCACAGTATGAATATTGCTGACTGAATTTTTCCGGTTTTGGGTAGACCGAGGAATAGTGCGGGCCATTACATTCCCAGCACTTAAAAGGCTCCTTACGTTCAAAACTCTTGGCAAAATTCCCATGGTTATTTGCAGCTTCCTTGCCCTTAAAATTATTCAAATTATTGGAAGTACCATTTCTATTTCCCTAGAAATTCTTATTGTTAGAATAATTTTTATTCTTATTATTCTTGAAATTCCTCTGGGGTACAAATTCCTTCTTCTTAAACTCAGGCTGGTTGTTATTTTTCTTAGCCTTCCAGTTGGCTAAGCCTTCTTTCTTCCTGTTCTGTTCAAAACAAAAATTTTCCTTCCTCATGGCTTCCTCTAGAGTCTTCAGGTTATCATATTCAATTATGTCCTTAATGTGATATGGTAGACAACTAAGAAATCTCTGCACTTTAGGTTTCTTGTCTACTAGGTAAGGTACATACCTAAGCAACCTTAAGAATTTATTGTTCAAATCCTTCATAGTCATTGAACCTAATTTCAATTCGTAAAATTATTTAGCTCTTTCTTCGTAATATTGTTCGGACAAAAATTTCTTCTTGAAGTACCTTTTAAAGGTACTCCAATTAACTTCTTTTTCCCTGATACCCTTGACTCTCTTCAGATCTTTCCACCATATGTCTGCTTTTCCAGAGAGATTATATATTGCCATTCTTGCCTTGAGCTGATTAGAATAATTGTATATATGAAAATACTTCCTCATCCCAGATAACCAGGACTCTGCTTCTTCCCCTTTTTGGTCTCTCCATTAAAAGTTGGGGGCTTTATCTTTTTAAACTCCCCTGAAATTTCCTCATATGGTCTGTATTTCATATTTCTGTCATACAACTCAGCCTCACTACTGTCACTAGTAGTATCGTAACTTTGTCGTTCACCGAACCCTTCAGATGATGAACTACCTTCATCTTTTTCCAGCTTCATATTTTTAGATCTTCTTTGATGACTAACATCCTTAGATTCTAATCTTTTGTTCCTTCCTTCAGTTTGGAACTTTTCTATTAAAATTTGGTTCAACTCTTCCTGAGCCTTCAAAATCCTCTCATTCTCAATCTTGACTGATTCCATTTCAGTCTTCAAATCTTTCACAGTCTGCAATAGCTCTGAAGAGTTGGCAGTCACCTCTTCTAACATACGTTCTCTAGGCAATTGTCTTGTTTCTGTGTCTGGAGACTCCTCCTGAGCATACTCTCCCAGCTTCTCCATACCTGCCTGTTAAACTTCAGAAAAAAGAAATTGTATGTTCTTTACATAAAACAGAATATATGTTAGTATATTATTTTACTTTACTGTTCTATGGAAGCTAATTGGGATGCATCAAGGCCTAGTGTTTGAACCTTGTGCTCTAATACCACATGTCAAAACCCCAAATTTTTCGAAAAAATTAAAATTTTCAAAATACAGCTAATTTTCATAAATGCAGTAAACTAATTATTTAATTAGTTATATGTTACTGAATTCATTATCTGAATTATCTATTTGGTTATGTTTTAATGCTAGGACAGTTTCTTTTAGTTTACTGACTTGCTTTCTCTTTGCGACCACAAGGTGGGACCATCATGAACTTCTGGGCTTACTTAGCTTTCAAGCTAATGCAGAAAGTTTTCCTGTTCTTAAAGACTGCAGGTAAGAAGTTCAGGTGCTGCTTGTCAAAATTCTAAAGTGTTTAATTACAAGTTCATCGCAAAATAAAGGTTCAGTAAAGAGAATAAATGCTAGCCAAGTTCCAAAGTTTATCAAGGTGAAAACATTAAACTGTATTCCTTTTTAGGACTCTTAAGGGATGCAATTCAGTTCTAACATCAATGGCTGCAACTGTCTTCTTTCTAGTAGACGTAAAATTTGTAGTTCTTTAAAGCTTTACTAAACTATTTAATGTCTATCACAATTGTTAAGTGTACAATTTCCTTAAATCTTTCTTTACAAGCAGCTTTAAGATTAGCAGAGTTATTACGTCGTTAAATAGTCGCTTAGCATCAATTCTGATAGTTACTAAAATGCTTAATACTTCTGTCTATCAATTTAAGGTTTATATGACAAATACTTCTTAACACCACTAAAGTTATGCTCTTAAGATTGATATCTTTCGTGGATAGGTTTTTGTACAATTCCTTTCATAGATATAAAAGAGGACATGTCCTTAATGGACTATAATCATTTAAAGAAGCATAGCATAATAGTTTTATGACCTGACTATTTCATGTTGGTGAATTCTATTGTTAAAAGGATTTGTGGCTTGACCCTTGCCACGTTACAATTCATTGGTTAAAGAACCTTTGTTTTAAACAATACATTTATCAGAATAACCGTTATTATTTCTTTTTGTATCTCATTACCAAACTTTACTATTTTGATAAATACATCTAGGCCAATGAGGTTAACATTGACAATAGGATATTTGTCATAGTTTAATTCTTTAAACCTCCTTTATAACAACAAATAATATATATTTATGTTATGATTCTAGGGGTTGGTTGAGTGAATCCTTGTTGTAAACAATATTCTTACTAAAATCTAAAAGTTAATAGCCCCTTTTTATAGCAAGATTACAAATCTTTATTATTATCAAGATTGTAATTGTTTGATTTAATACTAAATACGTAGCTTAGATAGCGAGGTCAATGAAAAAGACCACTTCATGATGTACATAGAATTGAACTTGATTCAAGTTTATAGATACCTTAAATTATAAAGTGAAGGGGTCGCCATACTCCCCATGACCTTGATGATGGCATCGGCAAAGTGTTAAGGTAATGATTTTTATGTTTTTCCATACTACGTATGAACAGGTTGACTTCAGCTATGATTACAATGGAACTTTCGATATGGAAAATAAAATGATTGGCAAGGGGGTCCTTCTTTTGAATACTCGTTACAACTATATACAAAACCCACTGCATGCCAAAATTTTTGTTGATGTACGTGGCTTCACGACAGCCAAGCAATACGTGAATAAAGGACTCTCCCTTGCAAACCCTAAGCTCATTGTTCAGCATGTTTTTCGGCCTCCTGTCACTCTACACTATGCTCCTTTCTGCACTGTCACTTACCTCCATTGCTAGTAGTCTCCCTTTTGTTATTACTACTTGTAAGCTTCCCTCGAATGCTTTGACAGAGAAGTGTTGTCACGAAAACTGTGGGTTCTTGGATTTAGGTTGTGATATTTTCTCCAGGTTCTCATCTCCGTAACTATCTCCATTCTAAACCTTTTGTTTGCAAAAAGAGACTTTCTCCCTCCTCGGCCTGGTGCTGAGAGTAGTGGCTTTGTATTTCAAAAATTATTGGGCGTAGGGTTCCTTCGTAAGATAGTTTCCTCTTTTTGCTGAAAGTATAACGATGACCCGAGTGTAGTTTCTCACTGCACTGTCTGCTTCTATACTTCGTTGCTTTTGGTTTTTATGGTGACAGCAAACCCTTTCTCCTTTGCCGCAGATGAAGGGTTTCCTTCTCCTCGCGCTGGTGGTTTTTTTACTACTCGTGGGTGGTCACGCTTTCATAAATTTCTAGGTAAGCATTCTTTAATTCAAAATAATCATTATTATAGCAGTTTATTTCCTTACACAACTATTTATTTTATAAACAAGTTTAACACCTTCGTTCTTCTTGTGTGCAAGTGTTGGTCCATCTCCCTCTGCGTGGTTTGATGCAAAGCTGAGACATCTGCTTGTTGGATTTCAGGTAAGCCCTGGATTATCCATGGCACTTCCTCCTTGTTTGTTCCTTTATGGTTCCTGTATCAGTTGGCCTCCGTGGCCTACAAAACCCTTGTGGTTTTGGTTTATTTGGCTGACCAAATCGCTGTTTGTTGTTGAAGTTAACCCCTTGCTTGATGCAAGGTCTCCAGCTTAGGATGTAACTATGAAATTTTTTTTGTTACGTTTTGATTACTGTGCAAAATATAAATGTAAATGATGTACAGGCTGTATAAGCCTCACTCCGTGGATTGTTTAAGGCCAAGATCGCAAAAGATTTAGACTCTTTCCTTCTGTTAACTCTATTGTATTTTTTATATTCATAGGGTTCGACCCTAACTCGAGTTATAACATGTATTTATTGCTTCTTTTAAAGGAAAGAACATCTTTTATTCATAATGTTCTTCATTAATTGTTATTTATGTTGTATACTGGTTGATTGATTAAGCTCTGTAAAACGAGCATGAAAGTTGGTTAAAGCAAATGAATTTTTACCCTGTAGTAATATTTAATTAATACTTATGAGGTTTCTATGCTTTGTTTTTATAGTAACTTATTTTGTTATAATAAAATTTGTAACTCTTTGTTATATAACTTTTAACCTTTGTAACATAAAAATTTCATGTTTCTTGTGGTGTACTTAAGTAACTGTCGATTACTTCTTTTGAGTACAGAATTTATATTTTTATTCATGTTACTATAATGAGATAATTACATTACTTTAACTACATAATAATACTGTACCTATAATTTGTATATTACCTGTATACTTAGCCCATATAAAATATGTATTAAGAAAGTATAATGTCAGAATGTTATCTTACATATAAGTACTATTGCTCCCATTGATATTTGTACTTAGTTTATTTTGTAAGTGTATAGAGAAATAATAGTTTGTTCTTTATTTCTTATGCCATCTGTGCTATATACTCCATAAAAGTTCTCTTAGTATTTTTATTTTATCTTATTATATTATGATGTCAGTATATATATAAAATAAAATCAATAACAAACTATCTATGATCTATCGTATAAATATACTGTAGTATATGTTAAATTGTTATGAAAGATGGACTAATAGCTATAGATCTCGTTCGAGCTCAGCTAAATAAAAATAATGAATAAACGAGATAAATTAACAACTATAAGCAAATTTATGGAACTAACTAGTTTCTCTGTAGAATACAATCATAGTTTTAGCTGTTTTAATCACCTATTGGCTACTGTTCATTCAATAATTAAAAGCTGGGAAGAAATAATTGTAGAAAGGAAACATTTCTATTTATTCTAATACTACTTACTTAGCTAGTAAATTCTTTCTCTGTTTCAAAACAATATAGTAAAGTTTATGGAATAAAAGTTGTATAGAAAACTTGTTTATCCCTCTAAACCTAGTTCTGTTAGTAAAAGATAATATAGCTTCTTTCCTTGTTCTATAATCTGTCATTCATGATTAAAATATAACCCTAACTCTACTTCAGGTACAGAATGCTATTGCTTCTGACAGTAAAATAAAAGTAAACATTCTTTTAAATAAACTAACATTTTATTCTATAATTGCATCATACTATCTTTATTTATAATTTCACCCCTGTGCTGGAGTACGGTCTAGTCACTCCAGATGAGGAAAAACACAAGAGGGGTTTTTGCTTTTCATCAAAAGATTCTATTACTAAACAAACTAAAAACAACTTCATTACTAAACCATCTAAATATTTACATCATAAGCTACAAACATAACATTCAATCATACACAATTATTAAAACAAATACTATTAAATGGCAGAACATGTTCTTGAGCTTGGACGACAACAACAATGGGAGGTTGTTCCTCCCTACCAACTCCTGGAGAGCGCTCAAACAGCGTCTCCTCAGGACCCCTGAGCTTGCTCTGATCTCCCTGGCTGGAACTAGGTGCAACAATAATCAAGTACCAGTCTTCAGACTCAGTACCAATCCTGAACCTTTCAATAAATTCTCTCAGCTAGCAAGCTGTATCAAACCAAGTTACTACAGATTATCTCTCAAAACACCTTCCTTACAGTTTTTCCCTTTTTTCCCAATGACTTCCTTGAAGAGCATTCCTCCTGAATGATTCTTCTCCTGGAAAATATCTGAGCAGCCTCAGCTCTATTCGTTGGGTACTTTTAAAAGATTGCCTAGGTCTTTTTGGGTTAGTTGTCATTTATTGAGCCACCTGCTCTGATCCCAGTTTCTTGGGGGATCATGACCCCAAATGTAGGGAAGTTGCCACCTGCAACATAGGAAGTGTTTGAGGATTCCGCCACTTGTATTTTGCCCTCCACCTAGTTCCTTCCACCAGTTTGACCAGTAACACTCTTATTAACAGCTCTCCCATGCTGTTGTCTCCACTTTTTATTTATTAAAAATAAAATATTCAGAATTACATTCCACTTCTTTTGACTTTGCTGAGTCATCAGTTCCTACTTAGCATTAAATTTAACATAATGTCTTAGGAAATCAAATTAAAACAATTAACATTATTTTACAAAATTGGGGTATGTGGACATCAAAATATCTGTCCAAATATGTGTAGGGATGGGTATGTGTTCGAGCAATCTTGGAAGGAGTTTCGTTTCACCCTTGTGGCACTGGAAGGTATCACTTTTATCCACCATTTGTTTGATTTACCTTGCCATTCCCTTCCAAAATAGGTTACAATGTTCTTGCCCATACATTTTGAGGAACCTAGAGTGCCATGTCGATGGAGAAGCATGGAATTCATAGAAGACAACCTATTGAAGGTCTGTACTTTGAGGAAGCACCAGACGACCCTTGTATCTCAGAGAAGCACCATACCAAGAGTAATGTGGTACAATAGAAGGTTTATTTCCCAACAATTGAATTATTTCATATAATGAAGATACATTGACATATCCTTGTTGAACTGAATGAAACCAATTTGGAATAGGAATAGAAATAGATGAAAGAGAACCATGGTCGTCAAATGTGAGAGAAAGAGAATCTTCCACAAGATTGTCCTTACCCTTCTTGTATGTGATCTCATAGTCATAACCCATGAGTTTGATAACCCATTTCTGTTGTGTTGGGGATCAGACCCATTGTTCCAGGAAATATTGCATACTTTGGTGATCAGTCTTAATGCAGAAATGACTCCCTAATAGGTATGGCTGCCACCCTTGTACCACATGCAAAATAGCCATCATTTCCTTCTCATATGTAGAGGTGGTTAAATTCTTAAAATAAATGGATTTGCTGGTGAATGCAATGTGATTTTTATCTTGTAAGCGAACAAAACCAAGTCCATTGTTGCAAGCATCACTCTCAATAGTGAAGGGCTTGAAAAAGGTGTGGTACACATAGCTAGAAAAGGTGTAGTACACATAGGTTGTTTCAGTTTGTCAAATGCACACTTAGACATGTGTCCATGTACAATCATCCTCAATAGAGCTATTAATGGAGCTGAAATATTCCCATAATCCTTGACAAATTTGCAGTAGTAGCCAGTCATTCCCCAAAAACCATTAAATCTCTTGAGTTTCTGAGGATGCGACCAATTTTTCATGGCATATATTTTGGCAAGATCCACGCAAACCCCTTGTGATAAAAAAATATTCCCAAGATACTCTACTTCCTCTTGCGCAAAAACACATTTAGTCTATTTGGAATGGAGATGATGTTCATGGAAAATTTGCATTAGAAGATCCATATGTTGGAGATGCTCAGCCCATGTTTTACAATATGAGCATATCATCAAAGAATACCAGAATGAAGTTCCGCAAGTCGGGAAAGAATATTTTATTCGTCAATGCCTAGAATGTGAAAGGATAATTAGTAAGGCCAAAGGGCATGACAAAAATATCATAGTGGCCATAATGTGTCAGAAATCCATTTTAGTGATATCATCCTCATGAACCCAAATTTGGTGATACCCAGAATGAAGATCCAACTTAGACAAAACATGAGCACCATGAATCTCATCAAGAATATTATCAACAACAGGAATTGGAAATTTATCTTTGATTGTGATGTGATTAAGTGCTCGAAAGTTAATGCAGAGATTCCATGACCCATATTTTTTTCATACAAGAATAACGGGTGAAGAAAAGGAACCAGTAGTAGGGAAAATAATACCTTGCTTGAGTAAGTACCGAACGAGCATCTCAATATTTGTCTTTTGGTGAAATGGGTAGCGATAGGGCCTGATGTTGGGATAGATGCTTCCAAGAAGGATCAAAATACAATGGTCCTTTGTTATTGAAGGTCGAAATCCCACTGGTTGAGCAAAGACTTCAGCAAAGACACATGCATATCAATCCAAAATTTGTTATAGATCCAAGGGAGTAGTGTAGACCATTGATGGTTGCATTTGAATGGAATGGAGATGAGAGAATATAGAAATTGAGGCTCTGATACCATGTGGAAATATAAGATAAGGATCTATCTAAAAGATACTTGTCATAAGTATGAACAAGAAAAATAGCGAGAGGAATAATGATATTGAACAGAAGAGAAGTGAAGAATTATTGGATAACCCTCCATATGGATTTCTTGTATTATTGGTCAATGAATGATGATTGATATTATTACATTTGTAATACATCCTTATTAAAGAAAATAGAGTTGCTAGGAGACAACTCATGATAGCTCATAAAGTAGGCTTACTAAATATGATAAACCCCATAGGTGACTAAATCACTTTCCAAATCAGTCAGGAAGCTCACAAATTGTCTAAATCATGAGTGAGTGCTTATGAGTGATGGAAAATAATTCTAATCATGGAATCTAGATAGAAAATCATGGAGGATGATTTGGCCACAAAAGATAGCAATTACCTAGTTGAATAGCTTGACCTTATCCACTGAAAAGCGGGAATAAAGGAGTATAAAGGAATAAAATATAGGAAGGAACAATTACTAATATAGGAAGTCAATAAAGTTTGCATAATCTAACCATAATTAGCATAAAGGATCTCTTGGGTTATATATGGAAAGTATTGGCCAAGTGGTGCAAGTGGAGGCCAACTACCTAGTCTAGAATATATGAAATTAACCAGAAATGATAAATTACTTTTATCCTAAGTATGGAGTGGGTTTATAATATTCTAACACCCCCATTTAAGTATTAATTTATGATTGGATATCTGAAATAATATGAAATATAGATGTATATAGCTCCCAGCAACAAGGCTATAGTCACCCTTTACAATTATTTTGTCCAAAAAACTGAGGAAATAGGAAAAATCACATGGGGAAAACCCTCCCTCAAGAAAGGGAAACGAACAATATGAACAAAATGTATTCATTGTGTCTTTTTATTCACTTGAATGAGCTGAATGAACTTCTTATTAGAGAATTTTATGAAGAAGTTGTGAACTCTCTGATCATGTGCTAGAGTGTAGTATCTGCAAAAAACAAGTGGAGAAGCTCCTTGTAGCTTATCATATGATGATGAAGGACAATTATATGAATTCTTCTTAATTCCAAAATATTATGAGCTGAAAAAATAATCAATAAAGGAAAAGAGATATGTCTATACTCCTCCCCAAAGAGTAAAAAATCCAATACAATCATTTCCTTGTCTAGCTGCAAAATGGTGAAATGGGCCATGTATCTTCATTTCAAACTGTTGTAGTACCTTCCCAATTCTGAAATGAGGCTGAAGAGACTCTAAAATATAATAAATTTTATCATATGTAGCAACAAAAACCATGGGTATAGTGTCTCCATGAGTATACAGGGCTATAATAGGAAAAGGTTGAGCAATTGGGTAGAATTGATGGATGAGTAAATATATGTATTTGAGATATGAACCATAGATGTTTAGATCAGATCCAAAAAAGTGTAACATAATTCAAAACATGACTAATGTCATGAACAACCAACCATTGAAAAATGTACAAGACTTCAAAGCAGTATAATAAGTAACGCTACATAGGAATCCAATAAGGAATCAACTAGTGAACTTGGGGTTTGTATAATCTTAGGAGTATTCAAAGGATGGGTAAATGGTATGGGATTTGTCATAACATGCATATCATCCTGTGAAATCACTTATGAACCATATTCATAATCATTTGAATGTAGTGAGAAAGATTTGGATAAATACAAGTTAGGATCTAGTGAAAAAATACAAGTATTGGGAGATGGATCTAGTGGACTGATAAGTGGTTTAGTCAAGGAATACACTAATATTTATTATTCTGATATATCAGAAAATGAATATACATCAGACAATTGAGAAAAGGATTTGACTGTAGCACTCAAGGCATAGTTGATATTACCTTTGGGACTACACCTAGTGACAATGTTTTAAGGATTATGCAACATGGAAACTTTTTAGGGGAAAAATTTCTCCCTTGGGAGAAATTTAAGGTGTTTCCAATTTTAGTTGGATGAATTTTGATATTGTATTTTTTTATATAATTATTATCATATGCCCAAATTTTTCTTTGAAAAAAATTATGTGTGGAAGGTTAGCCAATGCGGGAGACCGAAGAAAAGGGAATTTCGCCCCCAAAATTTAGTGTGACTCTAATTTCCTTATTTGATTCACCCTAATTTTATGAAAAGGGGAATTTTTTGGACCATATTTCCCCCCGATTTTTTGGAATAGGTGTTACAAAGGTCGATTTGTCCCTATATATAGCAATATGGAATTTTATAGTTTCCCCTTAATACCACTCTTTTTCTCATTTTCATATGTGTGCTCTTAACCTTTTGTAGTTTGAATCTTCCAATCGATATGCATAGTTGTAGATATAGGGTGATATGATGAGAGTGGTGTTGATGGAATGGAATTTTGTAAGGGATTGTGGTAAATTTTATTTAAAACTTTTTCCCTTTTTTCCAAACATCCAGTTATTATAATATTTTCCCTTGTTTAGGTTTTTAGAGTCTATGATACCAAAAACATCATAAGATCCATCTCTAATAGTCGGTCTCTAATAATATCTGAACAATTATTATTATTGCAAGCCTAATTGGTGTTCAGATCCTCGGGTTGTGTTCAAACTTCATCCAGGTCTTATGTTGGCGTCCTAATGGCTTTCAAAAATTTGGCCACATTCCATAGAATTTGTGTTTTACTGTGTAAGGGTGTACTTGAGAAACCAATAGTGTTTATCTTTGTAAAGTTACTGCATTTTATTTTGTGATGTTGTAGGTTGTGTTAAGGAATTGAAGTCAATGTTTCATTCTTGTGGCATCTTGTTGAGCTTACTCTTTTTCTTTCCTATGGTAGCAAAGAATGGGCTACAATTTTGTTTCTTGTGGAGATCTATTTTCTTGCTATATAATAGTTTGATGCATGATTGATCTATATCATTTTTTCCATTTTATTGCAAGAATTTTTGGCATTTTGCTTATCTATCATTGAAACTCTACTTTAGGGCATATCCCAACTGATATATTTCATTCCAAATTAGTACTTGCAAGTTAATACATTGATTGTTCACATTGGTTGTTATTTTTAGTCCATGGACACTTGTTGTAGATTTATAAATTATTTTATCTTCTCTAATTATTTTCTCAAAGTTAATTATTTTCTTGTGGTTACATGCATGTTTTGATCTTGCTTATATCAGGACTCGATGGAGGGATGTGGTGAATTGTGCTATCATCGATTTGATCATATATGTCAATGAACGTTCAATAGCTATCTATTTTATGAGTTTTTCATATTATGGTGGCACCTTATTAACTGTACAAGTTTAAAAACAATATATATATTGTCTTAAGTTTTTTTTAGATAAGATGCTTTTAATGATATTTTCAAATATGCCTCTTTCATATATCAAATGGCCATATATGATATAAATCATTACAATGTATTTTTAATTTTGTAATTTTGGAGAGAGAAATATCATTGTAGACCTGTTGAAACTCAAAACATATTGCAATTCATGCATTATAAAAGTGTTTTGTTTGTGGCCACATAAGAAATCATTGGTTGGTTTGGGATGGTATGGTAATATAAACATGGAATCTCTTTATCCATGCAATTTTTCATTGTTTATATTCTAAGATATACAGTCATTTTTACAATGAAGTATTGGTTCAAAATGTTTATGCAGATCCAAATACGTTTTGGAAGTGTTTGATGGAAGCCTTTAATGAGATGGAAGCTTCAATTGTTCATAAACTGGTTGAACAAAAGGAATTATTAAATCAAGATGAGTCTGAAATGTGTTTAAATTGGTTGAACAAAAGGCATTATTAAATCAATATGAGTCTGGAACGTGTTTGTATAATCTACGATAAAGAGTATGCCAAAATCCAAGTACTCAACTCCAGATAAGTTCTTAGATTTATTAAGGAAAGTAATTGTATAACAAAAGTATATTTTTAAAACATTATTAGAAATTTAAGTTGTAACCCATCCTATCATTATATTAATAACAAAACAAAATTCATATTCCTTCAAAATTAATGAGGAACAACTCTCTTTTCTAAAGTGACTATCAATATTTACCCCCACACAAATTATTTAAATTGGAGTTTATTTTATTTATATTTAATTCTTATTTTTTTACACATACTAAATACTGTTTATTAAAAATAGAATTATCAATTTATATATATTTAATAATTTTATTAAAACAATAAAATTAGAATTTATTTTATTATATCTAATTGCTTTTCTTTTGTACATACTTATTAATGATTAATTTATATTCTTTTATTTTATCTTATTTTATTATTAATTAAAATGAAAATTTTACTTAAATTTTTGTAATGATCTTATTAAGAATTTATTTATTTATGTTGCTAGTTATATTATTTAATTATTTATTATGAAAAAAACAATAATGTCTATGAATTTTATTTATTAGGGTTCAAATCTAGTGGAACATTTTAAGTGTTTAAACATGTTTTTAATGAGGAATTATATATTTTGCAATAAGAAAACACTTTAGTTATATTAAATTTTGTGATCATTATTTTAAGGGGTTATTTTAATTAGTTGTGGTCAATGTTGATGTATATTTAGCTACTTCTGTGTTAGTCTAGTTGGAATCTCATGGGTTATGTGCATTACCTTATGATCATTGGTATACTACTTTGTTTATTGAGGTATACATCCCCTAGCCCCTTCCTTATTGCAACCTATGACTTCCATGTAGGAACCACTATCAAAACCACATAAACGATTGTCGATGTATGTTGAATGCCATAAATATGAGGAAATTTTAATATGCATAAGCACAATGCTATAAAATATTCATTAATATATTCAAAGTGCATCTTATACTCAGGACAATATTCTAATTAAAATTTTCACATGTGGAGACCCACTTTGAATGAAATTACATATGATAAAATTTCAAATTTTGGTGCCCTCTACAATACAGATAACCCACTTGTCACATAGACCTTAAGCTTTCTAAATAGACCTAGTCATTCAGAAACCTCCCCAACCCTTACATAAAATATCCGAGTTTATCCAAGAAAAACTATTTTTTCCTTGCAAGTCAACCCAAATAAAATCTCACCATAGTTTCTCCAACCACTAAAAGGTGCAAGAGAGTGTGCCCAAAAATACAAGTAATACATATGGGTGGTAGCACAAATTTAAGAGAAATTTTGAAATGAGATGTTACCAATATAGGGAAAGTAATCCACGTCTCAACCTTATTATCTGCATCCATGCTTTGTAATGGATGATTTCAATCCAAAAATGTATCCAATAAACTGAATGCACAATAGAATTCACCAATGAATGAATTAGAGAAGTGATTGCTCAATAAGATACAAGATTACATATATAAGTAACCAAGCTAGGCGTAATTACATGCATAAAAGTTAGTTAAACCTAAAAGAAAACAACATGGATTTCCAAATGTACCCTTGTGAGGGAGTTATGCTCACCAAGTGTTGTTAGGGTATAACTAGGCCTATAATTCACAAGTGAGGATATTTTTGGCCAATAATAGACAAGTGCGCCCTCCTTAGGAAGTAAAATAGGCCATGCAAGTGCCATTAAGGTAAACTAATCCTAGAACTACCTCATGTGGTAGTTAACTCACTCTTGCACAAGAAACCAATGTTTAACTCAAGATGCATGTGAAACTTGAGTGTAACTTGACCTAAATAGCCAACTAGGTGGCACTAGGGAGTTAATTATGCCAAAAATGCTAATTCAAATGAACAAACCCCTAAAAAGGGGGAATGTCTCACATTAAGGGTGCATTTTACCCTAATAAAGGGGGTTTGACCTAGCGAGTGCACTATTGAGGCTAAAATTAGGAGGAAAAATAAGGGGGAGAACTATAGTAGGAGCATTATTGTCCCTTATAAATGCAAAAGAGATACAAAATGACTATGCATGTACACCAAGATTCAATTTTGTACAACAAATTTCATTCACAAATGATTTTAAAAAATTATTAAAAAACATAGAATAATGAGAATTTTGAATATTAATATTGTTAAAACAAATTAGCCATTAGGGTGAGGGTGTAGATCAATTGGTGTAGGGTGTACTGTTAAAACACTCCTTGCGACATGGCTAGTTCAAACCTTGTATCCTTATGTACCACATAAACACTCCTTATGGCGTGGCTAGTTCAAACATGGTAGCCTTATGTACCACATGTATGGTGGTGTCATTCCTCGTGGCCCTACGTGTTAACCCAAAAATCCCCCACTCAGCTCTCAATGGCCTACACCACCCAAGGACACCATCTCATGACCCTCATATCACTCCATTAGACCCCCACACCCTCAAAATAGCCTAAGGATGAAGAAAAGGGCTTAAACACGGGGTCTTCACTTAGTGAAACCATGCCATAGCACGTTCGTTCATGGCATATGAAACAATACCCCTATTTTCAAAAAATATTGGAAAATACATCCCAAAATCATTTTTTTAACCCCCTCCCAATATGCCTTGTCGATTTTAAAAAACCCCTATTTTCCCTATATATTGCATGTATCCATTTTTTCATTTACATTTTGTATATCCCTTTATATTTCTACCTAAGGAAAAAAAAACTAAACACAAGAAAGGGCGACACTTGATAGGCGCCCTTAGGCAAATCACTTTATTAGGAATTAAAATGTATCACATGATGTCAAAACAAATAAGAGAGGGTTTATTTGTACCAATCTCAAACAGTAGTGTGTTTTCCCCAAGAAGGGTTCAAAAATGAAACTTACACCATTTATAACTGCTTCTTTCCATCACGGACTTTTTATCCAAGCACCATTTTGGTATCTAGGAGATTGTACAACTTCATAAACAAAATTGATTTGGAATCTTCAATGCATACTGTTAATATTTTTAGATTAAAAACAATATGAATTTAACAAGAGGAATGGCCGAGTCGAGCTGGCATCCATTTATCCAATGAACTTGTGAGCATTTAAAGCATAAATTCATGATGTTAAAATAGGCCACTTTTCAGTTGAAGATTGTATTTCCAGTTCAAATGTCTACCTCATCACCAAGTTCCTAGCTAAGTTTTACTCAAACAAATTCTTTATCATCTACGAGGAAAAGAAAAAAAAATCAAGGGTTGTGACAAACAAGCAAGTTGGTCAGAAGACATAAACAAAAAGATGGAGAAGCAAAGTCAGCTAAAAAATATGAGCCAAATAACTGAACACCAGTAACATTATCAGCAATTTCAAATTCAGTCTTCAAAGTGACAAATTTTCTTCAACATAGATTCAAGGCAAATTCTAGAGGTGTGACTCTAACAAAGCAACCAACCAAACTACATAAAAATATCTCCAACAACGTATTTTCAAAAGCACTATGATACATAACCCAATCTAGTGTACAGAAATTATCTTGTAGACTTGGCATTAAAATTTTTGTGGTTGGATTAGAATCATAATCGTCTTCACCAGCTTCATTTTCAGTTTGTAAATGAACCTGACAACCAATATGGTTTGACCATATGGAAAGGGTTCACCTTGTGAAGCCCAATGGGTTATCTCAATCAGTTCAAATAGGTTGTTTCAAGGTGGAGTTCACTGTAAGGTCTCAGTTCTAGTTTGGTTCAGGTTCAAGTCCTGCTGAGTCTGACTGGGTTACCAACCACCATTGCAGCTAGTTCTTGAGTTTCCCTCCATCAAGATATTCCAGGGAAGAGGAGGAGAATCTTGTGAGGCTTTTCTTGGAAAGAACAGGAGTTTATCTTGTGATATGGTTAATCGTATCCAAAACCAAATTTTGATTAAGCCCAATGTGTATGAGTGGATCAAACAAAATTAAATCTTACAACCTTGTTTCATTCATGACAGTCGGGTGGATCTAAATACCCAAGACAATGCTAAGTTTTATCTTTTCTACACCAATAGCATTAATAATTCAAAAGGAAACCCAAACCCATGAATGTACATAAGTTTTCAAGTGTATCAAGTTCAGTGAAAAGAGTTTTTGCATCAAATAAATTGATTTTCTATTCAAGAGTTAGGATTGCTGAATAAACAAGCAACGAACATTGTTTCCAAACTAAAAGATTCATGGAAAAAAGGGAAAATGGCTTGCAATAGGCTATAATTATATTAGAATGCAGATATTTGTAGGTGTACATATTGCTTATGTGATTATTGGATTTCACTACATAAGAGATTTTAAACCCAACATTTCAGATGAACTCTTCACTCATAATCAGGGAAACCAATCAGTTGGAAAGCAATGCTACAAATGAGGAGTGCACCTATTTATTAATATAAGGTAGGAGGGAAAGTCATATGCTATGTGTAAGGTAGGACAGAAATTCACGGGCTATATAATATATATAAGGTAGAAGGGAAAGGAGAGGAGGCCTCCTCTCCTTTCCCTTCTACCTTGTATATAGCCTGACTTTCCCTCCTACCTTATACAAGCCCACTCAACATTGCTTTCTATCTTACAATTGGTTTCCCTGATGATGGGTGAAGAGTTCACATCAAATGTAGGGTTTAAAATCTTTTATGCAGTAAAATCCAAAACACACAAACAAGATGTGTAATTAAGAAAAATCTGACAATATAAACAACAGATCACAGACGCAGAGAAGATCAATGAAATACATGATTTACATTTTCTAGAGTGCTTGCTTTCATTAGGCATTTAATCCTATTGCCTTGAATGTTTGTTTACAACCTGTCCAGAAGCTCATTGCAATTTTGACAATATACAAAGCATTGTATGCATGCTAGAAAATAACATAGATTGATAAGGGTCGTATTAAGATACATCTTTCAGGTTATACAAATTCTTCCAACAATGATAGCTGTAGCAATCTTTGAACAACTCATGCTAACTGGAAAAGGTAACTCATCAATGATCTATACCTAGGGCCTGCCTGCTGGAGCAGCCAGTGGACCAGCCTTGCCAGATTTCATCCGTGCATCTTTTGATTGAGCAAGCATCTCATCATAGTTCTGCAAGTCATTAAACAGAATGAAAAGATTTATCGATGTAGAATCAAAGAAAAGAACATAATGAGAAGGAAGTGTAGAATATGTTCAGCAACAATCCTGCAAACCTAGGTTAAATTTTAAGGCAAGACATTTAGTATAAATGAATTAAAAATGGTTAATGCTTTTGATTAGTACAATATGTTAAGATATGTAATATTTTTTTGATTTCTAGATCGGGAGCTTTCAGTATCTTTAGCAAGACCTTTGAGTGATAAGAATCCCAAAGCTATGGAAAACCCTACCTCTTTTCAGAGGCCTCTATTTTCAAATTTTCAGCCTCAAGTTGGGTATGGTTACAATCCAAACATGTATGGTTTTGGCTCCATGGGCTATACTCAGGTAAAACGTAGTATTTTTGTTCCGATTCTGCATGATTACACCTGCAAGAGAGTTATAATTCTTTTAGCCTTTATTTTTGTTGTATTTTACAAGCTTTTATAATTATCTTTATAGCCTTCCATGTGAACTTTCTCATAAGGTTTTTCAGCCTGTTATCTATGGTAGATGTAATCTCAAATATCCTTTTTTCTAAGATTTTTCATATGCTATTTTCAGCCTGTCACCTATGGAAGAGACCTAAC
>LPNX010593703.1:0-74467 GCA_001517045.1 Pseudotsuga menziesii | reverse complement strand
TCCTCCAAAATTAATCAATATTATTTTATTATTTTAACTATTATTTTATTATTTTCCTTAGGAGGCCCATTTTAGACCCCAAAATTCCTCTAATGATACTCAACACTGNCAATGTGCCCTGTGTATAAGTGCACAGTTACACTACATCTCTCATGATTTAACACCTCCAAGGTAGTTTTGATTAGGCACTGGCTGCTAAAGTTAAGGATGAAGAGACCTATGAATTTGGTATTTGGTTTATCTTTTTCCAATGAAATATTTTTTGGGTGTATAAATATCCATATTCACAATTTTACCTTATTCCCCATCACAGATCTGTTGTTTTTGCACTGCTAGTAATTACAACTTTGAATTTTTTCAAAGANGAAGTGTGTAGTATCACCAACAGGCTACTGGAAGCAATCAATTTTCCTTCATATTATGAGTTGTCTCACATGTGATAAGCAATCTATTAAATTCTCTCAAAGCTTATCCACTCAACCATTTTCCAAAAACTAAAATGGTTCTACATTGTTATCAGGCTTTCTTCTATGAAACAAGATCCCCAATTGACTACCTCATCGTTACAATACATTAGCAAAGTAACAGTGTCAGATAACTGTCCCATGGCAGACTTTTTCAGTCTAACCTCAAAACCATTTTCTCTTTCTTTGATCTGGTGCACTTTGCTTCAATATCCATTCCATAGTATGTTAATCTAGTTCATGATGCCTGAATCTGCCATGTCTAAGGTTGCATTAAGAATTTCTGATCCTTGCAAATTGCAAATGGTGCAGGGCATAGCGTGAAATTTAAAATGGCAACATTTGCCCTTTATAACAAGAAAAAAAGTTTAGATTTCCAATCCTTCATATTCACACCAATTCAAGGTCTTCTCTTACATTTAATTCTAGCAAAAAATGTGACAGATTTTTTTCTTATCAATCTGCCACAGCTTTCATGTTATTCACTGTGTTTGTTTTGTAGAAGTTGATCTTGGGAAAGCATGGGATGTATAATATCCACATCAAAAGATGAAGGGGGCACAAAGAAGAAACCAGGGCAAGGTGGGGAAATGTTTGTTTTCGTACCAGGTCTACACATTCCTAAAAGTATTGACTTTGACAAATCGCTTCAAGGTTACCTGTCAGCAAATATGGTTGAGCACCTGTCAGCACTTCGGACACGAATAGTTGCCATGGCAGCAGGAGAGGGTCCTGCTAGAGAAAGACAACAAAAAACATGGTAAGAATTCTTCATGATTTTGTTATGGAGAAACTTATTTTATATTGTTAAAGCATGGCAGTGCAAAGATGCACAAACTTTTGCAAAACACAATTACTATTCATGCAACATGAGGTTATTTTGAATGATAGAACGGGGGATATAGTGCTCATCAAAGAAAAAAGGAAAAGATCAATTAAAGTGGCATGCATGGTGGTCGATATCAGTTCCAATTTATTGATACAATTTATGCCAGAAATTCTATAAATGATACATCATGTATTGTTCAGCGACATACAAGGCTGCAATCTGTGTGCATGAAAAGAAAATTTTTGTGCCCTGAGAGGCAATAAATTTTGTATTTCTCTGGAGTGGGCAAGTTGGCTGGGATGGAAATCTACAGTTAGTCATATTATGGTAGATTAATCCTTTAAACTCTTCAGTATTTTTTTCAAGTGGTTCTACACTGGCTGACCTGCAGCAAGCCCTTGATGATTATCTACCTGTTTTGCTGGGATTGACAAAAGAAGGTAATTTGAACACTAATCTGTAAATATGTTGGACCTTATTTTTCTAGATATTAACATTGTAATTCTGAATGACTTCATGAACAACACTCAGCATGGATGATATTTAGAATGGAGTAGGAATTGATTAAATTAAAAAATATAGGTCTTTGTGCATAACATTAAAGATTATCCAAGACATTGGCTTCATGAGAATGAAGATGCATTTCAAAATCAGGCATAGTTTACTTAGTATTCTATTGCTTTATTTTCTATGCAGGAAGTCAACTACAAGATTTAGTGGAATTTGTTTGGATCAATCTGGAGGATGACGAACATGTGCTTGTTCTATACAAGAACGTTGTCTACATTCCCTAGCATCTATGTTTCACTGAGCAATGTTCTGTTGGTCTTATTTATTGAGGATTGAGATAGTTCTCATTCAAAATCAATGAAAAATTTTTCTTTCCAGGAAACAGCAATATCAAGTGCATGGTATGAGGTGTTATCTGTTCTACACATGTTGGCTATGTTGTCTTTATCACAAGAAAATTCTCTGCTGATCCCAAAAGCTTCTGTTAATGGATACCAGCCAAAGGTGACAGAAGGTTGGTTTTCCACACATCAATTATAACTAAAATGATTTTTCCAGTTCCTCATATCTTTCTTTTCATGTAGAATGATTTTGCTTTACCTAGGCAACTCTGTGCTTGTCTGTATTTATTCATGCATTTTCATTCCCTTTATGTCTTCAATTTCTTCAATATTTGTTGTTTTTATTAGCATTTCTGATTTGCAATTTGTTTATTCCAATTACAATATAACAAGAAAGAAACAATCAACATATTTCTTAAGGCAGCAGGATATTTAGACTGCGCAGTTCGATGTGTCTTGCCTCAAATATGAGAGGAAGTCAAGTATGTCACTTACTTATTGAATGTCTCATATCCTCTGTTTCTTGAATCTATTACCAGTTTCATTCTGACTTTTTAATACTATTGGTTGCTTCTTATAATGGATGGACTTTGCAAAGTTAACCTTGTTAGCTGTTTCCGCAAAGAACAAATATGTTTTGATTACAATGTGTCGTTTGTGCTTTTATCTGCAGTAATGCACTTTTTTATCTCTTTTATAGATGATTCTGATACATCTTTTCCTTCAATGTTTTTGATACATCTTTTCTTTCAAAGGAGGAAGTTGCCAGCAGACTTGAAGGAAGGTGTATTGCAAGCTCTTTCTGTACAAGCATTAGGCCAGGTATTGTTCAGTTTACCTAGATCTTCCATGCTCACAGCACAGAATTTAACTTTATTTTATGTGGCCACCAAATGAAACCTGGTCATCAGGGTGTTGGAGACCCCAGTCATTATCAGTGATATAATCTGTGTTAGGGAACCTATGTACGACAGTGACAAAAACTCACACTAGTGGGTTTGCATCTCAGTATGATATATTGGTGGGATACCTGTCCCGACTCCCATCCACTACAAAAAATTTATGTTGTAGTGTTTACTTAAAATTACCTTGTTGTTTATTCACCAAATTTGTTGTTTTCTGTATACTGCTGCTTATAACCCCAATTACTATTTCCTATTTGAGGTACTCTGCATCTACCTACTTCTAATCACTTATACCACTTGCACAGAGAACGGAATGAATATTAAGGATAAAAGGGTTATTTGTGCATCTAAAATTGTCACTTCTTTCAAAAACTTCTTTCCATCTCTTCAAATTCTCCAAGAAATTAAGCTCCAACAAGAAATGCAACCCTCTCTAGCGATATCATCTCCCTATTTAAGAGAGGTTCTGTGACACCCCCTTCTAAAATACGGTGTGCCAGCTTTGTGCTTTAATTTTATCATGAAACAGGTTGAGTATAAGATTGAGTGATAATATGAGTATATCAATTGTTCCGTGTTTGTTGAAGATGATATGACAATGTAGTATGAATGTTATCAAATAAATATCTTTGGCATGTCTTCAGTCTATATCTTACTTGATTTTTCCAGAAGTATTTAAATGCCTTTTTCCTTTTGTGATTAACATTCTGTGCATGCTTCCAATAAATTTAATATATATGCTTATCTCTATATTCTATCTCATAAAAAAAATGCAATAAGGTTATTGTGACTTTGAAGTCTTTGTCTAAGAACACAACCAATTCTGCTACAAGGAGGAAGTATTCTAATTTGAGAAATGCGCCAAAACTGTCAGTGAAAGAAGTTTAAGGTATCAAACTTCCCTGCTAACAACCCATTTTGAATTGTTCAAGTGACTACTGCATTCTAACTCCACTCTAAGGAGGCGAATGAGAGACTGCTTTACTGATACTCTTATAAAATATGCTCAACATCAAAGGATTTTCTGAAATTTTCACTCTACTTGCTCTGGCTCTTGATGTTGTACCCTGCCTTAAAATGAAAAAAGAGATCCTGATTACTCTACTTAATACAACAAAAAGGGAGGCCCAATTACTCTGCTTAAAAAAATGAAAAGAGGGATCCTAGTAATCCACTTAGAAGAACAAAAAGGAGGGCTCTTGAACTACTCTTTCTTCACAAAAACGAAACTCAACACTCAGCAAATTTAGGAAACTTCCTCAACTACACTTCCCTGGGTTTGGTACCTTTAGCTCATGTGCTCAGAATTTTACTGAGCTGCTCAATTATGTTTCTACCCTCACTTAACAACAACATAAAATTCACTGGTATAATTCCCACGCAGTCCTAGTTTTACAATTGAAGCTTTTATACCAGGCTGTGGTGTATGGTGTACCCAACCACATATCTTACAACTAACAAAACAGAATACCAATGACTTATGCTAATCACTGATAACATAAAATTTATATGCTATCTATTCTAACAGATGCATTTAATTGAACAGGTAAATAGGAGATGCAATCAATATAGACTCTAGACTAATACATCTCCCATATGGTCTTGGATTGATTCCTAGGGAGCATGTTTTAATGGGTTACCACTTACCAGTTACCACACACCCTTATGGAGCGTGTAAATTTATCACAGAAAAATCAGCACAATGTTTAAACAAATCTAACTGGAAACCAAAAAACTAGTTACCCTCTACAAGACTCAATAAAACCCTAAAAATGTAGATTTGAACAGGGTTGAGCATCATTTTATGTTTGGTATTTCTTCTGGAAGATCTTACTCTTGTTGTAAACCGTTGTTACGGATAGAAAAGACACTAATGCCCTTTGAAAGGCTCTCCTACACTGAATGAAACCTTGGAATGTTATTTTCGGAGACAGGAAGCAATCTATGGAGACAACCAGGGAATCACTAGAGTTGCAATGGGGAATCCAGTGTCTTAGGACTTGATTTTCTGTTACTCAGGGAGGAATACTTGACTTTATGCGGAGCCTACCTATTCCCAAATTCATTATGTTACCTACTTCTCACGGGGATCTATTTAACTAGTTCACACCAAGCTGGTACCAATAGCAATTTTATGCTAAATTCTCTGTTCCACCGGCTGCAGAGGCAAACAACCTTATTTCCTTTCTGATGAATATTAGATTCTCTACTGAATATACGGTTAGGAAATACCCCACCTCTTTTATTGGATTCCGGTAAGGAAATCTTGGATTCTGGAACTAGAAACTAAGAACAAAGAACCTCCATTACTTGTCCTTAGTTGTCTATAGTTGCAGTCTTCCTTTTTGCATTACTTGAAAGGAATGTAAGTTTTATATCAGTTGCAGTTTTGATGGCTCCGATGGTTGCCTGGATTAAAGTGCCCATTGTTGTTGATCAACAATGGAGAAAAGTTGGATTGGTAAAGCAATCTCGATTAGCTTGAATGTTAGTTTTAAGTTAGAGAAGTATGTTGGGAAGCCTAAAGTGACGGGGATGATGGAAATAGGAAGATTAATTCTGTATAGCATCTCAGATTTTGTATATATGACATATGTACTCTCTATGCATTGTTAGGTCTGTAAATACAAATTTCTTTCCTTTTCCCCATCCCAAAACAACCCAATTTATATCATGATGTTAATATTAATGTTACCCATATGCAAAAAAGGTAATAGAAACAAACTAACTAATAGATGCCATAAACAGTGACAAAATACGCAGAAGATAATTAATTGTTTGGACTCCAGAGACTCAGAAGATAAACCTCATCTGTGGTTTCTTTGACCCCTAAAATTCGAGTCCTGTGAAGCAATAAACATTCCTGTGCCCACGGGAATGTGGTATAGCAGCAAGTAGCCTAAAAATAGGAAGACTAATTCTGTATACCCTCTCTCAGATTTTGTATATATGTGATCTGTATGTATTGTTGGGCCTGTTAATATAAATTTCCTTCTATTTTTCCAGCAAAAAGGCAAACATTTTACATCGTGATATTTATACTAACGTTTCACATTTGCAAAAATAGAAGGTATGGAAAGAAAACTAAGTAAGGCATGCCATAAGCAGTGAAAAAAATACACAGAAGATATATTGATTCTTTCATAGAGTCAGAAGATCACCCTTTCATATATATGTGATCTCTATGCATTGTTGGGCCTGTTTATATTAACTTGTTTCTTTTACCCAGACAATTTAAAAGACATTTTATATCATGATGTCAATATTAATGTTACACATGCAAAAAAAAGTATAGAAACAAACTAAGATATGCCATAAACAGTGAAAAAATATAGAGAGTATAATTGATTCTTACTCAGAAGATTACCCTCGTATGCGGTTTTTTTGACCTCTGAAATTCAAATTTTGTGACACCATAAATATTCCTGTTGTGAAAGCTGGAGTAGGGTTTAGCAATAAGCAGCTAGGTGATCGAGCCTGATCAAGCTTGAGACCTGGACTCAATTCCCTACAGCTACTTAGGTAGTGAAGAGCCCTCCAAACTTCTTCTTACCCAATCCCTGAATAGAGCTTCCCTGATTTCTTCACCAGCGATCCTCGATTCTTGATCAGGTCTGTACAGAACAGGCACTGATCTATTACCGCTAGGATGACTATCACCATGAATTTCCTGAGGATCAGGTTCCCCCCACAGCTGGAATATATTATGAAGCACACAGCAGGCCACTGCAAGCTAAGAAGCATGAATCAAGTGAACATTCATACATCTAAAGATCTTCCATCTAGTTTTCAGTATCCTAAACCCTTCTTCAATACAAGAGAACCCCTTTAAGAGCTGATCATCGAAGGCCTTTCTCAGGCCATCCTCGAACCCGAAGGGCGTAATGCAGAAGGGCTCAATCGGATACATGTCTCTGGCAACCATGAAGGGTTTCACGGGGACCCCGACACTGCCCATGGAGATGACGGGCTCTTGCAGGATGACCCCGTCACGGATTTCTGATGGAGTGTCATGGATTGCTTGCAGGAAACGTCCCAGAAAACCTTGTTGGTGTCACAGACCGCCTGGAGAAAGATGGAGTGGAATTTGTAGGCCGGACGGTAGGACGAGGAGGTAGAGGGCGCGGGTACGGAGTGGTGAGCGGTGTTGTAATCTCACAGATCACATAAGGTTACCAATAATACATACTAAAACATAACCATAAATAAGAGACAAGAGACAAGAACAGATAGGGAAACAAATTATATTAATGTAATGAGTTCATACAAGGCACAGAACTGAACTGAGTTCTTGCTTGGCTCAACAGCCTAATATATAAGGTTACAAAACAGTTACAGATAACTACCTGTCGGTTCGGTGAACCGACACAACTGTTAGTTAAATCAACTAATCTTTTAGTTTAGTCGGCCGACCGACTTAGTCGGCTGATCGACTAGTCGGCCCATCGACTTAGTCGGCTGACTAAGTCGGTCTTCATTCAAGTCGACTTATGTCGACTTGCTCCTTCTACATCTCCCCCATGAACAAAAAATTTCTTCGTCTCGAAGAAATAGGGAGGTACAATAACGAACTCTTGCGGATGCAATCAGACTTGCTCGTGCTGGGGACTATGCAGCCGAATGGTCGGTCTCCTTTGGACACATACTTTGACGATAGCTGGAGCTGTGATGGCCAGATGATGCTGAAAGTCGGTCCAACCCTATAATTCCTTCTGGATATCGATCGTTAATGTTGTAAGACTTGAAAGGATCGACATCTTTTCGGACATGGGCATTTCTACTATGTTTTCGATGTTGGGACCCAACAGTTGGTTTTGTTCTTCTACAGTAGTGATGAGTCATTTCATCTGAAGGACAGATGATGTCGACTCTCTCTAAATTGGGAAGGGCCTGTTGAACCCACTGATGTGCCTCCCATTCTAGCTTCTGCAGTTTGTTAGTCTCCATCACAATTTGTTCTTCAATGGTCTGTCGCAGTTCTACTTCTGTCGACTTCTGACCCTCCAATGCCTGAATGCCCTGCCTTGCCTACCTGGTCTGCTGATAGACTTGCCCATAGTGATTAGTCCAGTCTCGTAATACTTCCTCAGTGACCACTGATTCTTCCATATGATCCTGGAGAACTTTGTAAGCTTTCGAGAATGCAGTGTGTTGGGCTAGGAGCAGTCGAACAGTCTCCTCCTTTTGTCCTTTTTTAGTCTCTTGCAGTTGGGTCTGGACGGTCGATACCATTGTCTCGAAGAGCTAATATGCTCTTTCAAGTGGTCGATCTGTGTCGACATCGATAGGGCCTGGTATCATGGTCTGGAATAGAGCTCTGTATCTGTCGAGAAACTCGACTTCTTCTGCATGTTTGGCTACCAGCTCTTTATTTTTCCGATCTGTCCTTTTCTTGGACTCTTTCGCCACAGTTTTCAGGAGTTGGCTGACCTCTGTGTCATCCAAGGAACTTGCATCCCTTAGGCTAATGCGGAGGCCAGATGTTCTATGCTGCTCTTTCTTTTTCTTCTGTTTGTGTGGCTATTGTTCTTGCTCCTAGGTACTTGCAGTAGTGGAAGTTGGGTCTGTGGTTGGTGGATTGGAGGTCGAGGGTTGTTCTGGTTGGTTAGCTGGTATAGAATATGGCTGTGTTTCTTTTTGAGGAGGGGGTATGGGGGACGGGGGTTTTTCTATTTGAGGAGGTGGTATGACCACTTCCGGTTGTGAAGATAACGGTGGCTGTGATGGGTTTAGCTGTAATTCTGGGGGTGGAGATTTTGACGGTGGAGGTGGTGGGGAAGGAGGTTGGGATGATGGTGGTGTTGGGGATGGAGTGGGGGTATGGACAGGGGTCGAGGGGTTTGCTGGAGTATGTTGTGAACTTTTGTCGGAAGAAATACCTGCTTCCGAAGGTGTAGAGGGTAGGTCTTCCTGTGCGTCAGTGTCGATCGGCTCTGTAACAGACCTTGATGTTCCTATTACGTCACCCTGTTCGTCGTGAGTGAACGTCGTCATAACAGTTGCATAAGGATTTCTGCTTGCATAGAGAGGGGATTTTGTCTAGATTTTCTGGGCAGACTTAAACAGTCCAGGAAGTGTCGCGAAGAAAGCTTGAAGCTCAGCGTCTTGGGCGACCTTGGCTCTGAGTGCCTCCAGAATGACGCGTTGATATTCCTCAAGGGGTCTTCCTTCCTGCTGTACTTGTGCTTGTTCCTTGACTATGGTTGTCGGGGATGGAGGGGGAGGGGTCGACACAAGGTCGACCACATTTTCAGGTGTCTGTGCCATTTTTTCTTTCTTTGGTCGCCCCTCTGGAGCTCCTGTGTCCAGATACCGTTGAAACTGAACTTCAACGGATACTTTGTTTGCACGGGCATCCTCGACAATGTCGACGGCCGCAACTGCTAGTTCCTCCTCATCGTCGGACGAGTCAGCCAGAATAAGCTTACGCTTACCCCTCCCTTGTTGTTATTTTTGGGCTTTGATTTTTTTCCTGGCGACAGCTATCTCCTTAGCCAGCTTCTTGATGATGCTTCGGGATAAAGCGTATTCCGGGTCGTCGGCTTCAACTTCTCCTGTCGATTCTTGAGTGGGGTCGACGATTGCTGGAGCCAGAGGAGTTGTCTGTTGCTGTGGTTCTACTGTTGGTTGTTGTTGTTCTGTCGGTCGGGGGTCGACTACTTTTACAGTCAGAGGTTTAACAGTGATGTGTACCCGACTAGTGGGCACGGTCGGGGTGTCCTCCGACACAAATGTGCTGATGTATAGGTTTAGCTCGTAGTCCTCTTCTTTTTTCTGGTCGGTGAGGGGCTCTACGATGGAGAAGTCGACCTGTTTGGCAGCCTCTGGAATGGGTATCTTTGTCTGCGCTTGTCTGGTCAACTCTCAAAAAATCTGCTCGACCGTTGGATAATAGTCGAGGTCCTGTGCTTTGGGGTCTTGACCTCGCATGTACCATACGGAGGTATGGTCAAGTTCCAACTGGATGTGAGACTCAGCAGGGAGGTTTCGTCGGATGTTCTGGGGCACCCTCCACCTCATCGTGTGAACCTTCAGCTGCTGGAAGCAGTTTTCCAGGAATACTTTTCCCTGTGCTAGTTCATGTAGGGTTCCTTTTTGTGAAAAGGGCTTAAATCGGTGCATTTGGAACCTGGTCGACTCCCAGAAGACTGGACTTCCTTCGATACAAATGTGATACATAACAATCCAGATAATGAGAGAGGGGAACTTGATCATACCTCCCGTCTCCTGGCAGCGTTCACAGATGGTTTTGATCATGTCCGCAACATAATCTCCCCATCGGTAGATCCGTCCGTCAGTCGCGATTGTGTCGACCGCTTCCAACATCTCCAGTTTAAGGTCGCTGCCCCGATTTTCCAAGGTAAGGGTGATTGCTATAATTTTAGCCACGATTTGTGGCGTCCTTGTCGCAATCTGGCCGATCATTAATCCTTTAGAGTTCTTTCCTGACGGTGAGCCCGTAAGTTCTTGGACTAACCCTTCCTTGATCCCAATAGGAACAGGGCTGCCCTGGTTGGACAGACCCGTAATTTTGGAGATAACATCCCCGGTGATATCAATCGGCTAGTCGAAGTATAATCGGTCGTTATGGTAGCAACTGATAATGAATTTAACTACTGCTTCCTTCGTCCCACCGAAGCTTGCCATCAGTGGTGCGTTAGGGTACTGGAGGATGGAGCTCTTCCAAATTTTCTCAGCGGTTGGGGTCATTCTATTGTCGATATAGGCCCACTCTTGGATATCTTGCCAGATTTTCTGAAATGGGCCCTCCTGGAACTTTGTGTTTTTTATGTTCTTGAGACGGTTGAGCAAGGGGGTGTCCTTGGCTTGCAACTCCTTTGCCTTGGCCGCAGCTCTGGTTAGTTTGGGTGCCATTGTGTCGGAATGGTCGGGGTTTTGACAGGGTTCTTGTGCTTTGGTTGACTGAGATTGCAGGTGCTCTGATGGAAATGGGTGTGGTGAATGAACCTTTGACGGTCCATGATTTATAGGCATGGATGGGGTTGAATGTCGAAATGGGTGTATTAATGGCGGACTTGACAGTCCAACTGCAATACTTTAGTGCGACTTAATGGAGGATTTGTTTCGGCGCTCGAGGCCATCAATGCATGATGGGACTTTCGAAGTCGATGGTCAGCGTCGTGGGTGGAAATGGTTGGCCTGACTGGTCGATGAAGATGGTCAATGGTGGTGATGTCGGTGGTCGAGGTAGTGAGTTGCTGTCATGGCTTGTTTGCCGGATGTATTATTTTGTTTTGGAATTTTTTTATCTTTTTATGGGTTTTGATTGACGGTTAAGGTCGTTATTTGATTTTTTTTATTTTTTTATTTTTTTAGCGTTTGAGTCGGGCTCCATTAACGAGATTCCGGAATACTAGGCCCTATAACGTTTTCAGTCGGACTGAACCGTTGGGATGTATTTCTTCGACAACGTAAGGTCCCATCCATTCTGTGTGTAATTTCTTGGGTTTTCCCTTGACTTGACTGTTATAAAGTAAAGCAAGGTCACCGACCGAGAGGTTTTTGTTGTTGATGTTACGGTCGTGCTAAGCTTTCTGTTGTTGTTTGTAAATTTCCTGATGCTGAATAGCCATGATTCTATGTTCTTCTAGATTACTGAGTTGAAATAGTCGGTCCTTTCTTGCCTGTTCGACATCAACATGTAGTATCTGTGCAATAATAGGTGTCTGTTGTCAGAAATGTAGGGGGACAACTGCTTCCTTCCCGTAGACTAGTCGAAAGGGGGTTTGGTCAGTCGACCATTTATATGCTGTCCTATATGCCCAGAGAACCGCAAGGATTTTCTCATCCCAGTCGTCTTTGTCGATGCTGCATATTTTGGTTAGCCCTTTGGTTAGTGTTTTGTTAAAAGCTTCAATCGCACCGTTCGACTGAGGATGATATGCAGTGCTTCGTCGGTGGTCGATGTGAAACTGGTCGGTCAAATTTTTGATGGTTTTGTTGATAAAGTGTGATCCTTGGTCGCTAATCAATGTGAGTGGGCATCCAAATCAGGTGATAATGTTTTCATAGATAAACTTAGCAGCTACCTCACTTGAACATGTATCGACGGGTTCAGCTTCTGCCCATTTAGTGACATATTCCACTGCCGTGATAATATATCTGGCACCTGATCGTTTGGCTGGGATAAGAAAAGGTCCTATGAATTCTATAGCCCATAGTTCAAATGTGAGACTGGGGTTTATAGATATCAAGGGAATTTCTATGCTCGACAGAGGTAGACCAAGTCGTTGACATCTATCACATCGACTAACAAATTTTTTGCAATCCTTGTGGATGGTCGGCCACCATAAGCCCGACTGTTGGATTTTTCTTGCAGTTGTGTCCGCTTGAAAATGTCCTCCGGCAGGTCCATAGTGTGCTTCATGCATGATTTGTTCTCTCTCATGGTCGAGTACACAACGTCTTAGAATGTCGTCTAACCCCATTTTGTACAAAAATCCATTGATGAGGCTATAGGGTGCAGCCTTCATAGCTAAGATTTGTTTCTTCTTGGTGTTCAAAACTTCGGGTGCCTGACCTGTCTCTAAGAACTGAGCTATTTCTTCTAGTTATTCGGGTACTGATTCTATGCGAAATAGATGTGCATCTGGAAAATCGTTGTCGATTCTGGTCGGTTCCTCCCCTATGTCGATACGTGATAGGTGGTCGGGTCCGACATTTAGCTTTCCTAGTCGGACCACTGCTTCAAACTCAAATTCTTGAAAAAGAAGTAACCATCGACAAATTCGTCCATGATGAAGGGGTTTATTAACAAGGTACTTCAAAGCTTGATGGTTGGTATAAAATATAAAAGGGTTGGCCAATAGGTAATGTCGATACTTCTGGAGAGCAAAGACCATACCTAGGGATTCTCGTTCAGTGGTCGAGTAGTTCCTTTCAGCTTTATTTAGTTTTCGACTACTGTATATGATAGGGTAATCCATCCCATCATCCCCTGGTTGAGTAAAGATGGCTCCTATTGCAATACCTGATGCATCAATATGCACATGAAATTTAGTCAACCAGTTTGGAAATTTAAGTATGGGCGCTTCGACCAGTTTTCTTTTCAATTTGTCGAAGGATATTTGGCATTCCTCTATCCATATAAACTCCTGATCATCTTTTAGCAGTTCCTCCAGAGGGTAAGTCATATCTGAATAATGTCTGATGAATTTCCTATAGTATCCTATATGGCCCAATAACACCAGGACCTGTTTAGGGTTTATTGGGGGTTTTAGGTCGAGGATGATTTTTATTTTGGCAAAGTCGACCTTTATACCGTCTTTGCAGACAATATGCCCTAAGAGTATTCCAATGGGAGTCATAAAAGTACATTTCTTAATATTTAAGGAGAGTTGTATCTGTCGACATCTCTCCAGCATAAGTCGGAGCCATGTGCAGTGATCCTTTAGGGTGGAATCTATGGTCCAGTCGTTGAAGTATACTGCCATGGTCTTATAGATATACTCTTAGAATGTTTTGACAACAATTCATGAGAATACTACAGGTGCATTCTTCAACCCAAAAGGCATAACTTTGTATGCAAAGGACCCAAATTCACATGCAAATGTTGTTTTCTTTTGATCCTCTTTTGCTATGGGTACCTGATTATATCCTGAAAATCCATCCGTAAATGAATAACATTCATGGGCTGCAACTTCATTCAGGATTTCATCAGCATAGGGGGTGGGGAATGGATCTGTGAGTGTGACTTTGTTGAGCTCCCTAAAGTTGACACAAATTCTTAACCTAGTTGGGTCATGCTTCTTGGGTTGGATGACCATGGGACTTGCCCATTCCGACTGGTCAATGGGGTAAATGATCCCTACTGCTAACATGTTTTCTATTTCCTTCTTAACTATCTCCTTATACATATGAGCTAGTTTGTAGGGTCGTTTCTTGACAGGTCAGACATCAGGTTTAGTATCTATTTTCATTTCTCCCATTTCTTGTACTAACCCTTTTAATTCTTTGTAATCCCTTGCAAAGACATCTTGGAATTCTTTCAGTAAGTTGATGATTTCGGTGGTTTGGTGTTCGTTCTAGTAGTCTCCAATCTTAGCTATTTTTGGACGGCCGTCGTTTGAAATGTCGACCTCCTTAGTTTTTACTTTGGCGTTCAGCCACTCTGGTGCTTGAGCTTCATTGATCGGCCAACTTCCTTCTTTAAACTGTGAGAATGTCACCGGAAAGTCGGCTGCAGTCATTCTGTCTAGGTCTGGTTTGTCGGTGGTCTCGACTTTCAAGATTGAGTAGATCGGTTTGGTTGTTTCAATGTGGTCGGTCTTCCATCTAAAGCTCTTACCTTCTGTGTGTTCATTTTCCAAGTGTAATCGTGTCAACTGTGATTTTGATTCAGCTTATATCTTGTTACAGTCCTTGATTTGTCGATGGTCTTGGATGAATTGTTTATCTGTTGGTTGAAGAAACTTTTTGATTTGGTGTGCTGTCTTAGCCAACTTTTCGTTTTGAGGTATGAACTAGAAGTCCTTAATAAAATTTTCTTTAAGTTCAGGCCAAAAGAAGGTTTCTCCTCTAGCCTCCTCCATTTTATACCATTTAGTAGGTAAGTCGGCTAGGGTTGAAGGGAACAAATGTGGCCAGGCTCGCTCATCTTTGTGTCTAAGCCGTCTCCACTCCTTTTCACAAAGCTTGATGTGTTCTTCTGGGTCTTGGCCTTGGACAAAGATAGGGATTTGAGCTTCCTGAGTTAGCTTTTTTCCCCCAAATCATTCGACAAAGAAAGTTGAAGCAGTTGTCCAGGTCTGCAATTTTGTCTGATGGATGTTCCACCATCTAGCTGCTTGACCTGTAAATGTTTCCACTAAGCTTTGAAGTCTGCCATGTTCTCCAATATTTTTAGATACTTGTTCAAGGTGCATTATTGGGGATTCTCTTTCCTTATACCTGGGCAGTTGGGTATTATGTAAATTAGTCGGTTGTAATGTAGGTCGTTCCCTGTTTTTGTTTTCAAAGACTTTGGGGATAATCGATACAGTGAAGCACTGTCGAGTGGGGTTTTTATGTACCTTTTGTACAGTCCAGCACCCTCTTGCTTGTGTTTCATAATTTTCCATCTCCCAGTCATATAATTCAGCATCTGAATTGTAACCAATTGAGTCTTGGTTATCTAAATGAAGCTCCCCATAAATGTTTGGCTCGGTATAGTCCGTATTATTATGAATCTGGTAAAGTTGTCAGACATCAACTTCCTCATCAATCGGTTCGATCCAAGGTGCTCCTTGAGAAGAATTAATGGGTACAATGACTTTTTGACCATTTTCTTTTAACTTAATTCGTTCTTTGTCTAGGGATATGGAGGCTTTCATCTTTCGTCCCCAAGGTCGACCAACTAGCGCTGGGAAGGAGCTAGATCCTTATTTTGGGTCGATGATTTCAAAATCAACCTTAGTCGATATTCCTTTGATGGTCGTGTCGACATCTTTCCAAACCCCAATGGGTTCAATGAGGCCTTGGTCGGCGAGTTTTAGGTAAATGCCTAACTCATAGAGTCAAGGTCGGCCCATCTTTTCCCATGTATCTCTGGTCATGATATTTACCTGAGACCTGAAATCGAGCACCACTTGTCGAACATGATAACCTTCGATTTCCAGGTCGACAAGTGGGTCGACATCATTTTTGTCTTTTTGATTGAGGCTACAAATGTTCTTAGTTTGTTTTCCACAGTTAGTTCTTTTTATTTCATGTAATAAATCAATAAACTGGGCTACGGATTTGTCGGTTTGGATGAGATGAGTTAATTGCTGTGTCGTGCTAAGTCGAGTGGTAATAATATCTTCTTGCTATGCAATGTCTTGAAATATGTGTGTGGCTTCTTGATAAGTTTGTTTTTCCTTCAGAGGATCTGGATAACCATTTGTGTTTTTAATTTTACTAATTTGTGGGTTATCAGGTCCTGTTTTTGTGCCTTGGCGAGTGACAATATGCAGATTTTTAGTGGTTAATATATCATGCTTTTGTACACAAGACAAGACATTAACATTCTTCTTATTATTGATTTTTTCTAACATGGTAGGACAATCCTCCAGAGAGTGATCGCCTACCCCACAATGGGTACAGAATTTAAGGTCAGTTCTGTCCTTGTAAGGACAATCTGCACATCTGTGTCCTTCTTTATAGCAGATGAAGCACTGGCTAGATCGACGTGGTCGGATGTCGCGATTCCCAACGAATCGAACTCTTCCTCCAAACCCTTGTCGTCGATTGTCATACCGGCGCTCATATCGTCGGCCTTCGTATCATTGCCCGTTCTGGTCATTGGTATTATTTTGCTCATTGCTCTGCGCCACTGCATTTGTCTGGTAGACCACCTGATAGTTCTGTCTGTTTTTTAGGTTTAGTTGACAGTCGGCCGTATTGTGACTTTTGGTCTCACAGATGGTGCACCAGGAAACTTTTGCATTCTTCATGTTAAATGCAAATTCCTTCGTAGAATGATCCCCGGTCTCCTGGAAAATATCGCAAAAGACTTTAGTTTGCACAAATTGAACGTCTTGTCGGCTGTATTCATGTCGACAATTATCTTTCGTGTGTCTGGCTGTCGAACATTTTGTACACCAGATGTCTTGATTTTTGAGGGACAGTTCTTTCAAGGACTTCTGGACACTTTCCAACTGTTCTTCAATCCTGTGGTCCGTCGGATAGGTAGGTATGTTATCGTCCATTTCTACCTGCAGAGCTTTGGTCAGCGCATCTTCATATGTCTTGAACGTTTCCAGACTGATGTGTCTGCGGATTTTTTGTGATAATCCTGCAAGAAACCATTGAATTATCAATTGTTCATCAATAACATAATCTAATTGACTCAACAGGTCCTTCCAGTGTTTGTCGTAATCGCGGACAGTCTCCCCTAGATTTTGCTGCATTGTCTTGAGATTTTTGGCGGCTAGGTGCTTAGCATCTGGGGTCTTGAAGAAGGATAAAAACTGTGCTTTAATATCAGCTTTCGTTGCTCTGGGTTGCCGTTCTGAAAAGGTCATATACCAGGTCAGAGCCCTTTTCCGTAAGGCTCCTGCGAACTGAGCCATCTGTCGGTCTTCATCCTTCACCTGGTTTGCATCCCAGATGGACTCGTAGATGAACCAATGTCGTCTAGGGTCTTCATCCCCTTATAGAGGAATGTGGGCAGTTTCGTGACCCGTGTCTGAGTCTCTTTCACTGCTCTCAAAAGTCGGTGGGGTCATAGGTGTGGGTGGTGGTGAAAGTGGTGGGATTGTTGATGTAGTTGCTCCTACGGAATTTTGGTCGACGAAACTGGTACCTCCGTCAGTGGTCGATTCGTCGTCAATGAACAGTGGTTTGTTTCGGTTTCTACTGTTGATGGTCCACTGAAATCTTGTGTTCACAGGTCTGCGTGTTCTAGTCCTTCAAAAGCTGTACTTGGCAAGGGGGGTGCTCCTTCATGTGTCAGTAAGAGCAAGTGGATACTCCGAAAGGATGGTGCCGTTTGAAAGGTCACCCAGTTCCCTTCGATCGGTCGGCGTATGACAAGATGTTGTCCCAGGTATGGTTCGTCACCTAGTCAGCTCCGGATAGTAATGTCACCAGCTCGTAGTCGAAGGTTTTCTTCAACAATATTCTGTATTCTAGTATACGGATTGGTCGAGGAAAGGGTTATTCCGTCATTGGGAGCTCTTAATTGGAGAGCTTCTGGCTGCTCTATCCACACTTCTTCCTCCATAGGGGACACCTTTTGTTCGACGCCCTCTTCCTGTCGGTCATGACCCGATGTTGGCGGATTCTCTTCATGGTCGGTCTCCCTAGGGTTTTGTTCTCTTCTTAGCCCTTCGGCTCTTTGGCGTCTGGCTTCCCTTCTCTGCTATCTTTCGTCCCTTTCTCATGTCTGAATGTCCGACATACTTTTGTACTGTACTATTGTCTTCAGGTCCTCTACGGTCAACTTTTCATCACTGGTGACAGCTATCCGCTTTAGGTCGACTAGGATCCACTATACTCTACCTCCGACACATGACCAGCTACCCCCCCATAGCCTACCCGATGCTTTTAGAAAGCCCGGATAGTTCGAATCACTTGCTCAGGAAGTATTCCCACTCCCTTTCTGCAATAAATTTCTCCCACTTCTTCTGCTTTTCCACCCAGTTGGTGTTTGGTGGCTGTTCGCACAGGGGTGGTCTAGGTTCGATGATGTGGCCTGCTCCGTTTTCTATCAAGAATTTGAATAGCAAGGTCGGCAGGGAGCACAAGAATTGTTCGGTGAAATCTGTGTAGAATTTTGCTTTGACAGTTTCCACTGACATCCTGTCTTCGACCGCTTGCTCCTCACAGAAGTCGTCGGTGATTTTCTCAAACCACTCCGACAGATTTGTACGTCCCCCTCGGAACAGTTTATCTAGCAACTGTTGTTCTTTAGTCGCGTCCCCTCTTCTCATCCAGAAGCTGCTTCAACAGTTGTGGTATAGACTCGACAAATTTTTCATGTGTCTCGGTGAAAAATCTGGCTCTAGCTTCAGCGACTGTTAATCTGTTTCGTCGGGCGTAATTTTGCAAGTAATTCGCAACTTTACGGTTCCACCAGTCCTTGATCTCCTGCTCTGTTATCATATGTGAGCCTATATTTTAGACATGTACTACCGGAAATGGAACCAATGTTGTAATCTCACAGATCACATAAGGTTACCAATAATACATACTAAAACATAACCATAAATAATAGACAAGAGACAAGAACAGATAGGGAAACATATTATATTAATGTAATGAGTTCATACAAGGCACAGAACTGAACTGAGTTCTTGCTTGGCTCAATAGCCTAATATATACAGGTTACAAAATAGTTACAAATAACTACTTGTCAATTCAGTGAACCGACACGACTATTAGTTAAGTCGACTAATCTTTTAGTTTAGTCGGCCGACCGACTTAGTCGGTTGATCGACTAGTCGGCCCATCGACTTAGTCGGCTGACTAAGTCAATCTTCGTTCAAGTCAACTTATGTCGACTTTCTCCTTCTACAAGCGGGCTTGAAGTAGAGCTTAATGTGGATGCCATCAATGGCGCCGCACATATTGGGCAAGTTAGTCATCTGCTAAAAGGCAGCGACGATCTGTGAGAGTCGATCCCCTGTGGGTATCGCCACATACCGCGAGTAAAGCTTCACCGCATTGGAGAGCGTGGCGGTAACAATTAGAGTGTATTTCCCCACCATGGACGTGCCCACATTGTATTTCTCCATGACCTGGCGAGCACTAAGGCCGTGCACGAGCCGGAAGATTACCAGTGCCACCGCTCGATCCACCTCCAGCGGCGCTCAGACGAAGAAGGTGCAATCGGACTGGATGAAGGGGCAGAGCTCCTCCACAACATAGACAAAACAGGCATAGGACATGAGAGCAAATTCTATGCACCAGAGAAACTCAGCAGCATAGGCAGGTGCACACAGGCTTATGGTGGAGCACTGGTGGTGGTGGTGAAGGGAGCGGGTAGAAATTTGGAATAAAATAACCCTAAACATATTGGATATTTATATACTTAAAAAAAAACCCTTATTACCCCTAATATACCACCAATATATGGACTTTTAATTTTTTAATTTTTAACCACCCCAATATGAACGGATGTGATATCATATTGGTCCCTAGGTGACGCCCCCGTGGGCTTAAAACCCCCAAAAAGGAGCCCAAAATAGTCTCCTAGGAGCTAAAGCCCCCCAAAAGGGGATAAAACCCTAAAAGGAGCTAAAGTTAGGGTGGAAGGGGCTAAAATCCCAAAAAAGGGGCTAAAGCCCTGACCAAGGGCTTAAAACCCTAAAACCCCTTGGAAAAGCTATAAAAGGACGGTGGGGGTCACTCTCAAAACACTTCTCCCTTGCATGTTGTTATGCTGCCCATGGATGCCTTGAGACCTTTGCCTCTCAAGCCACCCACACTCCCTCTCCTCCATTTCCATTGAGCCATTACTCCCCCATACAAGAGAGGTGCTTCCACAAGCTAGGGCATGGTGGCCCATTTCCACCCAAGAGAAGGTATAACCATGTTTCATGTTTTGTTTCTTAGTTTCTTAGTTTTCTTTGCTTTATAACCCTTATTTAATTTGCAGTTTTATGTTTAACATTGTTTTACAGGTTATTCTAGCTTAATATTTTCTTGCAGGTCTTTGGAGGTGGAACCCTAACTTGTGTTTGCAGAGGGGTTCACCATTGCTTCTATCTTTTTTCTGTTCTTAGCTTAGCTTTCATTTATGTCATTTACATTTCATTTATTTCCAGCATTTACCCACCAGCAAGAACCTACCCTTCTATCCTATGGACAGAAGGGAGCCATTCCTGCCCCTGTAGCAAGGAGAAATCCCTGCTACAGAACCGGTGACCATACCAGGTCAATCCCACAGGATCCCTGGTCCAAATTTTTAATTTTCAAGTTTTTAAATTTTTTTGCCCTAGTTTTCAAAAATTTCCTGTTAAATTCACTTTAAATCCTATTTATTCTCTATTATCAGTACTACCGAAGCCTCTTCTAGGAAAAACCGAGTCAATTTGGCCACAGTACAAGTTACTATCGGCCAGATCTGACTCTGGACCACAAAAAATCCCAAATCCGGGGTAGGGTGCTCTTATCGGGCCTGAAAGTGTGGGGAGGGCGCACTTAATGGCCAAATAGGTGCGCCCAAGGCGCACATAATCCCTCGATAAGTGTGACTTCAACCCAGAAACATAGTTCGCGACTGTTTCTACATTCTGTGCGACCCCCTCGCCTATTTCTAAAAAAATATTGCAGCCCCCTCACTAGATTTGATTAGAAATGTGCAGCCTATCAAATAGAACTTCAATTTTAGTTTAATAACAGTTAAATTTTAGTTTTATAGGACTGTTAGTGTGACTCAGCTACCTCTGTCTAGCACTGCAATTCAATTTCAGTTTCTGTTTTCATTTCCTGCAATTTCTTTCACAAATAATGTGTAAATTCCAAGTAAATGTTAATGGCTTAATAAAATGAACGTAGCTTAACTAAAATCAACTTAAAACTGACTGTCTTGCTTACCCTTCCTCCTCTACCCATTCATCACCCTTCGGGGTATTATGGGATACGACGAAGGCCAAGCTCGTATAGATCTAGGCACTCCACTAATATTGTTCCAAACCATTAAAACCAGATGACCTGGAAGGTAGAGGGGGTAGAGAAGGAGGGATTCTCACGGTGCTAAGCATCCTCCCTGTTGACCGACCTTGTATCCGGGAGGTGACCTGAGGATCTACGGATGGGCTTAGTCCCATTGTGTTGAGATCCCAACACCTTCTCTTGGTTGAAGAGGAATATCATTGTGAGGTAGACATCTAGTTAGGCCATCCACATTCAGGGTTAAACACTGTATTTGTTCACAATTTCTAATTATTCAATGCATGCATACACAATGACATGAAATCTACCATGATGAATTCATAAACCATTTGTAGCATCCAAATACCAGAGAAACAAACAAACAAATACACCATACCAACTAATTAACCCAACTCAGTTCATGATGCTAAGTGAGCCTTAAAATTTACCAATTTACACTAAGTACAAACAAATTTGCAGTCTTTGAGGACATAAGTCCCTGACTGCTTCAACTATGGGAAGTACTTGGGCTCTGCCCAGAAACTCATTGTGAGGAGTACCACAGGAACCCAAAAGTAGCTGGCCGCTGAGAGGAATTGCCAAGCAAAATGGGCAACGACCCCTTCCGATTGAGTAGCAACACCTTGTTGCTACCGCAACTGTTCTCCCCAAATTTATTAAATTCTGGGCCCCTCCTCACCATTTTGCATGGTTTGATCGTTGAAGTCTCGAGCCTCTTGGGCGTGTTTCGTTTTCCTTTTACTTTGAAGTTGGATGTCAGCTGGTTTATTTATGCCATGTTCAATGCCGGTTTGAGTCGTGGATGTCTGGTTTACTGATCGAAGGAAAGTAAAATCTTTGCTTTTCAGGGCTGCCTTTCGAAGAAAAAACGACTTTAGCCATGGCTGATCCTTAAAGCCGTTTAAACACGTAGTTTTTCAGTGATTGGGCGCATTTTTTTTATGTGATATCGGAAGCTGTGAATTTTTCGTTCCGCCGCCATTGCAGCTCTCAGATCGGTTTAGCGTCCGAAGTCTAAATCTCTCCGACGTCCGATTCGCGTCGGTTGTAAAATCACTTGTCTGGAACTTTTATTCTTCCACCGTTACAGCCGGGAAATCCTTCTCTCTGCCGATGTCCAAACTCTCCCGACGTCCGACGCGAGGTTTTCCCACTCACATGCTTTAACCTTTTCTCCCTACTGCCAATGCAGGTGGTAAATTTTTTTCGCTTCCGATGTCCAAAGATGGCCGACGTCCGATTCGAAGTTTTCCACTCGCTTGTCCAGTGCGGGTCTAGACTTGTCCCTTCCACCGTTGCGGCTGAAGGAGTTCTTTTCCCTACCAAAGTGGAAATCCTTCTGACTGCCGATTTATGAGTCTCCCACCAAAGGCTCGATCGATTTTCTACTCGGAGCAAGAGGCGCACCAGGCCGTTTTCTTGTGGAATAGTCGTTCAATTATTAAAATATGATGCTTGGTTTTGTAACGCCTTTCCAATAAATGATGCTTGTCGATTGATTGCAGGTTGGTTTGAGAGAGCGGTCAAACTACCATGGCATGGAGGAAGACAGACCATCTAGTAGAGATAAGGCCGAAACTAGCAAGGTCGCAAAAGAGAAGGACAAGCGAATGAAGACAAAAATGCAGACTTGAAAAGTCCATCCGTTACTATCCAAAGGGAAACGGGAAGACAAAGTGGTCTAAAGCTGAATCTGAAGCGTCCAAGGAAAGAAAAAACGCCAGACGTTGGGGCAGTCCGAAGGGGGGCCGGCTGGATAGTTTAAATATTGTGAGTTAGCACTAATGAGGGGCTTTTCCCCTGGAATATTTTGTACCGGTTTACTTGTAAGAGGAACTATTTCATTTTGCAAAGCAAAACTGCAATTTTTCCTGCTGGAGAGAGTGAAGTGTGGAATGTATCAATGAGACTCCATGAATAATGTTGAAGAGGAACTATTTCATTTCCAGCGATGTTTCATTTACTGTGAGAATGTTCAATTTTCTGAACCTATGTTCTTCAATATCTTCAGGATTTCTTCCACTATGAGTAATAAGTGTTGTTCATAAAATGATTAGCTATCTAATTGTTTAAAATATCTGTAATTGTACATGTGTCTTGAATGGAGTATCAGCTATCTGTAATTATTCTTTATGCAAGTACAAAATGTATTACTCACTGAAAAATGTAAATTATGCTCCCTAGGGATAGTGTAGATCAATAGTTTATCTTATTGTCGTATGTGATTTAAATGTGTTTTGAGTCGTAAGATGAGAGGTAAGAACCTGTGCATCACGTTGTGACCGCTCATTTCATTCTAATCACCTTGCATTTAGTTAGGCACTTGCATTTCATCTTCTAAGTAAAAAATACAAAACTCGGTGGACCGGGCCGCAACCGGTAAAACCCTTTGTTTTGTTACTTTGACCTACGGTAGCCGGACCGCAAACCGGACGGATTCCCTATACCAAACAGTCAACGGGCTAGTTGGGAACGTTGATTGGGGAGAATCCTTTACTGTTATCGCCTGCGATTTTCTAGGCCTCAACAGAATTGGTGCTAGAAGGAGGGCCGCCAATGCATGGCTAGCCGAGGAAACCCATTTTCCTGAGAATTTTCCACGAGTGACAGTTCTGAAAGAAGTAGGTACCATAATCCAATCCCGGAAGAAAACAGAGAACATCTATATGCTGTTGGTAATGAAGTAGTTAACGATCTAAGAAGACACACCCGGGCATACGTAAAGAAGCTTGGAGGGTTGCCAATTATCCCTGACTTACCTAGAAGAGAATACAAGAAGAAAGACCGTCCTATAGCAGAAGATTCATTGTTGGTTTGTTAGGAACCCATGTCAATCCTTCTCTTTACTATGTTAGTATATTGTTGTTGGACGCATATGCTTTGTAATTCTTCCCATAGTAATTGTTGATCCATAGTTTGTGTTAGTGTTGTGAGGCGCATATGCTTTATAAGCCACCTGTAGTATTTGTTGATCCATAGTTTACATTAGCCCATGGTTTTTACCCATAGTATTGGCGCCCATAGTTTATATTGGCCCATGGTTTTGACCCATGGTATTGGCGCCTATTTTTAGTATATAAGTGTGTGTTGAGGCCAAGGAAGGCACCGTAAAGTTATTTTGTATTGAGCTTGCTCAAAGGAGGTTGCCCCCTCGAAGTGGCCTGTGATTAATATAAAAGTGATTCTGAGTTCTGCTGCTATATCGTGTGTTTTGATTACTTGTTTGTTGCAGGTTCCTCACATATAGTATCAGAGCACTTTCCTTAGCACACGTGGGAAATTTTTTTTTGGGGTGGAAACTTTTAGATCAATTTCTGAAACTTTATGCACAAAATCAGAAGAAACAGATTGCATATCTGAATTCCCCTTTCAAAAATACGCAGTTTCAAAAAAAAATCATCTCATTTGGAGTTCTAAAAGTGGAGATATCGTGGATTTAAAATCCGCAATTTTTCAGAATTTTGGTGACGGCCGCGAAAATTGCAGCACGAAAATCTTCTGACCGAGTGCCCAGATTTCTATTCCGATTTCATGGGTAGAAGCAAAGTGGTTGTTCCAGTTCTGGAAACATGCTATAATAGCGATTCTGAGCAATATAGATCCAGTTTTTGAACATTGGGTGGAATTTCTGCCTAAATTTGTTTTCTGTTGCAGGTTCAGATCTGGGAATAATCCCTCTCCGCTTAACTGTGGGAAGTACTTGGGCATAATCCCTAAAACTCATTGTGAGGAGTACCACAGGAACCCCGAAGTAGCTGGCCCATTGAGAGGACCTGCCAGCGAAAAGGGCAACGACCCCTACCTGATTGTCTAGTTCCCACCCGTGAGGTAAACCAAGAGCTGTCGTTTGTGGCCAAGCGGTTATCAGTTTTACCTGAGCCGTGGAGTGAGGGGTACTGCCCCAATATGCAAGTCGTCAGACAGCATTGGTGGCCGAGTGAATCCCTTGAACCGATAGGAAGCCGCACATACCTGGGGTCCATATCTATTTTCAGTTGCACAATTGCAGATTTCCTCTATCCAGAACTATTGCCGGTCAGTTCCGCGCCGTTGCAGATCCACCTGTTGCCGATCACTTCTGCACCGTTGCCGATCCCTTCCTGAAAAATCTCCTGCTTATGGTTGTCACCCGCATAGGAGCAAAAATCATGGAGGAAGCACTTGCATCCATCCAAGCCAAACTCCAGGAACTGGATGAAAAATTTCTCGGTCTCCATCTTGAGCATTCAGCTATGAACACCAGACGACAGTCCAAGTCTTCATCAACCAATGGGTTCTCTTCTTCTAGCAATTTTCGTGGTTTGAAGCTAGATTTTCCGCGCTTCAATGGTACTGATCCGACTGGATGGATCTATCGTGCAGAATAGTATTTAAGCCTTCATAATACTTTTGATGTCCACCAAGTTCCACTTGCCTCCTTTCATTTGGAATAGGAAGCTCTTCAATGGTATCGTTGGTACATCAGGGCTCATGAAGAGCCAAAATGGCCTGCTTTTTGCCAGCTCCTTTTGCATCGATTTGGTTCGAGTGCTTTTGATGACTTCACAGGAGCTCTCACTAAACTTCGCCAAACTGGCACTGTGAAAGAGTATCAAACTGAATTTGAGAAACTAGCTAATCACACTGAAGGATTACCTAATGACTTCTACCGGAGTTGTTTTATCAGTGGTCTAAAGGATGCAATTCACTCTGAGGTCAAAATGTTCAGTCCTAACACCATGATGGAAGCCCTGGCGTTGGCTAAGTTGGCAGAAGACAAGATGGTAGCCCAACAGCGCTCCAAATCCTCTTTTGTTCCCTTCTGCAATATGGGTTCTCAACGACCTCCCATTCCGCCAGCTCCTCACTCACCTCCAATCAAGCATTTGTCTGAAACAGAGATGCAGGCACGCAGAGAAAAAGGGCTTTGTTATAATTGTGATGAGAAATCCAGTCGGGGCCATCGATGTGTTCAACAAAAGATCTATCTCTTGGATGTGGATTCTCCACCTGCCTCTGAAATTGGTGAAGACGTTGCTGATGTAATGGATGCTCTGGTTGACACTCAGGAGCCGCCTATTGACCCTCCATCTCAGGACAACCAGCCCGAGATATCCCTCCATGCTTTAGCTGGAGTCGTTGCCCCCCAAACAATGCGGGTACACGGTTACTTCAAGAAGCTTCCTCTTACAATACTCATTGATTCTGGCAGCACTCATAATTTCATTGACCCTCGGATCGCCAAACAAGCCGATTGTTTTATCCATCCTTGCTCCAACTTTGAAGTCATGGTTGCCAATGGGGGCACCTTACCTTGCAAAGGGAAGTGTCGTAATGTGCATATCTCTATGGGAGATTATAACCTCCACTCTGACATGTTTGCCTTGCCCTTAGGTGGATGTAATGTGGTTTTGGGCGCTCAATGGCTGCGCACACTTGGCCCCATATTATGGGATTTTGCTGAACTTTGGATGCAGTTCTCCCCCGATGGACACAAGCACACATTGAAAGGCTTACAACCAGGGTCTCTCAACATCATCAATTCACATCGCATGGAAAAAATACTTAAGAAGAGTTCCCATGGTGTCATCGCTCAGCTCCATTCCATTCAAATGCAACCATCAGCGGCCCCCACTACTCCTTTGGATCTCCAACAAATTCTGGATCGATATACAGGTGTTTTTGCTAAACCAGTGGGACTTCTACCTTCATGACCAGAGGACCATCGTATTCAGCTCCTTCCTGGCAGCATTCCTCACAATAGCAGGCCCTATCACTACCCATTTCACCAAAAAACAGAGATTGAACTCCTCGTTAGGGACTTACTGAAGCAAGGTATTATTTGCCCAAGCACAAGTTCCTTTTCTTCACCAGTTCTTCTTGTCCACAAAAAAGATGGGTCATGGCGCCTCTGCATTGAATTCCGAGCACTTAATCTCCTCACTATCAAGGATAAGTTTCCAATTCCTGTTGTTGATGAGCTCCTTGATGAGCTTCACGGTGCTCAATTTTTCTCCAAGTTGGATCTTCACTCTGGGTATCATCAAATTCAGGTTCATGAGGATGATATCCCTAAAACAGCTTTCCGCACACATGATGGCCACTATGAGTTTTTGGTCATGCCCTTTGGTCTCACTAATGCTCCTTCCACATTCCAGGCCTTGATGAATCAAATATTCCGACCCTATTTGCGGAAATTCATTCTGGTATTTTTTGATGATATCCTCATCTACAGTAAAACATGGGCTGAACATCTCTAGCATCTGGCTCTTGTGATGCAACTTTTCTCTGACCATCATCTCCATGCCAAAAAGTATAAATGTGTTTTTGGCCAAAAGGAAGTTGAGTATCTCGGGCACATTTTCTCAGCATAAGGGGTTCATGTGGATCCTGCCAAAATCGCTGCCATGAACAATTGGCCACCTCCTAAGACACTCAAGAGCCTTCATGGTTTTTTGGGGTTGACTGGCTACTACCGCAAGTTTGTCAAGGATTATGGGAAGCTTGCAGCTCCATTAACTGCTCTGTTGAAAAATGATGCTTTTACATGGACACATGTTACTGAGTGTGCATTTGACAAGCTTAAACAAGCTATGTGTACTACACCTATTCTAGCTATGCCTGATTTTTCCAAGCCCTTCACTATTGAGAGTGATGCTTGCAGCAATGGACTTGGTGCTGTTCTCCTTCAAGATGAACACCCCATTGCATTCACTAGCAAATCCCTTTCCGGTAAGAATTTAGCTGCCTCTACATATGAGAAGGAAATGATGGCTATTTTGCATGCAGTACAAAAGTGGCGACCCTATCTCTTAGGGAATCATTTCTGCATCAAGACTGATCACCAGAGTCTGAAATATTTCCTAGAACAGCGTGTATCCTCCCCAGCACAACAGAAATGGGTTAGCAAACTCATGGGTTATGACTATGAGATCACTTATAAGAAGGGTAAGGACAATATTGTGGTGGATGCCCTTTCTTGCACATTTGATGACCAAGGTTCTCTTTCTGCTATTTCTATGCCTGTTCCAAATTGGTTGCAATCGGTTCAACAGGATTATGTCAATGACTCTTCATTATCTCACATCATCCAACACTTGAACAACAACCCTTTTGCTGTCCCACATTACTCTTGGGATGGTGCTTCACTAAGATACAAGGGTCGTCTGGTGCTTCCCCAGAACACCACTCTTCAACAAGCTATCTTCTCTGAACTCCATGCTTCTCCGTCAGTGGGGCACTCTGGTTTTCTCAAAATGTATGAACGGGCACGGTGCAACTTCTTTTGGTAGGGCATGAAAAGGACAATTCAACAGATGGTGGCTGAATGTGATACCTGCCAGCACAATAAGGGTGAAACAACACCCCTTCCGGGATTGCTCGAGCCCTTTCCCATACCTACCCGGATATGGACCGATATTTCTATGGATTTCATTGAAGGGATCCCTAAATCTAGAGGGAAGACTATGATTTTGGTTGTGGTTGATCGCCTCTCCAAATATAGTCATTTTTGTGCTCTCAGCCATCCCTATACAGCCTCTTCCGTTGCTAAAAATTTTTCTAGACCAGATATTTCGTCTTCATGGAATGCCTTCTTCCATTGTCTCGAATCGTGATGCGACTTTCACCAGTCATTTTTGGACAGAACTCTTTCACCACACTGGAACCAAACTGAAGATGAGTTTAGGTTATCACTCCCAAATGGATGGTTAGACCGAAATTATCAATAAATGCTTGGAAACTTATCTTCGTTGCTTCTCCTCTGAGCAACAACATCAGTGGGCAAAGTGGCTCCCTCTTGCTGAATGGTGGTACAATACCTCTTACCACACTGCCTCTAAAATGACTCCATATGAAGCAGTTTATGGTCAGGCACCGCCAGTTCTTCTTCCTTACACCTCCAGTAGTTCTCCAGTTCAGGAAGTTGACGCGGTCCTTCAAAACCACGATGAGGTTCTTCGCATTTTGCGCGAAAACCTTCACATGGCACGAAATCGCATGAAGCAACAAGCTGATCAGCACCGTTCTGAGCACACTTTTGAAGCTGGTGATATGGTTTTTCTTCATCTCCATCCTTACAAGAAATCCTCACTGAAACTCAAAGGGCATCATAAGCTCGCTCCAAATTTCTATGGGCCATATAAGATTCTTCAGAAGATTGGGTCTGTTGCTTATAAATTGGAACTTCCGCCTTCTTCCCGCATTCATCCAGCATTTCATGTCTCTTGTCTGAAGAAAGTTCTTGGCACCAACATCCAAGGCCAAACTATTTTACCAGAACTGGATAATGAAGGATCCATCTTTTTGGAGCCGGAGGCTGTCCTCAATCAGCGCACTCGTCAGCTTCGCTCTCTCTCTATCACAGAGGTCTTAATTCAATGGCACGAAATGTATCCCGAGGATGCTACGTGGGAACCACTCCTTCAGATTCAGTGACAATTTCCACATCTAAAGCTTTAAGGACAAAGCTTTTTCTAAGGGGAAGGGGATGTTAGGAACCCATGTCAATCCTTCTCTTTACTATGTTAGTATATTGTTGTTGGACGCATATGCTTTGTAAGTCGTCCCATAGTAATTGTTGATCCATAGTTTGTGTTATTGTTGTGAGGCGCATATGCTTTGTAAGTCGTCCCATAGTAATTGTTGATCCATAGTTTGTGTTATTGTTGTGAGGCGCATATGCTTTGTAAGACACCTGTAGTATTTGTTGATCCATAGTTTACATTGGCCCATGGTTTTGACCCATAGTATTGGCGCCCATAGTTTATATTGGCCCATGTTTTTGACCCATGGTATTGGCGCCTATTTTTAGTATATAAGTGTGTGTTGAGGCCAAGGAAGGCACCGTGAAGTTATTTTGTATTGAGCTTGCTCAAAGGAGGTTTCCCCCTCGAAGTGGCCTGCGATTAATATAAAAGTGATTCTGATTTCTACTGCTATATCGTGTATTTTTGATTACTTGTTTGCTGCAGGTTCCTCACATGGTTGGAGATTGGGAAGAACTTGTAGAAACTGCTCTGCAGGAGGTTGAATTACCTTTGAACCAAGAAGGCCCAGGTACCCCTTACAGTTCTTCTGCTAAAACTCCTGTTGGTTCACCCCCTCACTCTCCACCCCGACTCATGGCTGGTGTAAATGCAAACCAACCCCCCAACCCACCAAATCCACCACCTGCATGGAGAGCCAGATCACCTCTAAACCTAACTCCTCCTTTGCATGACCTACCTCAGGCCTTTGAAAAGTTGTTGCCTAAGTTCGATCCAAATGAGAAGATATTAGTGGATGATAATTTGTAGAGTTTTTACTTGGAAATAGAAGGATTGAGAGCTGGGGAACATGAAGATGTAGTGTGTCGACTTTTCCCGCATACCCTCAAAGGAGCTGCTGCGTCATGGTACTTCGGGTTGCCTGCTAATTCTATCCCAGATTGGAATACTTTCAAGAGAATTTTCAGAAGTAAGTATGCAGTTCAAAAGACTCACGTAGCCCTTATGAAATGGCTCTGTGCATTGAATAAAGAGAAAAAAGAAAAAAGTGCACAGTTTCACACAAAGGTTTGCAGCATATCTTAAGAACTTTTCTGAAACAGATAATCCTTCAGACAAAGTACTGATTGAGTACTATACGTCAGCTTTGGGTCCTGATTTGGCCATGTTTGCGAAAGGTAGGGCTAAGCCTACTCTGACAGAAACCTATGAATAAGCAGAAGTGGTGGAGGCTGAAAGAGAGAGTATTGAAGATTACCTCGAGCAATCAGGAGAGAGAAGGAAAACTTTATTGTTCACTAAGCTTAAAGAGGAGAAAGCACCCGATTATGAAAATATGGCCAAAATGGTGCAAAAGTTGTCTAATAAGATCATAGACTTAGAGAAAGAGAAGGAAACACAGAAGTTATACAGGCCTTATTATAAGAAAAGGGAGGAAAACAATCAGTCCCAACCTCCCCCTCACAATACTGCATCTATGAATCTGACAGAGATAGGGATGGAAAATTTCTGCACCTTTCACCAGCAGCCTCACTCTGAAAAGAATTGTCCGCAATGGATAAATTCAATGACACTAGTCATGAATCAAATGTTGGATTCAATATTAACAAAGGAAGGCGATGAAGAAATAAAAGGGAATTCTGCTGCTACTTATACTAAAGAGCAGGAAGAGGAAACCATGGCTGTATGGAGCTCTGTTTCTTTATTCGATGCTGAAGAGGAAAGGAGTCAAGGATACAAGGAAGTTGTGGATGCCAACATGACAATAAGAATTCAAGAGACGATTAATGATGACAGTCTGATGCTCTCGAAGATTAGGAGGCTGCAGAGAAACGTTAAGAAGAAATTCCAAAATAAACCCGTGGTTGATATAATTCCTGAATTTACTATTACTAGCCAAGATCCTGAGCAAAACAGAACACCGCCCAAGCCAAACGAAGAAAAGGTGAAGGCTGATAAATATAAATCTACTGAACAGTAGATGAATTATGACATTTTGGAAGATTTAAAGAAGATAAAAGCAAACATCCCACTATTTGAAATGTGCAAAGTACCTCAACAGAAAGAAAGATTATTGAGAGCACTTGAGGAATCGGATGAGAGGCCGCCTACTAACAATCAACCTCAAGGCGAAGAAGAAATTGGAGAAACTAGTGTTGGAGGTGAGTCTAAATGTAAACATCCACCTTTCCTCCTGTCATTTGAAATTTTTAATCATAATGTGCACAATTGTCTGGTAGACTCAGGGGCGTCAATAAATGTCATGCCCATATCAGTATGTAAGAAAATAAATGGGCAACCTAAGCCAACCACGTGGAGGGTGGTTCAATTGGATAGGACAGACGTTAAAGTGATTGGTCAGATGGAAGACGTCTGAATCCGTCCGAAATCCAATGACAAAGTATGCCAAGTCATTAATATCGTGGTGGCTGACATACCAGACACTTATGGTCTGGTCTTGAGCAGAGATTGGTTAGCTAAATTAAATGGATATTTCACCTCATATTGGTCACATCTGTGGTTTCCCTACAAAGGGAGTCCAAACCAGATCAAAGTTCTAAGAGAACCCCACATGAAGTACAATGTTACCCAACTGGATGAGAAGAATATACCGGTGGATTCTGTATTGGGAAACTATTTTCTTGAGTTGGAACCAGGGAACTATCAAGCAGAAGAAGCCAGCAACCCATCTGACACCCAGCCTGATCTCCTTCGATTCTCACAGGCTGATGAAGTTGATTGTAAAATAGTGCACTATCTGTAGGAATAGATTCGCTTTCAGTAGTTAGTGACTTTTGGACTTTATTTTTTGATGGCTCAAAGACATTAGAAGGGTCGGGGGCTGGCTGTGTCCTTATTGATCCACAAAAGAATAAACATTTTCTGTCATGTAGATTAGAATTTGAGTGTACTAATAATACAGCTGAGTATGAAGCACTGGTGCAGGGACTCAAGAAAGCGATTGAATTGAAGGTAAGTAATTTGAAAGTTTTTGGGGATTCTGAAATTATTGTGAAACAAATCCGGAATCAAATCCATTGTATTTCTCCTCATTTGAAAGCTTACCAGAATGAGGTATGGGAACTGCTTAAATGTTTTAATGCATTTAACATTATTTCAATTCCAAGAATAAAAAACACAGCTGCTGATCTATTGGCCACATCGGCCGCTAGACTCGTACCTACTAATAATCGTTGTTCGGTTGAACTTCTTTTCAGGCCCTCTGTACCGGATATGATCACCAACCTGTGAGTATTCGATAATGATCAACAAATAATAGAATTCTTGACGAATGAAGAGGTGTTTAAAGGGGCAATCATAGATGATGAGGAACATCAAGCTGAGATGAAATATGACAATTTCATTCCTAAAGGGTTCAGGACGCTAGAAAATATGTTCGATCTAAATGAAAAGTTTAGGAGACCAGCCAATGTAAAGACTCACAGCTTGACTCTGTAGTTTGAGCTGATAAATTTGGGAGATGAAGTGAATCCTAAGTTTGTAAATCTCGGCAAATGCTGCTCACCTACCGAAAGAGACAGGTTCGTCATTTTGTTTTAAACAATATAAGGATGTATTCGCCTGGACGTACGGAGATCTGAAAACATATGATACCAGCATCATAAAACATGTTATCCCCTTCAAGGCCGGAGTCAAGCCATATCAGCAGCCCTTGAGGAAAATGCATCCAAAGCTAGAACCACTGATTCAGAGTGAGGTAAAGAAATTACTAGATGCTAGAATCATCTTTAAAGTCAGACACTCTGAGTGGGTATCAAACTTAGTACCAGTCAGAAAAAAGTCGGGAGAAATCAGACTGTGCGTGGACTTCACAAACCTAAACCGCGCCTCAGATAAAGACAACTATCCGGTGCCTCCCATGGAGAAATTGCTACAGACGGTCTCTGGTTCTGAGTTGTTTTCATTATTAGACGGTTTCTCTGGCTACAATCAAGTATTAGTAGCTGAAGAAGATAGATTAAAAACAACATTCAGGACCAAATGGGGAACTTTTCCCTATAGAAGGATGTCTTTTGGACTGATTAATGCTAGAGTGACATTTCAGAGAGCTATGGACATAGCTTTCCGTGAACTAATTGGATGAAGCGTTGTGGTGTACCTTGATGACATTACAATATTTTCGAAGAAAAGAGGAGAGCACGCTTTCCACCTAAAGCAAATTTTCGAACACTGTCGAAAATATGGCATTTCCCTCAATCCTAAGAAGTGCGTATTCGCGGTCACGGAAGGCAAGTTACTGGGGCATATAGTTTCAAAGAGAGGTATATCTATAGACCCAGAAAGAGTTAAGGCCATTGAACAAATCCCTATGCCTCATAATAAAAAGGGAATGCAATCGTTTATGGGAACCATAAATTTTGTAAGAAGATTTGTGCTTGATTTCGCTCAGACTGTCAAGCCACTGCAGCAGATGGTCAAGCAAAATGCACAATTTAAGTGGACTGAAATTGAAAAGAATGCTTTCAGTAAAATCAAGACTGCCATCGCACATGCTCCTTCCCTGAAAAGTCTAGACTTTGATAAATACTTTATCATGTATACATTTGCATCCGATGATTCATTGGCAGCTGTGCTTACGCAAAAGGAAGATGGGGGTGATGAATTCCCAATATCTTTTATGAGCACTGGGCTACAAGGGGCTGAATTAAACTACCCAGCCATTGATAAGAAAGCTTACACAGTATTTAAGGTGGTGAAACAATTTAGGCCTTACATATTAAAAAATTGAACCAAGGTAATAGTCCCTTACCTAGCTGTAAGATCCCTTCTCATACAGAAAGAGTTAGGAGAAAGAAGGGGCAACTAGGTAACCGCTCTTCAAGAATACGACCTTGAATTCAAGCCCGACTCCATAGTGAAAGGCCAAGGGTTATGCAAATTGATGACTGAAGGCAGAAACAACGAAGAACAAACATGGGAAGATGAAGCCGAATTGCAAGTAATGGATGTATGTCCTTTGTTCACAGCGCTTGAGTCTTGGTATAGAGATCTTGTCCATTACTTGCAGTCAGGGCTGTTACCAGAACATTGGAATTCCAAACAAATAAGAGCCTTGCATCTTAAATCGGCCTCCTATAAACTTCTTGAAGGAGTATTATTCAGAAAGAATTATGATGGGGTTCTCCTCAGATGTTTAGAAAAGAAAGACGCAAAGAAAGTAATGGCAGAATTACATGACGGTCCAGCTGGGGGGCATTATTCAGGGGACACTACAACCCACAAGATCCTCAGAGCTGGTTATTACTGGCCTACACTCTTCAAGGATGCACACGCACACATCAGAAAGTGTGATATTTGCCAAAGGTGTGGTGGAAGACAGCCTAAAGGAGCAGCGCCCCTAAAGCCTGTGATGATCTCGGGACCATTTGAGCAATGGGGGCTAGACATTATTGTTGATATAAACCCAAACTCTTCCCTGCTGCACAAGTACATTCTTACTGCAACTGGTTATTTCACTCGTTGGGTTGAAGCTATCACACTGCGCCAGATAAACGAAGATGAATTCATTAGCTTCCTACAAGATTAGATCATGACCAGGTTTGGAGTTCCAATTTCGTTAGTTTTTGATAATGCTAAATAATTTTCCTCAATTAAATTGACTGCATTTGCTCATGATAAAGGGATAAAATTACATTATTCTGCTAACTACTATCCGCAAGGGAATGGCCCGGCTGAATCCTCTAATAAAAACCTCATTAGAATTCTAAAGAAGACGGTAATAGAAAACCAGAGAAGTTGGCATTCAGCCTTACCCAACGCCCTGTGGGCTGATAGAGTTACCCCCAAGTCTGCAATAGGGGTGTCACCCTATACCCTTGTGTATGGTAAGGAAGCCATCCTGCCCCCCAATATCATGCTACCGTCCTCTATTTTAGCTCAGGAGTCTAGTGGGTCGGAGAGTGAAGTTTTACAAGTGAGAATATATAATCTCCTAAAAGCAGAGGAGGCCAGATCCAAGGCCAGAGAACGCTTTAAACAGCAGCAGGAGGTAGTAAAAAGATGGTTTGAAAAACATAAAGCTGGGACAAAGGACTTTGAAGTGGGAGACCTAGTACTCAAATGGGACCATCCCCATGATGAGAAAGGAAATCATACCAAGTTCCAGCAGTTGTGGGTAGGCCCATTTCAAATCACAACAAAACTTGGCCCCGCTACATATAAGCTGCAAGATTTACAGGGATGGGAGGAGAACTTGCCAGTTAATGGTTTGGTTCTCAAGCCTTACTTTTCTTGAGTTTTCTTTGATTTTTTCTGTTTTGTATATAAATAAGTTGTTTGGTTGTTTTTGAGTCATGTTTTTATTTGGTTTAAATTTGAGTTTGCTGATTATCAATAAAGGAGCAAACCTGCGGTTGCATGGAATATATCCAAAAATTTTGGGTTTGATAGACATTTTGGTGATAGACTGTGTGTTGCTAATTATATGAAAGAATCTATTCCAGTATAGCAGTTTTCTCGAAGAACTCTGTGTGCATTGAAGTCCTGCTTAACCCCTGTGAAATAAACCGTATTCGAGGAGTCTAGAGTACTATGTCAAGGCTCCATCCACATCACATCTAAAATGTTCTAAGGAGCAACAGCAAAGGACCCATGGAAAGGATCAGGGTGAACAGCGTATTAAATATAAATGATCCCATGCCAAGAAATGAATGCCAAAAGGCAAATAAAGAGTCAAAACTTCTATAAAAGCATCATAAATCAAAGCGGATGCTGAATCATAAGTACTAAATTGCCAAAAGATCCTCTCTGTCCGTGAGCTGCAACTTGAACTACACCACTCACACAAAAGGACACTATGGGATAGAGGATCCTGAATTAAAATTCAGTAAGAAAGGCATACAGAGGGACTCAGATGAAAGGGACAAAAGCCCAAAAACACAAAAGTGTTAAAATGGCATGGGAACGAGGAACAAACGAATATTGTTGTTCACTATCTGTTACAATCCTATGGTGTCCACGCTTTTCACTACCTGAAAACAGAGGTAATAATGAAACCCATACTCTGGCCTCAACAGAGTTATCTGGACTTGAAGGTCTCAGTTTCCACTTTTCCTAAATTGGACTAGCATCAATGATTAAGGTACACACTTCAGTCATTTGAGAAATCCGAATAGCTGGAAGAATTCAATGGATGCATGTGTTGTGAAACAGTCTGCCACTCAAAGAAAATCACCCAGAGATCTAGGTTCACCAGGTAATCGCCAGTTGTTGCTGCCACAACTGTTCTCCCCAAATTTATTAAATTCTGGGCCCCTCCTCACCATTTTGCATGGTTTGATCGTTGAACTCTCGAGCCTCTTGGGCATGTTTCCTTTTCGTTTTACTTTGAAGTTGGATGTAAGCTAGTTTATTTATGCCATGTTCAATTCCAGGTTGAGTCGTGGATGTCTGGTTTACTAATCGAAGGAAAGTAAAATCTTTTCTTTTCAAGGTCGCCTTTCGAAGAAAAAACGACTTTATCCATGGCTGATCCTTAAAGCCGTTTAAACACATAGTTTTTCTATGATCGGGCGCATTTTTTTTATGTGAGATCGGAAGCTGTGAAGTTTTCGTTGCGGCTCTCAGATCGGTTTAGCGTCCGAAGTCTAAATCTCTCCGACGTCCGATTCGCGTCGGTCATAAAATCGCTTGTCCAGAACTTTTATTCTTCCACCGTTACGTCCAGGAAATCCTTCTCTCTGCCGATGTCCAAACTCTCCTGACGTCCAACATGAGGTTTTCCCACTCACATGCTTTAACCTTTTCTCCCTGCCGCCACTGCGAGTGGTAAATTTTTTTCGCTTCCGATGTCCAAAGATGGCTGACGTCCGATTCGAAGTTTCCCGCTCGCTTGTCCAGCGCGGGTCTAGCCTTGTCCCTTCCACCGTTGCGGCTGAAGGAGTTCTTTTCCCTGCCGAAGCGGAAAGCCTTCCGACTACCGATTTATGAGTCTCCCGCCAAAGGCTCGATTGATTTTCTACTCGGAGCAAGAGGCGCACCAGGTCGTTTTCTTGTGGAATAGTCGTTCAATTATTAAAATCCGATGCTTGGTTTTGTAACGCCTTTCCAATAAATGATGCTTGTCGATTGATTGTAGGTTGGTTCAGGAGAGCGGTCAAACTACCGTGGCATGGAGGAAGACAGACTGTCTAGTAGAGATAAGGCCAGAACTAGCAAGGTCATAGAAGAGAAGGACAAGCGAATGAAGACAAAAATGCAGACTTAAAAAGTCCATCCGTTACTATCAGAAGGGAAACGGGAAGACACAGTGGTCTGAAGTTGAATCTGAAGCATCCAAGGAAAGAAAAAACGCTAGACGTTGGGGCAGTCCGAAGGGGGGGCGGCTAGATAGTTTAAATATTGTAGAGTTAGCACTAATGAGGGGATTTTTCCCTGGAAGATTTTGTACTGGTTTACTTGTAAGAGGAACTATTTCGTTTTGCAAAGCAAAACTGCAATTTTGCCTGCTGGAGAGAGTGAAGTGTGGAATGTATCAATACGACTCCATGAATAATGTTGAAGAGGAACTATTTCATTTTCAGTGATGTTTCATTTACTGTGAGAATGTTCAATTTTCTAAACCTATGTTCTTGTTAAATGTTCTTCAGTATCTTCAGGATTTCTTCCACTATGAGTAATAAGTGTTGTTCATAAAACGATTAGCTATCTGATTGTTTAAAATATCTGTAATTGTACATGTGTCTTGAATGGAGTATCAGCTATCTGTAATTCTTCTTTATGCAAGTACAAAATGTATTACTCACTGACAAATGCAAATTTTGCTCCCTAGGGATAGTGTAGATCAATAGTTTATCTTATTGTCGTATGTGATTTAAATGTGTTTTGAGCCGTAATATGAGAGGTAAGAACCTGCACATCACATTGTGACCGCTCATTGCATTCTAATCACCTTGCATTTAGTTAGGCACTTGCATTTCATCTTCTAAGTAAAAGATACAAAACTCAGTGGACCGGGCCGTAATCGGTAAAACCCTTTGTTTTGTTACTTTGACCTACAGTAGCCGGACCGCAAACCGGATAGATTCCCTATACCAAACAGTAAATGGGCTAGTTGGGAACGTTGATTGGGGAGAATCCTTTACTGTTGTCGCGTGCGATTTTCCAGGCCTCAACACACCTGTGAGGAAAAATCCAAGCGTTTTCTTCTGGTAGTCTTGGTGGCCAAGTGACCACTTGCAGCCAATAGGAAGCCACTGAAAGTGGGGTCCAAATATCATTCCCATCACCTTGATAAAATCTAACACAATTGATCCCTCATGATCTTCCTCACGCCTAAGAGGTGAACCACCAGAATTTGGAACTCTCAATCGACATCATCGAAACCATTCTCAGTGATATCCCACACCATCAAAGGGACACATGGCCTCTGATTCTGATTCAAACCCATATCAATATAAACCAAACCTCCATACTGCACCATCAAGCCCCATGGCTGGCGCCAACTCAGATCCATTTTCCGGCCTAACCTTTGTAAGTGGACCCATGTCCACACCACAACCTGTCACCCACAACCTGGAAAGTGGCCCAAGCACAGTCATGCAGACTGTCATTAGTTAGCTTCCACCACCCATAGTGACCAGCCAAGCTGGCCCACTTGCAACACATGGGGGCAGTGGCCTTTCCACACTCACTGCCCCTCCTGCCACATAGGGGGGAAATGGACCATCCACTTACATTGCCCCTACTTTCATACATGGGGGCAATGTCCCCATCACCCATACTATCCCCCCCACAACACTTGGGAGCATTGGCCCATCTGCAACGGTGCCACCGCAAGTACCCCCAGCTGTGCAGATGCATTATGCACCTGCAAACCCCACCACCATCGCAACCCCATCCCACATCAACTTGAGGTCAAATCTTCCTTTCATGGATCATCTTAACTTGCCTGATTTGGCATGGTTAACAAATGGCCCCATCCACCACCAAGATTTCTGGCCACCCATGCCAACCAAGCTGCCATCAAACATTCCCAAGTTTGAAGTAAAATCAGGGGAATGTCCCCAAAACCACATAATGACATTCCATCTATGGTGCTCATATAACAGCATTGTGGATGACTCCATCGGGCTGAGGCTATTCCAACGCACCCTTACAGGTGCTGCAGCCAAATGGTACATTGAGCTGCCACAAGCCAAGTACCCGGAATTCAACTCCCTAGCCTTCATGTTCCTACAGTATTTCCAACTCCCCGTTAGATATGACGAGGGGGTGGATATCCTGCTATCATGTTTCCAAAGCACTGCCACTCATATAACTGACCATATCCATGAGTGGCGGCTACATCACAGTCTATGCAAAATCCAACTTGATGACAGGATCTTCTTGGATTGGTTCCTTAAGACCTTGCTCCCACCCATAGCAAAGGACGTCGCATCCGAACGTCCCCAATCTGAAGAAGAGGTCGTACTGAGGGCCCAACAATTTCACCTTATCTATGCTTAGTCTGGATACCTATACACTGTCATTCCATACGCCCCCCATCTGAGTACCTCATACCGTGATGCACCGGGGGCATCCCATGCTATGGACGGCATCATAGGATCAGTCTCCCAACAGCCACAACACTGACCAACACCACCTACCATTACACCACAACCAAGCAATACTGCCATTGTTGCTTACCAGAACCAAGCCCCAGACTATGCAAGAATGATGTCTCAATCCAGAGCAACAACTTCCTATGCACAACCTACGCCACCAGAATAGACTCAGGCCATGGCTTGGACAACACATTAGTATGTGGGGAAAATTCCCACATTTTTGGCACCACCACCCCCATAAATATACTATGCACCACCAGTGCAAAAAGTTCAAGCCCCTGCCCCTGCTCCACCCGCTCCGTTGGGACAAGTGTTCGCACAACAAAACCGTCCCAACCAGCCTGCCCCCAACAATCAACAAGGGCAAGCTAGAAATAACCGGCCCTACAACCAAGGCAATAACCAACCACGGGGAGGTGGTCAACAACCGAACCCTCCCAACAATGCCGTGGCAAACCGGCCAGCCCAAAACCCCCATGACAAAATGCACCAAGACACAATGCCCCGTTGCGCACAAACCAACCGTGCACACTCTGTGATGTTTATGGGAACTACACATTTGAGTGTCCCCTCATGGGTCATGCTAAGTAGGCCATTCAAAACGAGGCCCAACAGGCCGCCAATGCTGCGAATCAATCCCAACCCAACCCGGCACCACAAGGACCTCCCCCCATGGTGCTTCAAAACCCACTACCAGTACAAGGATTGGTGGCAACCGTACCCCCTCCCCAACCTAATCCCAACACTCTAGGGGCACCTCCCACGACTAAAATAGGTGTTCACCACCTGCTATCCATGACGAATGAGAGGTCAACTTACAAACCAAATGGAATCAGTACGGTACCACCACCGAACCCACTGACACATCAGCAGCATCAACATCCAAAAAATTCAACCTACCTCTCCAGTTACCCCCATTCTCGCGCCCCCCCATACGTAGAGTTACCAATAATGCTACATCTAGAGTTGCAGTCAGCTATAGCATTGTGGATGATTTGGCCCAAACACCTACCGCCATGTCCACTCTTGAGGTACTTAAAATGTGCCCAATGTAGTAGAAAGCCTTATTAGCCTCCCTAGGGGCAGTAGACCCCTCCGACTCCAAGTTGATCACATTTGACACAGAGAACGGGGAACCACACATGCCATCGACCATCGCCTTCCAAATTTTGATGTCCATCCAAAATTTGGTTGTGCATTAGTGCATAGTGGATGAGGGGGCATCCATGTGCATCATGTCTACCTTGGTTTGGCAGAAACTTGGATCACTAATTCTACAACCGTCCTCCACAACTCTGCGGGTTTATGATGGACATCCCACTAAAGCCCAAGGAATCCTCCCCCATGTCCCCATCACGTTAACCGAGAAGACAGTGCTGATCGACATAGAATTCGTCAATGTTCAAGTAGACTACAACCTCCTCCTTGGAAGGAGTTACATGTATGCCATGCGAGTAGTCGCATCAACTGTCTTTCGTCTCATGATGTTCCCCCACGAAGGAAAGATTGTGATGGTTGACCATCTCACTTATCATGATCCGCAAGGGTTAATAGCACCTGCTAATGTTATCCCTACCATCACCACCATTGAGTCGCAAGGGACGACCATACATGCCAATGTCGTCCCTGCAACCAACACTATGGTTGACAACAAACTAGCCTCTCCATCATTGAATGTGGGCCCTGGGTTGTTTGTCAATACCACTATGATGGCCCATTTCCCTTTAGTGTCACCACCATTGACACAAAATAAAACTGCGGACTTGTGCATGGTCTCATCCAGCACCGCTGCACCCAAACAACAACCGCAGCCGTAGCCCCAACCACAACCACAACATTGTCCATAGCCGCACCACCAATAGCAGACGCAACATCACCCATAGCAGCAGCATTACACACAACCACAATCACAAATGCATCCCCACATGCAACCAGCCGAGAGTTATCTGGGTTCATCTCTAGTTCATATGATTCCCTTCCTCTTCCCCCCACCTGGTGTCATGAGCAAGTTGTTCATGGCCACCTTAAGCCTGCCCAACTTTAAATTGGGAATTCTAGTGTGGTATCTTGATCCACTAGCTCAACTAGCAGTGCCCCAAGTTGTTTTAACCCCAGTGCAACCCATCATGGTCGAGTCTCACCCTCCACCCAGTCCGCACAAGCCAACCGCTGCACCCACACCTGCACCGCCCCACCCAAAAAGAGCCAGGGGAAAGAATGCCAAAGCCACCGCAGAGCCACAACAAGTTCCACCTTGTGTCGTTTGTGAACAACAGGGCCATCCAACTTAGAACTACCCTGAAATCCCAATAATCCGTGTGCATTTAGATGCCATGGATACAAATGAAAACATCCTCATGGTTGAACTCCCAACCGCACCAATAGTCAGGAATAAGGCATTGAGAACAAACCATTCTTGCGCCCTTTGTATCTTGTATGGACATTACTCTCACCATTGCCAAGGCTTACCCGAATCTCGAATGGCTCTCACTGACCTCCGTCAACATTCCCTTGAGTCTGAGATCACCCTGATTGAATAAGTTCACTTGACACCTCCTTCTTCAAACACCATGTCCATTTACATGATGTCCAGTTCTACTGACCCTCTTGTCTCCACCATCACCGATAGTCCATCAGACCAGTCTCTTCCATTGTTTCCCCAACCACCGCCGCAACCTCATTTGCAACCTCAACCTCAACCTCAACTACCATGGAAACAGTGAGGTTCATTCCCGATCAACATGATCCTTTCTCCTTTTCCTTTTCCTTTTCCCTTTCCTTTTCCTACTATCCAATATCATGAGTAAGTCTATCTTGGAAATCCATAATCTACAGGATTTCACACTGGGAGATCCGATGTGGTACCTTGAACCACCTACCATACCTTTGAGGCCCCAAGATGTGTTGACTCATGTCCAGCCAATTGAGATGATGTTGCACCTACCTCCAGGTCCATCAAAGACTCCTCCCATCACCAGGCCTACCCCTCTTCCTCCAATAGAGACTGGGGGCAAGGCCACCAAAGACACAACCAATACCATTTACATGATCTCTAGCATCGGTCACCCTTCCATCTCATTGGCCATGAAAGATCCACCAGATCTATCTCGACACCACTTACACGATGACGGAGATACATGTAAGACCGCCTTCGGTTTTACCCCATTCCCTTTAAACCATAGTGTGGAATTGGTTCTTCCCATAAAAGACCAAATTCTGTCATCCCACCTTGCCAATGACCTTTGTCTTGGAAAAGGGACATATATCTTTGATGACTCAAATGGTCGACTCTTGAAGAAGCCGCATAATGGGCTCCACCTCAAGAGAGTCCATTCTTGATATAACCACTATGAGTCCCTTATAGCGTAGTTTTTTCCCTTTCTTGTTTTTCAATGTTTTTTAGCACAAGTCAGGGGCAGCACCATCAACTAGCTAATTCAAAGTCACCCAGAACCTATTAGAGACACCCCTCACACCTCCAAGCCCAAATTTCTATCTCCTTATGAGACCATCGTCTCATGTTTAATAAATCAATTTCGGGACCATTTCCCATGAGTCACCTCAATTTACGAGCCACGACATGATGATGCAAGTTTCCATGGACCCGTACTTAGTATCACACCTCCTGACCACTACTCATGCGAGTTTTTAGGCCACCGCCTGTTAAGGACTATAATTTTTACTTTTATTTTTTTATTTTAACAAATAGTTGTCTTTTCCATTCACCGCACCTTACGCGGACCACTAGACCGTTGTCCACAAAATGATTTCTTTTTCTTGCATGTATTTGGCATATAAGTTCCCTCAGACTTGAACTCACATTGCATGTAGTCAAGTCTGTTCACCGCAACACACACACACACACTCCTGACCTCTATCCAAGAGCCACCTCGGTTTGCGTGCCTCTGCCGCACTGACTCGTGAGCCTCTGTGGTGATATATCCCACGCATGTATTGGTATGTTTGAGAGACTTTTTCTCTATCCATACTACGTGGATGACCTTTGGACCTCTATCCACCGTCTTGACATGGGGCACCGCATGTGCCACCGCAATCGATTGACCACACTGGAATTCCATTTTAGCTCTTTTCTGACTCCTTAAAACAACAGAAAGATAGCCGAGCACAGCTGCTTCCTTTCCCACTTGCTAAAGTATAGGAAAGGGCATCCACATCGTTTCGTTTACCTCCTTTTATGGGCCATGTAGACCATCAATTGAAAAGGACCTCCTTGGCACACTCAAGCTAAGACCATTCCCCTCTGCATACTTTTATGCTTTCTCGGGTAGAGGGAACGCACTTTACGAAAAATCTCACCACTGGTTGTCGTTAAGCTCTTTTCCAATCGTCTCATCAAGAAAATATTTCCGAGCAAACTTGGTTTTGTTCATGCTCGTAAAAGTATCTAAATGACCGTCCAATCATTATAGGTTTAACCTTTTCCGGCCTGATTGGAATACCAACGGTAAAGAAGTCTCTCATCCCCTACAAGATGGGTGAGCTCTCCTATGTATACTTTTATCCTTTTTCGGGCACAAGAGACTACCAACGAAAAATATCCCCCACTGGAGTCTTCTTCAGGCTTTCAAACTCTCTAAAATTGAAAGCACCATCGAGCATTTACCTTATCGAGCTCACCAAAAATCCATGAGATCGTACCATAACGGTGTCCCTAGACACCACCCCAGAGAAAATAGTCTGGCAGCATTCCTCCATTGGGTCGCCTTTGTTCAGAGTACTCTACAATGTGTCTTCCTTGGATTTCATCAATATCAAAAGTGTCTACCTCCTCCAAGTGTTTCCCATATGCAGCGACATTCCCGGTATTATAGCTATGATCCCATTCTCTTGAGTCAGTTTCATTTGCTGCCTGGTCTGCCCTGTCGTCATACTCTGAACAAAGGAATTTTGAGTATACCACACTCCCCCTACCCCTGTTCAATTCTTTCCCTCCCCCCCCCCCAATTCAGTGAGTCAGTCCGCAAATTTCTTCACACCTTTTGGTTATCTCCCTCGCACTCCTGGTTAAGGAAACATCATTTCCTTGAGTAGGGGCAGGTCTCCCTCTATTGACGCCAACACACATATTCCAGAGGATAGACCCAGAGGTCCCTGTACCTTGGTTGCATTAACCTCATTGATGAGTTCCTTGGACCACTTGAGAGGAGTACTTAATGCCTCTCGGGATGGTTGTTTCTCACGTGCTTGACTTCAACTCCATCATCGCACCATTGAGATTCGTATAGGGTTTGTTCCACACAGTACTTGGTTGAAGACCCCAGATTTCAACTAACTCTAGCACATTGATGATTCTACTTGAGGGAACTAAAATTTTTATGTCCCTTGTAATTTCTGAGTTGCGTTGGAGACAGTGTTCAAAATCCCCAGCAGTGCTTCGATATACATTCATGATTGATACAGCATACTTGTACCACAAAGACTCTAACTCTCACTCAACGAGTCCACATAACTATGTACTAGATCTAGCAAACCGTCAGTCATGAAGATATAGCATTCTATGAGAATCCCATGGGTCCAATGCACTAGATCAGCATTGTATTCAGCCTCACATTAAGGTAACCATTATTGTAACATCAGTTGTATATGATCGGGTCTTGTATTTTAGAGCATAGATCAAATTATTCTTTTGACATTGTCATGAGCATGGGGATTCCCACCTCGTCCATATACATGTCACACATTATTTGTATCTCACCCATTGATGGGAACCATATTAATACAAAAACCAAAAGCCACCATGCCCCAGCCCCGGAAGCACCACCTCTACACAGCAAATCCTATGATCTCTGTCGGCCATACGTTGAGCTCCTACCCTCACACATCAGGGGGCAATATGTTAACCCAAAAATCCCCCACTCAGCTCTCAATGGCCTACACCACCCAAGGACACCATCTCGCGACTCTCATATCACTCCATTAGACCCCCACACCCTCAAAATAGCCTAAGGATGAAGAAAAGGGCTTAAAAACCCCAAAAAGGAGCCCAAAATAGTCTCCTATGAGATAAATCCCCCAAAAAGGGGCTAAATCCCTGACCAAGGGCTTAAAACCCTAAAACCCCTTGGAAAAGCTATAAAAGGAGGGTGGGGGGTCACTCTCAAAACACTTCTCCCTTGCATACTGTTATGTTGCGCGTGGATGCCTTGAGACCTTTGCCTCTCAAGCCACCCACACTCCCTCTCCTCCATTTCCATTGAGCCATTGCTCCCCCATCCAAGAGAGGTGATTCCACAAGCTAGGGCATGGTGGCCCATTTCCACCCAAGAGAAGGTATAACCATGTTTCATGTTTTGTTTCTTAATTTCTTAGTTTGCTTTGCTTTCTAACCCTTATTTCATTTGTAGGTTTATGTTTAACATTGTTTTGCAGGTTATTGTAGCTTAATATTTGCTTGCAGGTCTTTCGAGGAGGAACCCTAACTTGTGTTTGCAGAGGGGTTCACCATTTCTTCTATCTTATTTCTTTTCTTAGCTTAGCTTTCATTTCTATCATTTACATTTCATTTATTTCCAGCATTTACCCACCAGCAGGAGCCTACCCTTCTGTCCTATAGACAGAAAGCCATTTCTGCCCCTGTAGCAAGGAGAAATCCCTGCTACACTATGCACTAGATAAACACTCCTTACAACGTGGCTATTTCAACCCTCCTAGCCCTATGTACCACATGTATGGTAGAGTCATGTGTAAAATAATTTAGAACGAATAATACTAAATTGAGCATTGAGTTAGTGAAAATTGATTTCTTATTATGTTCATGCATAATCACTATTTAAATGCTTAATGTGTTCATGTATTATCACTATTTTTAATATATTAATATTGTAAAAAGAAATAGCCATCAGGGTGTAGATGAGTAGGTGTAGAGTGCACTATTTTAAAACACTCCTTGCGACATGGCTAGTTCAGACCTAGTAGACCTATGTAACACTCCTTGCGACATGGCTAGTTCAAACCTTGTAGCCCTATGTACCACATAAACACTCCTCATGTTGTGGCTAGTTCAAACATCATATCCATATGTACCACATGTGGGGTATCTAGTGTCATGGGTAGCATAATTTAGAACAATCCTATGTACCACATGTGGGGTAGTGTCATGTGTAACATAATTTAGAACGAATAACAATAAATTAAGCATTGAGTTAGTCAAAATTGATTTCTTAATGTGTTAATGTATTGTCACTATTTAAATGCTTAATGTAACATATACAGTGCACAACCTAACTTAGCCTCATTTTAATTTGAAAAATTAAAAAATACCATCAAAATTAGGAAAAATAAAACCATGTCTTCGAGGTTTTATTTAAATTGTTTGACAATGAGTTTTAGCATTAAGAGACCCACCCAAAGCATATTGTTTTATGAATTTAAATGGACCTAAATATATGTTCTCTCCTAGGAGACGATAATTTTCATAAGTTTAAATCCCAAATCTATGCCATAAGTGAGACCCTTGTCCCCATAAACATGAGGCCTCATATACCAATTTGTGTTTTGTGGTAACCTTAAAATTAGATTAAATTAAATTATTATTATATGTGTAAATATTAAAAGGTTAAAATTAGATTATTATTATATATTGAATATTATCTACAAATACAATAGAATACACCCATGTGAACCAACTCTCCATTCAGGGCTAGGGGTGAGGCGTTTGAAGGCTGAGAAACTTGACTTTGTTGTTTTCCAATACCACCTTACCTATGAACCAACTCTCTGCACTATATGGTCTTACGGTCTTAGGGGTTCTTCTCCAACTCTCCCCACTATATGATATGGTCTTAGTGGTTCTTCTCCCTCTTACATTGGGGGGCAAGGGGTTTGAAGGCTGAGAAAGTTTCTATATGGTCTTAGGGGTTCTTCTCCCTCTTACCTTGGGTGTGAGGAATTTGAAGGCTAAGAAACTTGACTTTGTTGTTGTCCAAGACCACTTTAACTATTTTAGATATATATATGTGGGATTGACATAAGCATAGATTAATGGAGATTTTAGTTATATACATGGGATTCACATAAGCAGAGATTAGTGGAGACTGAACTAGAAAAGTTTGATTACTTTTCTTTTTTCTAGGGAAGTTTAGAGCAAGTTCATTTTTTTTGTTCGTGTGCACAGTATTTTTTTTCCTTAGAAAGTGAGGATAAAGCACTTCAGGTATGGTGAATATTTTTTATGTTTTCTATCTAGCAAAAATGCGCTCTCTCTTTCAGGGACACTGGTAGCATACTATGTTGCATGCTAAATTTTCTTTTTTAATTTTATCTATCTAGCCGTCTTTTCAAAGCATACCATGTTGCAGTGATTAAGTTTACCCTAATCATTATTACTACTATGTTAAAAACTTGGTGGCTGATAGTGTCACAACAACAACAATATCAAGGAGTCATATATCAATATGGATATCAAGGAGTCCCATATGAAGGATACCCATATGGATATGGATATGAATATATAGGAAATCCTCACTATCCATATGTTGTTGCACCCCAAGATGCTGGAAATCCTCACTATTCATATGCTACGATGCCACAAGAAACTGGAAATCCTTACTACTATCCATATGTTGTTGCGCTGCCATAAGCAGCTGGATATTCTCACTATCCATATGTTGATGCGCCACCACAAGTAGCTGGATATTCTCACTATCCATATGTTGAGCCTGGGCCACCACAAGAAGCTGGAAATCCTCATGCTACACCGCCACAATAATTTGGAAATCCTCATTATCCATATGATGTTGTACCACCACAAGCAGTTGTATATCCTCACTATCCATATGTTGCGCCATCACAAGAAGTTGGAGCTCCATATATTGTAAATGTGGTTGTGAATATAAATCCAAATGATAATGACAACAACCAGGGTGGTTATAGAGAGAAATTCCTATGGCTTGGGGTACCACAATAGACAACTTAACTCCAGAAATCAATCATTTCCTATATGCAAGAGAAACTAGACAACTAACACTGAAGGATCTCGATTCATACCTTATTCTGAACGGTTGATGTAGATCCCCGTTGAGCTTTCCAACTTCAGCTTGAATTGATAAATTGCTTCTTCAATATTCAATAAACAAGACAAGCATACTATATATAATTGTGTTAGCTCTACTCTCGCATATATAATCAATAACATATAAGCATTTGAAATAATCCATGGATAAAATATTCATTCAAACACACATTATTGGACAGGAAAAGATATTTCTATTAATATAAAATCATAGATTACAATTAATACAACCTCTGCCGACACATTTGCGAATCAAAGAAACCGAGTCCCACAACTTTGGCCTCCACCACTTCAATCCTCCATCTCTCGATAGCAAGCTCACAAGCAAAAGGCAAGCTTGGGAAGAACACAAAAGTGCTCCAAGGGACAAAGGGGATGCAGACTCAAGCACAAGTTTCGACAACAATGGACTATAGTTCTCTTTCTCTCAATTCCTCATGCCTTCAATGTATCCAAATGGTTCCTTATATAGCTCTTCAATGGGGTAATGAAAGGTTGAATCCAAGCAATCTCAAGGCATATGGAAGGCCAGGAGACAAGTGAGTCGGATCCACATCAAGGAAAACTCCAAAATAATTTGGCCTTTTGCACACATCCTGATGTACATGGTTTTAAGGGTCAAACCCGCGTATATACGCGATAAAGGGTTTGAAAAGTCATGTAATGAAACTTTTACATGTTTTTAGGGATGATCAAGGAAACATCAAAGGAACAAAAATGGTCCATGGGGTCTAAGGAGTCTACATAGGGACAGGGAAGGCCATAAAAGTGTGATTCACCATGTGTAGTAAAATCAACTATAACAGATGCCCCCTAATGTGTGAGGTCAGAGGGGTCATACGATGGTTGAAATACATTATAAGTCCATCCCAGAAATGAAGTAATGAAGAACCCAGTGGAAGAGCCAGCCACCCAATCAGCACTATACAATGATACAACTCTACATATAACTACAAATACATATAGCAGTTCCAGATACATAAGAGTACAATGGCCATGAATAGGCATGATACAATATGACATATGTGGTCATCGCCACGTACAATATACATAGATCAGAATCTCCATGATGAAGATATACAAAGGATCATGATCTCCATAATGGTTGTAAATGTCTGACATATACTGGAATCAAGTCACGAGAGCTGAAATCTCATGAACACCGGCACGATTAAGGAGGTAGCATATATGAGATGCCACCAATCTGGAAGGTCTTCTACACAAACCGCTATGAGTACATGTCCTACTATGTGAATAGAGGTGTCGAGGTCAAACATAGTAGTCCATCATCTGATTACCGATCTTTGATGTATACCGTTAATAGACACGAGATCACCCACCAATAATTAAAATGGGAAGCAAGGTACTAGAGTGCAAACTAACAAGTGTGAATAAATGTGTTGAGGTTGAACACTTGAGAGAATCCATCGATTAGGGGACATTGATATATTCCCAAAAAGTTGTCGATGGCGAGAGAACCTGCCACAGATGACTACAAGTCTCAAGGCACTCAAAGATGACTCTATATTCCTATCCCAGAATAAATGATCTGAAGTCAATGGGATGAAATCCACAGGAAGGAGGGCATTAAGGCATCCCCCATCATCCAACACGCGGTACTCAGCAAAGCTGCATAATGTGGAAGGACTTGATCATAAGGTGCATGAACCAGTAACTGTACCAGGAATGGTCAACATGCAAAGTCAAGATAACTGAGGAATGGTCGACTTAGGTTTCAACTTCCTTTGAACAAGAGCATAAAGGTGAATGGTGACTGAATGTAGGCAGCATAGACTCGATATGCAAAACTGGGACATCTCTACGACACAGGAGGCATCGACAAAGGCTCCATAGGGACTGAAAGCTTAACCAGTTGGTGGAGATAAACTCAAATAAATGATTACAACTCCTAAAGTCAAACTATTAACCCAACCAATGGATGTGATATACAGTGCTCTGTTCGAAGGTGACAGGACTCGACTGCTGCCAAAGATAACATCTTTCCTTTTCCGGCTTTTTGGTTTTTTAATTTTTTTTTGGAATTTTTCAAATATTTGAAAATCTTGAAAAAGAATAAAACTACTTTAAAGTTACAGACTAGGAGGAGACGAGTGTCAAATGGGAAAACAAACTAGTTCCAAGCAGTGGAACATACCTATGCTCAATGCAAGGATACATGTGTAGGATAGTGACACTCGGGGGGAATTCCCCTCCCAGTAAAAATAGGGAATCAAGCTGCAAAGGATATATAAAATGGCTCTGCATGGCTAGACATGAGACAAGCTCGGGCTATATGGCTGATAATCAAAGTCAGGGAAGCTATCATAAGGCTCAATGAGGCAGGAAAAACTCATGATAATGCAATTACAACTTGACATAAGGAAGTCCGGAGGAAATAGGCCAACAAAATATCAAGAGGAGTATGAGGCTCTTGCAAAATTTCATGGCAATACTATACAATGGACTCCCACACCCTAAAGGACAAAGTGTTGGGATGGGCACCAAATGCAAATAAGGAACTAACTAGTGTACCCATGTAAGGTCAAGCTCTACCATTCTATTCATGCCACTTCTAAAACAGCAAGAAGGTTCTGTGTCAGGATAGAATGGGTTCGTACCTACGGTTATGATGAAATGGTCATAAGGTCATGCAAAATGAAAACGGTGGTGAAACCTAACCTATATGCCAGTTTAGACATGATACCTAAAATCGGCATAAACGGGTCAAAACAATGGTCAAAACGGCACTCAAAACAGTCTCCTACATCATATATTAGTCAAAAACAATCCAAAAGGATTAGAAACGGTCCAAACTATAGAAAAGGGGGTAAAAATTTTTAAAAATTTGAAAAATTTCTATAAATAGTAAAAATTCAAAACATTATATAACATTTGAAATTTTTACCCAATTGAGCTCAGAACATCAACAGCAAATTCCGGGAGATCCAGCCGGCGGAATCCACTACCGTTTTTTCCAGGTAATTACCCATGCTGTGCTCTTTCATTTTCATGCAAAATTTACAATTTTCCATGGTCAATTTGGATTTATAGGACACCCTAAAGTGTGTGCCTCGGCCCACACAGAAATCGAGGATTGTTTCGCGTATAGGGCTGGATATACGAGGGAAAAGCCCTCAAAGTCACGTACATACGCGGCTGTTTAGAAAACAGTCACGTATGCGGCTGTAGTCAAGTTTTTTTTAAGTGTTCTAATGACCCAAACTTGATTTAAACATGTAGGATGGTTCTAGAATGGAGAGAACGTGAGCACAGGGATGTAGAAGAAGCAGTACGTGGTGATCTAATGGCACAACAAGCTCTTCATGCATGCGGGCTCTACAAGTTTTGGTGTCTTGGTGGCTTAAGAGCCAAACCAAGACTACTGCAAATCCTAGTAGACTATTGGGATCCAGACTCAGAGTCTTTCCAAGTCGATGGGATGTCCCTCACCATAGAAGTGGAGGACATATACTTTATTACTGGACTTTCCCGACGGGGGGAAGTGGTGAACCTACGTTCTCGCGGGCCCAGAGGTGGCCTCACCATTGATGAGTACATAGCCATGTGTTGTTATCTGGAAACGAAGAAGGTCGGGAGTCAGATCCCAACTAAATCCATATAGGTGCTAGGCCTAAAGGCCATACTACTGACACTGGGTAGGATAGCAAGTCTAGCTTCACTCCACTAGGCCTCGCAGCCTCTAATGTTCTATCCAGTGGAGTGCATGAGGCCCACAGTGTACGATTGGAGCACTGCACTACTGGGAAACATGAAACACCAACTCAATGAGTGCAAGATGGGCAGAGTACTAAACTTTGGTTTCAGTAGCATAATGAGCACATTTTTCTTTGAGAGTGTTTCAGGATTGAGCCCTAGATTTGATGTTCCTCTTCACGGGGTTCAAGATCTGGCCCAACAACGTTGGGTAGATGCAATGCGCATACTGGGTGGAGGTAGGGTATCCAACCCCTATCCAGCTAATTTCTATCCATGGTGGCGACGGTAGATAGTTTCCATCAATGATTACCCCTATGCAGGGATAGATTTCTGGGGAGACCCCGACATGACATTATCACCAGGATCGGCATACAGTGACATTGGTAATGAATCCCAACCCTCTTTTTAATATTTTTTAGTTATTTAATTTTTTTGTGTTTTTTGATATATGGAATCAAAAAGACATGTTTTTCCATGACAACACATAGTGACATTCTATCATATGTATGCATATGTAGGACCACGGTGACCTGAAGGCTTCCCTTGTCATAGACGGAGGGGAAGAGGAGATGACATTACAGGTGTGGATGTGGAGCGGACGCTCCAAAGCATTCATACCAACTTTGTGAGGCTGACACACAGGGTACCCATGGCGCAGGTCGAGGACCTGCCTGAGGCCATGCAGTGTCAGGTGGTGGGTGTGCCACAAGCATGGGTGCGATTATTTAGATGGCTATCTAGAGCCGTGGTGACATTCCACGAACAGAAACCCCCCTCCTCCTCCCAAATCTTATATACCTGGGAGTGATACATTTTGTACTACCGTGTATTTATATTTTGGTGGCTCAAGAGCCCCATTTTTGTATTATGACACTATGTATTATCAAATTTTGGATGTTTTAATGAAAAAAAATATTATGATGATCGGTTTATTTATGTGTAAAAATGTATGTTTGTGATGAGCTTATTGTCTATGAAACAAATTCCAATCTAACACGTAGTTAGCATATGAGTCAGCAACTTGATTATTAATTCTTGGAACATGTATGTATGTTATATTGTCAAATTTATGTTCTAACAATATCACACATAAGAATCTCCATAATAATGTTGGATCTCTAACATGATACAATCCATTAAGCTGTGACACTACTAACTCCAAATCAAGATGTACCTCAAGAGAGAGAACACCATGTGAAATGGCATCCCGTAGAAGCTCGATAACAGCACTATATTCAGCAACATTGTTTGAACAGGGTCATAAACATACACCTCCCGAAGACAGTACCTGACCCATAGGAGTATAAATCACCCAAGCTAAAGAGGCTGAGTGTTGAGTGTGACGGCTTGCACCATCCGCGAATGCTATATAGATGGAAGACTCCCTTGACATCTTCCATAAGAAATGGAAGCTAATCAACCAACCCAATCACCATAAGAAATACCTAACTATGCAAAATGTTGTACAATAATATACAATAGTCAGCTCTGGCTGAAAATCATGCATAGTACTTTTTAAGATAGAGCCCATTTCTAGGTTCCGCCAAGGCCATCCCCTCATAGTCTACTAGCTCATAAGCTCCCTTCTCTAACACATGTTTAACCACATAAGGACCATGCCACATGGGGTTTAATTTTCCTGCCCCCAAGGGTTCTTTAGCTTGATCCAACAAGAGGACAAAATCTCCTTCACTAAATCTCCTTGGACGGACAGATTTATCGTACTGGACCTTAACACAACACTTATTCACTTCTAGAGTCACTAAAACATCTCGACGTTGCTCATCAAGTTGCTCTAAATGGACCAAACATTCCTCCAATGGAGAAGTGTCTGATAAGAGCTCTATGGCTAGCTTCAAAGAAGGGATTTCACACTCAATCGGCAATATAGACTCCACTCCATGTACAAGCTGATATGGATAAAAACTAGTGGTAGTCTTAACCACAGTCCTATAAGCCCACAAAGCAGGATATAACATGATATGCCAATTGGTCTTGCTTTGTGCAATGGTTCGTTGGAGAAGAGACTTGAGTGATTTGTTCACTGCTTCAACTTATCCATTCGCTTGAGGGTAATAAGAAGAAGAATGCTCTTGCTTATACCCTAAATTCGAGGCCAACTCTTCCATCATGCGATTCTGAAAGTGCCTACCATGGTAAGTGACAAGCTCTTTCATAATACCGAACCAAGTAATAATCTGGTTGAATACGAAGTGTGTGGCTATCTCACCGTCGGATTTAACTATAGCCATAGCCTCAACCCATTTCGTGAAGTAGTCAATAGCCATGATAATATGATGATGACCCCCAGCTAAAGCTGGGTTGCAATCCATCAAATCAATCCCCCACTCAGTGAAGGGACCGACGGTGATGATGGGATGTAACAGGGTAGTATGTGAGCACGTATTATGTGTGAACGCCTTGCAATGGTGGCACTTCTTGACCGCATTAACACAATATTTAAAGATCGATGGCGAAAAATAACCCACTCTCAAGATTTTTTGGGCTGTAGAAATCCTAGATAAATGACCACCACACGCCCCTCCCTAGAAATCATTCAACACAAGCTCAGCCTCCTCATGAGTTAAACAACGACATAAAATGGAATCTACCCCATAGCGGTACAATGTGTGATCCACTATGAGGTAATTCTTGGATATGTGACGTAATCGTCACCGTTCATCCCGTGAGAGGTGAGTAGGGACATTCAATGTTTGTAAATATATGATAATGTCTCCATACCATGGATCGAAAGTTGAGATCAAGAAGATATGCTCATCGACAAATGTATATTCACAAGTTTCCTCCTCCTCCTCGCTCGAGAAATCAGATATAAGCTCTGCAAAAATCAACAATTTCTTCGATTTTGCCAAAACAAACTTGAGATCAAATTCTTGCAGGATGAAAATCCACTTATTATACTTTCCCCCTATCATCCTTCTAGTGAGGACAAACTGAAATGGATTGACATGGGAAACCACCAAGGTCTAGGAAGGAGAATATAGTGTCTCAATCTTTGAACCGCATGAACGGTAGCTAAGGCAAGCTTCTCCACATGGGAATAATGGATCTCCGCATCTATAAGGTTCCAGCTCAGGTAATATATGACATGCTCTTGGAGCTCCTCATCCTCTTGAACCAAAACCATACCAATCGTCTCCATGGATGCGGCCACATAAAGTAGAAATTCATGGCTATAGTCGGGTGGACTAATCACCAGGGCCGATGCTAAGGCTCACTTAAGCACATCAAAGGACTCCTGGGCTCGCTCATCCCAGCAAAAGATAGTGTCCTTCTTCAAAAGACACATAAAGCCTCTAGTCAAATTGGAAAAATTTACGATGAATCTCCATAAGAAGTTTTCCATGCCTTGCAAACATTGAAGATGTCTAATGTTCTTTGGTGGAGACAATTGAAGTATTGCCTCAACCTTTAAACAATCGACTCTTATACCCTCTTTGGAGACAATGAACCTTAATAAGCGACCAGAATTCACACAAAAGATGCACTTATGAGGATTTAACCTGACCAAATAATGGCGGCACCTTTCAAACACTAATCTCAAATGGTAGGAATGACGCATTCTCATACGAGAATGAGCAGCAAGGTCATCCAAAAAGACTTCAATAATTGATTTGAGATCATGGAAGATCAAGGTCATAGCCCGCTGAAAAGTGGCTATGGCATTCTTAAGGCCAAAAGGCATCTTCCAATATGCAAAGGTTCCCCAAGGACAAATAAAGGCAGTCTTATGTTGGTCCTCGGGTTTGATCTGTATCCGATTGTATCTAGAAAAGCCGTCCATAAAGGAAAATACCTCACTTCTCGCACACTCATCCAAAATCTGATAGATAAATGGTGTGGGAAAATTATCTTTAGGACAGGAATGATTCAAGTCACGAAAATCAGTGCATATGCAGATCGTTCCCTGCTTCTTATCAACCGGAACAGGGTTTGAAACCCACTCCATCAAGGGAATGGGATAGATAAAACCAGCATTTAACATCTTTTCTATCTCAGCCTTAATCGCGAGTGCTTCCCTAGGATTCACCGCATGCAAGCGTTGTTGATTAGGCTTAGCATTGGGATAAGTTTTAATATCATGTTCAACAATTCAAGGGTCGATACCTGGCATTTCATCGTATGACCAAGAAAATACATCATGAATTTCTTTAAACAGCTCGGTATACTTTTAAATCTTAGTATGGGAACATTCTGCCCCAATATAGACATTCTCAATCTTGCCAGGATCGCGAGAGATATTAATAGGGATGGTAAAAGATATATTTGCCATGTTTCCATCAGCCATTAGACTAGGAGAGCTTAATGGAACCATGGGACTACCAATTCTCTCACTAAGAATATCCTTATATTCTTCACACTCCAAACGATCAAGCTCAAGAAGAAAATGAGATCTATGATGCAACTCTTCCTAAGGTGGCTCCACCCTAGACATAGCCTCAATAATAGCCTCATCTGAAGGAAAAACACTATCAAGGCAGTCATGTGTGTGAGAAGACTGAACTTCCCATGCAGGCAGTACATACGGGTCCTCCTCCTCCTTCCGCGAAGAGGAAGAACTAGGCTCTGCAACTCACAGAAGATTAGCTTGATAAGCTATCATAGTTGCAGGCAACGGCACGTCCGTCTTGATGGGCTCACTTGAAGGACTCAGTGCAGGAAGAATCCAAGGATATTCCATATAGGTTGTGCGAAAAGACATTGATCTTACCGATGACGAAGCCTCACTGGAAATAGACCCTATCATAAGGACAGGTGTAGGACAACTAAAGCTTCCCATAAGGGATGGGTACATGCCAACACCCACACTCCCAGTTGTCGGCTGAGAGTGCTCTACAATCGGGATGGAATCTCTCGAAGATGCGGGAACTGGCAAATTCTTGAATGACGTTTAATCAATCGTAACTATCTTCCCATTAAATGGAAATCATACAACTTGAAATAGAGAAGAAGCTATGTCTTTCATACTGTACAACTAATTCCTACCCATCAACAAATTGTAGTCAAGGGGCGCATCAACCACCTCAACCTCTATCACAATAGTCTTCCCTCCCAAACGGACTTTAAGAGAAGGAATAATCCCATGCGATCGAAATGATCTTGCATCGAAAGCAGTCAACATGGTACCAAATTTAGACAACTCGGGGGAACCCAAACCCCTCCAACATGCCAAATACATCACAGAAGCAGCAGTGCCTTCGTCAATCATAGTGCGTTTGATGGTCATGTTAAGAAATTCTATGTGAATCAAGAGAGACACATAGTAAGGCAAGCAAGGCTGAAGTCCCACAGTTTCAAATTTGATCACAGAGGAAAAATTATCATCATTCACACCTAGGGAAGAAAGCAAATACTTCCTTTGTGAAGGATAACTCTAAATTACTTCAAGCACAGACATCGTAGAAGGAGTGTGGCCCAAATCCTCGACAACAGAATAGTTCTAGGCGGCTTGGGCATTAGGATTGTGCCCTGAATGCTTAAGGACTCCCTTAGGAATGTGAGGTACAACTTCAGGTTTATCCACAGGTTTTTCAATACGCAAAGGACTCCCAAGTGGATCAGGTTCCTTTCCAAGGTCGAGTTGTGCTGAACCATAGTCCTTCGCACAACTCACAACCTTAGTAGCATGGACCATGTTGATGCAACCATGACCACTGGTATCCAGTGGATCTTTATCACCACCAGACTGATCATGGGTCCTCGAGTTCATGTTTTGATTATGAGGTAAAGGGTTGGTCAGCACAGCTGGGCCTTGTGCTATGAATCTCGAGGCTTCATCAATCCGAGGGCACAAGTGAGTGAGGTGTTCATCCTTACACAAATTGCAAGGAAACTTAACCTTATGTTTAGGTTGCTTGTCCCCCCCAGCATTTCGGGCGTTCTTTTCATTAGAGTTGGCATTTTCATTCCTATTCCCACCCTTATGGTTGTTATTACCCTTCTTTTTATTCCTTCTGGGTTGTTGGTTACCCTTCTGGTCTGACGATTGCACACTCACTGTTTGGGTGGGTTGAGATGAAGTCATGGCTTGTCCCGAGGCACATCGGTTGATAGATAATTGACTAACCTGTTTCACAACCGAATCCACAGGCTTGGCACTAGTACAACCAACAATGCCATCAGCACGTGGTCCAGGTTTAACCTTAGGGTCAAAACTAAAATGCGGAGCATTAGGAATGATCTCATATAACAAACCAGATTGAGCATAAATCAAGTCTAATTCCTACGCCCTAAAAATGGAATGTTCCTCATTCTGAACTCCAGATGTAGAAACATCCTTCGCTATAGAAGGCAGTAACGATTTAAGGAACCACTCGAGGAGAAACTCTAGTGGTATGAAGGCTTTAATCAATCTCTTCCGTCTACGCCACTCTTGGATATGGTCCGAGATATGCGTGGCTTTATCCTGCCGAAATGTTAAGTTCCTTACCAACATTGTAATGCACTGGTAGCTGGAAGTGGTTGAGAAAAGTCATAGCTAGGTCATCGAACAATGTGAATTCCCCCTTAGGTAACTCTATATACAATTTTGTGGCATGCCCTATAAGGGTGCATTGAAACATCCTTAAATGGATTGAATCTTCATGTAAGGAATTTGAAGAGCACCATAGGTGAAATGTAGTAACATGTTCACTCAGATCTTCTCCTGGTTTGCCCTCAAATTTGGGGATGTCTGAGGGAAGCTTATTAGGGACAGCCAGCCAAGCCAGGTCATGAGATATAGGATCGTCCATTAATCTTGACAAGTCAGGAATATTTAGCATTGCGAGGAAATGGAGTCTAGGATGAGCAGGTCGATGCCCCACTCCCTGATAATTTTGGTTCACATAAGCCTGATTACCGTAAACACCATGGCCTTGGCCATAGTTCCCTCCTCCCATTTGACCCATGTAGGGTGGCATGGAAGCACCATAATGTGGTGTACCTTGACTGTGTGGGGCTACAAAGCCATAATTCAGAGAGTAAGCAGGTTGTTGATACCCATACCCATAAGGTGAATAACCCTGTCCATACGGCATCCCATAATAAGGTCCATAAGACATCCCAGGAGATGTCCCATGAGACACTCTGTAAGTAGGAATATACACTTCAGAAGTAGTAACATGACCTCCAGAAGTAGGAATATGACCTCCCGAAACAACAGGAGGTACTTGACTCTGAGACACAACTGTGCGAGTAGCAGCAGTACGGACATGACTCGTAGCAATGTTCTCGCCCGAAGGACCACATGAATGAGAGGGAGGAATAGAGGAAGAAGGGACATGTGAAATTATGTACGTAATGTTCCCTATAGTCACTTGTCTTAGATCTGGTATCCTAATAGCATTACTAACACCAGGTCTAGGAGGAATATGCGATGTAGCTTCCACCGCCAGGATGGAAGGTGCAATGTGACTCATGCTCCCAAACCTCTCCGCATGGTAAGGAATAGGAGTGCCCCCAGGTGTAGTGTTAAGCTCTAACTTCGACTCAACATGAAATGTCGGATCATGTGTAGGGATACCAGACATACCATAACTACCATAACTAGTGCTCGCGGATTCATGATGAGTCTCGTCACCCGACTTCCAATACCGGTGACCCGTGAATGAGGGATCATAACTTGAGTGAGTAGGTATTTCATGTGAAGGATCAAACCCAGAATGTGCAGGTATATTAGGTGAAGGATCAAATGTAGGAGTAAACTCTCCATCCTCCACTTGAGTTGGAGAAGACTGCTCAGGAATACCATCTTCATGATCTCCCATCGTGTGTGAATCAATGTGCAAAGTAGTCTGCCTAGACCGTCTGTTTCTCTCTCCCAAAGGAGGAGGAGATGTAGAAGGTGGAAGTCCTACTAAACAATGAGAATGGCGAGGAGCCACAATCAAATCCACAATGACTTGAAAATGTAAAAGACTCTCTAAATTACGCAAACCCTGGGCAAGCTAACGTGCAAAGAGCATACACCAATAAAATCTAAAGCCAAACACAAGCAATCAAGGGTAGGATAAGTGAGCTCCCGAATGAAGCAAGTATGTCTCGCCTAGGAGAGGCTTGAGACTCCCATACATAACAAGCAGAGGTTCGTAACCAATTATTGTGGCCCTCAGCTTCAACACATAAAACGACTATGTTGTCCGACCCCAACCTGGCCAGGACACCTGCAGAATAACCCCTACAAAGTACCCCCTTGATATCCTAGGTAAGGAAACTAAGGTCACCTCAATATAATCAATGCTCAGGAAGACAGTTGCAGGCGGGATTGACCATATGGGTAGGGTAGAAAAGCCCGAAACTTTCAAAAGATCCCCCAGATACGAATACAATTCTAGAAATATCTCCGGTGCTACTTAGTTATGACTAGGTGTCATCCCAATTAATAACCGCTCACACTGCCTCGTGCTTAACTCCCTTTTGAGAGGAGGATCCTGAGAAACACTAACTATACATGTTGTTGTTTAGTGATCATGGAGAATTTACTCACAATGAACTATTCCAAGACCCTAATACCTAATCTTGTTGGTGTACCCTATCAAAGAAAATAGTGTAATCCATTTTAATAAGCGTTGATTGTATTTGGCTTTATTACTCAAAAGAGGTAGATTGTCATGCAACCAATGGTGTTATGACACAACATGAAGTAAAATGCACACCTAACAATCAATGCAAATGCATTGTGTCGAATGAAAAATAGGGCATGCTACTACGTGAAATGCAAAAATTTTCTTCAAATGACAAATGCAATCATTCCTATATGAAATCCTGACTAATACTCTAAGAAAATCTAGTGCAAGTACCATGCAAAATGTGAAGTGCAATGCATAATGATGCAAAGAAGCAAATATTTTTGGATTTTTTGAATAAAAATGAGATACTAAAGAAAAAGAATGATTCTACTACCCCCAGACTCGGCAAGCACAATCAAACAGCACTCACACAAAGTACTAAGGTAAAAGAAATCTAATGCACTAATCCCAAAACAAAAAATCGAAAATGCAATGACAAGAACATTCTTAAAAAGGAAATTTACCCTAAAAAAAGCATCTCTAGTCAGAAACAGAGATGTATACAGACTCTAGCAGTATCAAAGGAGACTCAGCAATCATCCAAATTCACCCAGCAACAATCAATCTTCCTCTAGAAGGAAAAACTAAGGGCATACGCAATTGTTCGCAGTAAACCTGCGTATGTACATGGATATAGTAGTCAAAGCCGCGTGTATACGCGACTATGAGTTAAAAACTCACGTACAGGAAGAGAAATGTATAAAAATGAAGGCAAATAGATAAACTGAGACAAATTTCACACCAATCAGACACTACCAGGAAAACATGCCCCCATACCCGACACAGAAACAAAGAAATAAGAGCAATTCAAGAACATTGAATGTTGATAAAACCCCCAAAGGACAACTACTAAGAACTCCCCAGCAGAGTCACCAATTCTGTTACGGAGAGAAATTCCTATGGCTTGGGGTACCACAACAGACAACTTAACTCCATAAATCAATCCTTTCCTATATGCAAGAGAAACTAAACAACTAACACTGAAGGATCTCAATTCGTACCTTATTCTGGATAGTTGATGTAGATCCCCATTGAGCTTTCCAACTTCATCTTGAATTGATAAATTGCTTCCTCAAAATTCAATAAACAAGACAAGCATACTATATATAATTGTGTTAGCTCTACTCTAGCATATATAATCAATAACATATAAGCATTTGAAATCATCCATGGATAAAATATTCATTCAAACACACATTATTGGATAGGAAAAGATATTTCTATTAATATACAATCAGAGATTACAATGAATACAACCTCTGTCGGCACGTCTGCGAATCGGAGAAATCGAGTCCCCCACTTGGGCCTCCACCAATTCAATCCTCCATCTCTCGATAGCAAGCTCACAAGCAAAAGGAAAGCATGGGAAGAACACAAAAGTGCTCCAAGGGACAAAGGGGATGCAGACTCAAGCACAAGTTCTGGCAACAATGGACTATAGTTCTCTTGCTCTCAATTCCTCATGCCTTCAATGTATCCAAAGGGTTCCTTATATAGCTCTTCAATGGGGTAATGAAAGGTAGAATCCGAGCGATCTCAAGGCATATGGAAGGCCAAGAGACAAGTGAGTCAGATCCACATCAAGGAAAACTCCAAAAGAATTTGTCCTTTTGCACACATCACGATGTACATGGTTTTAGGGGTCAAACCCGCGTATATACGCGATAAAGGGTTTAAAAGTCGCATATGGAAACTTTTACATGTTTTTAGGGATGATCAAGGAAACATCAAAGGAACAAAAATGGTCCATGGGGTCTAAGGAGTCTGCATAGGGACAGGGAAGGCCATAAAAGTGTGATTCACCATGTGTGGTAAAATCAGCTATAACAAGGGCCATAATAATTATTATTATGACCACCCAGAGGCTTATCAATTTCAACCAGTGACACCTGCACAAGCACAACATCAGTATTATCATCAACAACTACAATTACAACAAGAACAACCACAAACAAGGAGACTTGAAATAATGCAGGGCCAAATATCAATAAGTGGAATTGGGAGGTGCACTAAAGTTGTCCCGGATGAGTACAACCTTCGAGGATTCATCACTCGATATGCCAATGCCAAATTTTTTGTTATTAAATATTCCATTAAGGAGAACCTCCTTAGCAGTATTAGACATGGAGTGTGGAAAAAAACTTCCATGGTAAATCAAAATTTAAATGCAGCTTACACTCTAGCTGCCTCAAGCCTTGAGCAAATGGTCGAGGGAGGTGCATCTAGTGCTTCGAGTTCTAACTGCCATATATTCTTACTTTTTTCGGCTAGTTCTTCAATATTTCTTAACTGAACTGATCTGTTTTTTCAATTTTAACTTCAATTCCACTTTCACATCATTTCAATACTTATACCTATGGAGAATTCATTTAATAGGAATGAATACCTTATTTATTAGATAACATGTAATCTAATCTAGTGTGCATGTGGATGCAATTGAACATAAGCCGTAATTTTTGTGGGGTGGCTGAAATGGTTAGAACTGTAGATTTTAGAGCGACCACCAAGTTTTGGGAATGGAAGGGCATGTTTCCTTTGAAATGGCACATGATTAAAGACATTCCATTCGAAAAATATCCCATATTACTCTAGAATGCAATGAAAACCTCTCAATTATACATAGTCGATATACTTTGCAGGTGAGTTAGACATGATTGTTTACATTCCATTCTAGCTCTGAAAATTATCTTTAATTTAGATCACTAAAAAATGACAGAATGAATTTTCCAGGTTGAAAAGGAGAAGGGCAAAGAAATGTTGGATATTTTTAAGAATTACTTTTGGACGGCCTCATTTCTCAATGGCATAGACATTGCATAGAGGCCTAAACGAAGGAGAGTGGAAGTATTGATAAGAAGGCCACCATCACCACCACAGCAGTCTCAATGGAAACATCAGGATGTAGAAGAAGAGGAGGCCATGGATATCTGCTGCAGTAGCCGGACTAATAGTAATAACACGTAAGAGGAAACTGAGAATCACAACAATACCCAAAAAGAAAAAGAGACTGATGACAACGACCCTCGATGATCTGAATGTGGAAAGAGTCGAGAGACCGACACCACCATGAATAATGTGACCAAGAAGGAAGAAGAAGAAGAAGGGACTGATAAAAAAAAATCAAGAGAATATGAAAGTGAAGAAGAAGAATATTGGACTGATTAGAACAACACGCAAGAATCTGAAAGTGCAGAGAATTAGGGGAGCTAGAAGGAATAAGTGGTGAGTTACAACAATAACCATGAAGAATAACGGATTGATCAGGGGACCAAGAAGGAAGAATAAGTGAGTTCAAACAATAACCCTAAAGAAGAATAGATTGATCAAAACAGCTCGCAAGAATATGAAAGTGCAGAGAACACCATTGTTGACCTTCCCATATCTAGTCCAGGTCCTAATCTAACATTCATGTCCAGTCTCAACCTTACCGATTTGGTAAGAGTAACGAATAACCCCATCTATCACAACCCATTGTGACCTCCCATCCCTACTAAAATCCCTTCATACATCCCTAAGTTTGAGGGAAAAGTGGGAGAATACCCTCAAAACCATATCATCTCATCCCACTTACGGTGTTCCCCCAACAGCATAGTGTATGATTCTATATGATTACAGCTATTCCAATGCACACTCATTGGTGTTTCAACCAAATAATACATTGAATTGCCCCATGTTATTTGTCCTGATTTTTCCTCTTTAGACTCGATGTTCCTTCAGTACTTCCAGCTACCCATCCGTTACAATGAGGGCATGGAAATCCTATTATTCTATAGATAGGACACTGCTACCCATATCACAGATCATATCCATGAGTGCCTTCACTATCGTATTTTGTGAGAAATCAAGTTAGATGATAAGATATTCCTTGATTAGTTTCTTACAACCTTACTCCCCCCTATCGCTAAGGATGATGCATCCAATCACCCACAAACCAAAGAAGAAGAAATAATCAAAGAAAAATCATTTGACCTTATCTATTCTTGATCAAGTTACCTTTACACCATCATACTTAATTCTCCTCGTGTTGGATCCTCACAGCGATATACACTAGGGGAACCCCATGCTGCTGATGGATTTATTAGCTCTATTACCCAACACCCCCACCTATACATGACCTCTCCTGCAATGTCTCCTTACTATGGTAACACCCCTAGTGTTTCCCAAGCCAACTACACCCCTAATTTTTCATGTGTAGTGGCTCAAACCGAAGCCACACCTTCATATGTGTCTCCCACACCCATTCCTCGTATTCATGGACCGAATTCCCTAGAACCTAGTTGTAATGTCCAGAAGGTAGGATTTTCACATAGGGGGTTCACTCAATGAGCTTGTTACATAGCACATTAGTTCATAGGATATTAAATAATGATCCATAATTTCACTAAATATTGGAAAATACTTCCTAAAATTGTATTGTTGAAACCCCCTCATAATATACCTTTCCAATTAAGAAAGCCCCCAATTTCACTAGATATTGTAGGTATCCATTTAATTATGAACCCATTTTTAACACCCCCTTTATATCATATTGTAAGGTTATAACAACAATATCCCTAATGCACCCTAGTATAAGAAAATAAGATGATAAATAACATATAATATAATGCTAGTAATGATCCCAGCAAGATTACAAGGGCGTCTAATTCATTTGTAGCGTTGGATAGTGGAAGACCCAATGAAATAGTAATGGGGAAGGAAAAACATGTAAAATGAAACCCGATCAAGAGATCAATGTAACAAAGAATGTAAAATATTGATAGTCCAATTACTAGTGCAATGCTTAGAAAAGATTAGAATTGCATATGTTTCACACAAAAAACTTCTAATCTACCAATTTTATATCATGTAACTACACGTATAGCCATAGAGAGCTCATGTTTTCTATAAGCTTAATAAATTAAACTCCATAAAATATTTTTAATAATCTTAATAAATGTTTTCTATTCTTTTTTTTTAAATCTATTTGTATGCGATTTTTAATACATTCATAGTAAAATATGATAAAATAACACTCTTATTGTTTGGATTCTTATGTTTAAATTATTCCAAGTTTAGTGAACACAGATTCTTCCACGACAAATGAATCTCATTTCTATATCTATACAAGATCAAAATTAGTCAAAAATTAGAGCGGATTCTCTTCATTTCCCATTTAAAATCTTAAAATAAATTAAATGACACTCCCATATAGATTTAACATTAGTTATTCAAGAGGTTATTGATTTTTCTTGGGTTGAGAAGTATTCTATTTTGGAATATTTGTAATTTTATTTAATTGGGAAGAGGTTTCTGTATGAAACTAAGACAAAAATCCTCAAATTTTTTTATGGATATGATCCAATGATATAATCAAATTCTTTGGCATTTAAGATGTATTTATGGAGTTAAATTTCAATTGGAATTAACATTTCAATCAATAATACTATAATATGATTAACGTAATGATATGAATATTTTCATTTAAAAACTATTTAACAAAAAAAAATCATAAGCACAATGATAAAATTATAGGAAAAAGTATTTGAAATTAAATATTGTAGTATAAAATGTTTACATATACAACAATTATATATATAGCCTAGTGGGCTAGCTTAAGTGGTTGAATGCTATAAGTTGTGAGTAAAAGATCTTGGGGTCAAATCCCTAGGTGGCTATATATTCTTATATAAGGGTCTCACTTGATGTCCTCATGAGGTTAGCTCTTTAATCAGAGAGAATGGGGTTAGGCCCCTTCGAGTGGGCCCCTGTGATTTCTTCCTATGGACGTAGCAGCCCTGCTAAGAAGTTTCTGAACCACATTTGAAAATATATATATGTGTGTGTGTGTGTGTGTGTGTGTGTGTGTCCCTGTGGGTTAGCTCAAGTGGTTGAGGGTTGTTTATGCTAATAGAAGGTCTCGGTGTCAAATCCCTGGGTGGTTATGCCAGGGCATCACTTGATGTCCCCACCGAGTTAGGCCCCATCATCAGGGTCAGTGATTTACCTAGGGTACCATCCTCAAAAAAATGGGGAAGTNGAGCGATGTTCCATAATATATATATATATATATATATATATATATATATATATAATTTAAAAGCTATAAAAAAATTAATAAAAAAAATCATTAACATAATTATAATGTTATAAAAATATTATTTTAATACTCACAATTTTATGTGAGGCTAAAATGCCATTTTCTTGTAGTGCAGGGAAGTGTTTTCATTCAAGCATGAAGACATTCAACATGCCTCTGTGGGCGGCCTCTGAATATATATATATATATATCCCACGATTTGAATGGTATTCCTCGTCCCACCTAAATAAAATAACCCCCAATATTTATATCACTATATCAAATTAAAAAAACCCCTTGACCCCTTAATACGAGACAATATATTTTTTAGCCTTTTAGGAGTATTCAAACCCCCAATATGAATGGACATAATATAATATTGCCTTACTAGTGAACCACCCATGGCTTTGAGGCCCCTCTAGCTGCTCCCTCCTACTACCCACCACCAGTGAAACCTACACCTGCTCTGGTCCCGACTCCTCATGTTCCTCAAGGACAGGTCTATGCTTATTGGAACCTCCCCATTCAACCTGCGCCCAATAACCAACAAGGGCATGGAAGAATATAGAGAGGTAGGAGCTGTGGAAATAACCAACCATAAGGTGGTAGTGAAAAACCCAACCTTGCTAACAACAACTGAGTCAATGACCCTACATAGGACCCCCAACATCCACCTAGACCTGGGAAGAACCCTTAGTTGCAGATTAACCATATGTGTACCATTTGTGAAATTTATGGACATTATACTCACCAGTTCACCCAAATGCATCAAATTCACCACCTTTTACAAGCCGAAAATCAACGTGAAACTAATGTTGTTGCTCTAGCACAGCTAAACCATACACCATAAGGTACTTTTCCTATGGTGCTGTAAAACCTGTTACTGAATCGAGGAATGGTTGCAACCCAACCATTGGTACCACAAAATATCACATCCACTTCTTTGATTCAACCCATTGATCTTGTTTTCCACCATCTTATGACATTGTCATCTAACATATACATACACGCTCGATGCAACCAATATGTCTCCACCATATAAATAATTAATCCCTCAATGGCCTCTACCTCCTCTACTCTCGATATTTCCTTATGTTTGTATAGACCCCCCCACAAACGGGACTGCCAAAGTCCCTAGGTTCTCTTTGCTTTGCGTTGTGAACAATCCCACTGCTAGAGTTTCTCTCAATTACAGTAGTATCGATAACTTGGCCCAGTCCATGCCTACCATGTTTTCTCTAGAACTCCTAAGAAATTGTCCTTCCCAACACAAACCCTTCTTATATTATTTAGGGGCCTTCAAACCCTATGATTCTAGGTTGATCACTTTCAACTTGGATCAAGGAGAACCTTGGATTCCTTCATCTGTAGAGTTCCATGTCCCTATCACCACTTGGAATTTGGTCATTCATCGATGAGGGTGCATCCACTTGTGTTATGTCAACCTTCATTTGGAAGAATCTAGGATTCCAAAGCCTTCAACCCTCAACCACCACCATACACACTTATGATGGTCGCGTTAACCAATCACAAGACATTCTCATGAATGTACCTATTGAGTTGGCAGGAAAAACTGTGTTCATCAACGTCAATGTTGTGAGCGCCCAGTTATATTATAACCTTCTCCTTGGAATTAGTTATATGTACGTGATGTGAACCATTGCTTCAACCTCCTTCTGACTCATGGTTTCCCCCCACAATGGGAATATTGTGACCATTGACCATTTTTCGTAATACAATCCTAAAGGACCGGTCACTCTGGAGCATGTCCTCCCTACCATCGACACACCATTGATAGCGTATACATCCCCTCTCTATGTATTGTTGGTCCAAGCTAGTTTACTGGTGCACCTTAGAATGAAACCTTTTTGTCCCTACCACATGCTCACTCTATGGCTAAAATATTGGATGTGTGCACCTTCACATCTGGTAAACTTCTAACCTCATCGAATCCTCAACCACATCCCCAACCGCAGACCACTCCCACCCCAAGCATTTCTCTAGGGAATTATTTGGGTTCATTTCCCATGCACACCATCCCATTTCTCTTTCCACCCTCTAGAATCATGAGTAAATCGGTCATGACTACTCTTAAAATTCCGGGATTAACTTTAGACATTCCAGTGTGGTACCTCGATCCACCCAACCCAGCCCTGACACCACAAATTGTGATGACACCAGTCCAACCTATTGACATAGTGTCACATCCATCTCCAGGAACATGACCATCTACTTCTTGATCCACTCATGAACTCGCTCCCCATACAAAGACTAGGTGTAAGGCACCAAAATCCCCTGCAAAACCTTGTCCACCTCCTACTTGTGCCTTATGTGATGTCCTCAGCCACGCTACTCAAAATTGTCTCAACTTGTTTTTTCTTTGCACCCAAATGCGCAAAATAGTAGAGGTCGATGACACTATGGTTGTTAATGTATGAAACATACCTTTATTTAATAAAAAATCATTATGTACGAACCACTTGTGTGTCGTTTGTGGCCTCTATGGTAATTACTCCCATCATTGCACAAACCAGTCAAAGTATCAGTCCCTCCTCACTAATTTCTGTGGGAACTCCCTTCAGTCTTAAATCACTGTCGTCGAGGAAATATACCTTTTATATTCTTCCTTGGATACCACCAACACAATATTTATGCTATCAACTTCCAGTCTTCCTCCCCCCACATCAACTACAGAAGAGCCCTCTGATTTATCCAAGTGCCACTTTCGTAACGATGAAGATATCGATGACATGCACCATCACTCATTTTTCATCCTTGGTGACCCTTCCTCATCATTTGATTAGTTCTTTGTTGAATCGATATATTTTATTCATGGCAGTGTCGACTGATTTTAAAACCCAATATTGGCCCCCAAATCCTTTGAGGAAGGTAATATGGCCAATATCTCACCAACCATTGAAGTAAACATCTCAACAAAACCTGGGATAGTCAAGAATATAATGATCGATGCTTCATGCTCTCCTGAGGAAGTCACCACCTACAAGATACTTTTTCAAGAGTTTCGTGAAGTGTTTTCTTGGTCCTACACTAAAATTCCCTGGCTTGATCCGTCTATCATTTAACATCACATCAACACATGGCCTAATGTTTCCCTCGTTCTCCAAAATAAATGACCCATCCATCCATCAAATGCCCATGTCATCAAAGCTAAGATTGCAAAACTACACAAACCAGGCGTTATATACCCCATTGTGTATACCACTTTGGTTTCCAATCCTATTCCCGTTAATAAAAAACAAGGAACCATTCGTGTGTGTATTGAATTCCATTATTTGAATTTGTTTTGTCCCAAAAACAACTTCCCCACTCTATTTATTGACCATATCATAGATGCATGTTCCATCCATGAAATATTTTCCTTCATGGACGGTTTTTTGGGTTAAACCAAATCCAAATCCACAAAGAAGATCAGCATAAAACCTCCTTTACCACCCCTTGGGGAACTTTTGCTTATCGTGCCATGAAATTTGGCCTTAAAAATGATGGAGCCACTTTTCATCGATTGAAGACTGTTCCCACCTTTCACACATCTGGGTCACGTGGCAAAAATCTTCAAGCCACTTGGTGTGTCCTTGGGGGCAAGTCTCGAGTCAAGGTTGTCACCTTGTTCTTGACTCCTCCATTTAGGATCAACTCCTAACGAAGCCAAGGGGGGTAGACCCTATTAAGTTACTAAGGAAAAATTATTTAGTATGGTGATGTTAAATTGAATGAGTTACTTAGGATTTTGAAATTTAACCATAAACAACCATAGATGACAAGATATAAAATGAGCGCGCGAAAGCACAATGCTAAGACACTATATATATATAATAGCCAATGCCTTAAAATGGAGTCAAAATATAATCAATGTACTTGCATGTGCTTGGAGTGAAATTTTTGCGATTGCCTCTTGGTACATTTTAAGTTAATGTGAAATATGAGTTGATTAAAATTAGGTGAAGGGGGGGGGGGACTCTAGATATACCCGAGAGTACTTGGAGTATGTCCAAAACTAAACCAACATGGCTTCCCACAAGGAATATGTGGGATGAATGGAGTCTCTGGGGCTATTGTTCATAATTCACCCGTTAGGGTGTGATAGAGATCGGTGCCCCGAGGTCACTTTTCAGGAGTTCCCGCTTCCTTTGGGTATTTTGCCACCGTAATGGTTTGTTCTAGGTGTTGGATTTTCACCTGATGGTTTGTTAATTTGGGAGAGTGAATCCTAATTATTCTAGTCACTCAAGTGCTTTTGACACAGCTTGACTGATCGGACGAACCGCAGCCAAGTGCAGAGCATACACACCGGAGTCTTGTCAATTTTAGTAAATTTTGAGATGGGTGTTCTTGTTAAAAAGAAAACCCTCTAGGAACCTATTTCGATCCAAGTGGATCTCAATTGGGGAATCAAGGAGGGGTTAATTTTATAATATTTGATGAAACAATTGATGAAAAGGAAAACACAGATACACAATTCTGGTTTTCTAATTAGTCCTACCACGCATCTCTTTCCCCTTTCGGGTCAATCGAGAAGTCGTGGGGTAAGTATTAAGATTACTTTGAAATCTCAAATATGGAATATGGAAATGATAATAAATCAAAGTATACTACCCTGCAAATTAGAACTACTCTATATTGAAAAGAGATGACCAAAAAGTAAAAAATTGACACCGATGCAAATCCCCCCAGGGGGATGGTGAATAGGCTCGAAAGAGCCTATTCGAAAGGACCTCTTATTTTTATTAGAAGTGAATTAAAATATCAGCAAATTGAAATTTATGCACTTTGGTCCTTGTTTTCTGGGATCCAAAGGCTTACAACAAGCTTGTAACAAGCTTGAATTAAAACACAGCGGTGAGGGAAGCTTCCTAGAAGCTCTGGTTCGTCCAAGAGTCGGAAATTTGGAAGAGTCTCCTTCTATTTTATGTTAGACCTGCTAAAAAACAGTGAGCAATTAAAATCAAATGTGCCCAAACACATTTTAAAAGTGTTTTGGGTCACCACACTAATTACCAAAAAAAACTAAGTAAAAATTGTTAAACAGGGATAATCTAATTTCTGCAAAAAGGAACCAAGGAAAGAAATATTTCCTTGGGATCTTGGATTTCTGTTTGGGCAGCCAATGATATGTGCACTTTTATTGCAGAATTTAAATCTTTAAAGAACAAAAAAGGAAACTACCTTATGAGCAAGCTTTAGATCTATGCTTTAGTTACTTGCAAAAAGGGAATTTCCTACACCTAGATCTATCTTTATGAACTGATATTCTTTATGAAATTATAGATATAAGAAGAAAAACTCTTATAAAATATATCTAACAATATATATTCAATTCTTATAACTAGATCTGATCGTAAGAGGAAGAGACAAGTAACCGAAAGATTGATTTTAATAGAAAGGAGGAAGAGAAGGGGAAAGGCCCGTTGTTGGATGGATCTGCAATGGAAACTTGTTAGTGGAATACAGAGGGGAAATGCCTTCACAAATTTTTTGGATGTATAGTGGAGTCAAAGTAGATCCACGGCTTGTCCAATCCTTGCTACCTAAAAGCTAAACACACAATCCTGCACGAAACCTCATGAGATCTGGATATATATATGAAAAAGAGACAAGAATTACATGCAAATAAACTTATTAAACATGTATAATCTAGATACTCAAACATATATGCTATGAGATATAGAAAAAATAAGTAACCTTACTTGCCCAACTATACTCCTATTGATTCAGCTGAATCGTTCAAGCTAGACAAGGTTCAAATGCAGAAATTGAGAGAAAAGCCGACAACATCAATAGCCGTAAGACAATGCTTAATCCACACACATGAGATCATTACACCATTTTTCCTCCAAATCTTCTTTATTCCAACAATCAAAAGATTACAACAATATTACAATAGCAAGCCCTTTAATGTAACTCTAACTAGATTGGAAGAGGTAGCTTGTGCTTTATTTAAACAGAAAACAGGAGATCCAACCCAGGGGGGGCGCAAATCCCAAGGAGACAAACCATTGTAGCTAAAGGAGATTCCATCAATGCTTGATCTGTGTCTAACTGAGCCTGATCTGAGTCTCATTGAGTGCAACTGTCAATCAGAGAGCTAATCTGACTGACACCTCAACCTGTTGACTGAAGCATCCACCAAAACTCATCCAGATGAGCCCACTAGTGGAAAATGAGAGATTAGTGACCAAAAAAATGACCAAAATCCGCATATCAATTACCACTTTTGGTTTGGCGATCGCTGGTGGCTAATTTACGGTCTTTTATTACGCGACCAAAATTGGTCATTTTTATTTTGGTCATTTATAGCTTGTCGGTTGGTCATTAATTTGGCCATATATTTGGTCATTGATTTGGTCATGTATTTGAATCAATGACCAATTACATGACCACATTTATGACCAAATTAATGACCACATTTATAACCAAATTAATGACCACATGACAAGCTAAAATATGACCAAATTTGGTCGCGTAATAAAAGACCATAAATTAGCCACCAAAACTGTTTTTTGGTCATTGATATGCGAATTTTGGTCATTTTTTTGTCATTTATATATCATTGTTTGGTCACATATCTCTCAATTATTGGTCACTAATTTAGTCATTTTTAGTCGCTTTATGTGTGGTCATTATATTTTAGTAGTTTGAATGGTGTCCATTATTAATCAATATAAATTTTTAATATGATATTATGTTTAATTAAAAAAAAATCATACATTTATTCTCATCTAATATACTTGTGAATTATGCAATGTCACATTATAATTAATTATAACACTTGTAAATAATATCTATTACACATATAAACCATACAATGTCACATTAATTAGTTAATAATTACAACATTGATACATAACATAAAGTACAACCATATATATAAGTTTTAAACCACAAATTATATTATATG
>LPNX010593674.1:236102-314613 GCA_001517045.1 Pseudotsuga menziesii | reverse complement strand
TTGACAGCCTATGGTTAGGCCCTTATGTGATCAGATCAGTTGCAGGTCCAAATTCTTTCAACCTGAGTCACTTGGATGGTGAGCCATTGAACATTCCAACGAATGGTCAACAGCTCAAGTTTTATTACACATAGGGTCAACGTGGTGTCCAAAGGGACACCCTTTGTAACGTATTCCTAACCCTTTTCCCTTGTATTTTTGAAAGTTTTGTATTATTTCATTCATTATTGTTTATGTCTATTTCATTTTGTATAGCAATTTCGTTTATTTATATTGTTTATTGTTTATTTATTGGTCTTTGCTTAAGGACTTATGTTGGTTATTGGTGAGAAATTTGTGGTTGCAGGATTCTGGAGTTCTCATATGCTCTCCCATGATCGAACACATGTCCCCTAGTTGGAGCCAGATGTTGCCCACCTATTTCGACTAGGTGGCAACTTCATGTACATGAAGATGTACGAAATTGTACAAATTGTACCTTGGAAAAATCTGAGGATTTTTCACTTCTGCAGGGAAATTGCCCCTTTGTAAAACGAAATGTCCGCTCCCCTGCGTGGGAAAATTAATGTAATTCTATGTGCTAGTGTGGGTCATATGATATGGACGCCACACCATGGAACTGATTGTTAGGGAAGTCCCCTCATCGAGTGTTTTTTCCCTTTCCAATTAATCTTGTTCTTTAATGAATTTTATTGGTTAGGTTTTTCACTCAAAATCCTCCAAAGTGGTGACGGGCGTTCTAAGAGTCAAGTCCATGGAGTGGCTAAGGGTTCAAAATGTTATTCATGACCATGCTAGAAATTTGTATAGAGTCTTGCGGAGTTTCGTTATGTTGTTGTATTTTTATTTATTCTTTCTAGTTAATTAATTTCACCCCTTGGTGATTAATTAACTAGGTTTTGATGTAATAATGTAATTGCTCAAGCACTGGCATTTTGTAATAGGGGCTATGAATGCAAGGTAAATTGCTATGAAACCCCCTAAGCCACTGCTTCGTGTCCCATGTCATTCTGATGAGGGGTTGAAGAGATAGACCAACTTTGGTCAGGAGGGGTCTATCTTCCCTAGGGAATTATTTAATTTTTCCCTAAGTTAAAATTCATATTATTTGATTTTGAAGTAAAAAATCAAATAATGCCATGGTAATTTTGTTTGGGGGTTGCTAAGCCTAGGAAAATTTGTTTCAAATTTTTCCACCCCCCCATGGCCAAGATATGATTTTTCAAGTTTATTTTTAATTTTTCCTGAGTCAAAATTGGAAAAATTTAAAAAATTAAATCTAAGGTGAAATATTTATTTAGCCTAAGTCTAAAGGTTAGATATTTATTTTAGCATGGTCCAAGCCCTATGTATAGAAGAGGGCGCTACATTAAGAAGTGGCCCAACTAATTATTAAGTAGCCAAACCCTAGGTTTAGGGAGGCGTCACATGAAAGAGGCCAACATTAAGAGGTGGCGGCCAGCCATTTTATTGGCTTAGTCCAAGGGTAAAGCCACACAATAAGGGAGGCGCTACCAAATTAAAGGGGGCGCTAGCATATAGAGGAGACGCCACATATGGAGGAAGGCGCCACATTTGGAGGAGGAGCCTAGCTCTTGGGCCCACAAAAGTAATCTCAAGAGGGCGTCTTGGTCAAAACCCTAGATCTAAGGGTGTAGAATTGATGAGGCATGAATCAAGCACTCAAGCCATGGATTGAGAAGGATCTAGGCTATTTGATTGGTTAAGAGGGGTCCAAAGTCAAAAACCTAGATCTAGTGGTGGAGATCTAATCTAAATCTAGATCTAATCTTGGCCATTGATCTTCAAGGGGTTGGGGTTGTTCCTCAACTATATAATGAGGGTCTCACTCCCTCATTTGAGAACTTCTCTCATGCTATTGTTATGCTGCAGAAATATTTTCTCTCTTCTCTTCTTCTACATTGTGCCCTAGCTATTTTGCTCAAGCCCTAGAGGCTTTCTTGTATTCAAATCTTGCCCTAGTTGGGCCATAATCAAGGAAATAATTTGGAGGGATATTGTGCCGTCATTCTACATTTCATGCATCTTTTGGTGAGGTAACTTGCATGTGTATTTATTTGATTTGCATTTGTATTAGCTTAGATAGCTCTCCACAAAGTATTTTGTGGAGGGATTTGTAAGTAGAAGTATTTCTGCTTCCATTTGTGAGTTTTTAATAAGATTTATCAAAGTATTTTGGTAGATTTATTGGATGCTCACCTCTTTGCTTACATTTTGCAGCTCTCTCATAAGTTTATTTACAGGTTCTCCAAGCCAAGGACATCTCTCCAAGGGTTTCTCTTCAAATTTGCATTTTCGTCCATATTTCTTTCTCTCTCTTAAAACTGAGTTTTATTCACTGTATAGTGAATAAAACCCTTGTTTTATGGCCTTCTTCTATCATAGATTAATATAGAGTTTTAAATCTGCTGTTAATACATCATTTAGATGCCCAAAAGTTCATTTTCTGAATATTTAAACTTCATTTTTTCAAAAAATTCATGTTCAAATTTTTTAATAAAATTTATGGGTTTTTATTTTTTCTGTGCTAACTTTCTGATTTAGTTTTCTGCAGTAAATTCCAGCAAGTAAAGTTGCTGGTCTTTTGCAAGTTTATGCACAGAAGAGGGGGGTTATGCTGCCCAAATTTGCTTAAAAAAGCCCCAGAAAAGTTTGGTCCAAAAAAGCCCCAAAACCTCATTTCTTCTCTTCTCTTCTACAAGATTGTAAACCCCAAAAGAGAAGTTCTCTTTGGGGTATTCTCTAAAACTTCAAAAGCTGTTGTAAATCTGTATATAAGTAGTGTAGGGATAGCCTAGAAACTAGTTGCTTAGATTTATTTCATTGCAAGTTTTATTTCCGTTTACCCACCTTCCCTTAAGGGATTTAAGTGAGGTTAGTTAATCATTTTTATTCTGTTTACCCACCATCTCTGTTACAGACCACCATCTCTGTAACAGAGATTGTTGTGTGGATAGGACATTGTTTAGGCTAAATTGCTTTTTCCTTTTAAGTTTTTGTTCAAAGTAGTTAAAACTAAATTTTATTTCTGTCAAAAAAGTAACCATACAACCCACTGATCCGGTGTATCTTCTGTCCCACTTGTCATCTCGCTTTAGGGACTTCAAGTTGGATATGAAAAGTAGGAGAAGTGGGGGCTTAGTTTAAGTTAGAACAACTTCCTTTTTCTGCTACAAACCTTCACATTTTGCTTTTCAGTCCAAGATCAAGTACCAACACCTCCCATAAGGGATACTGCTTGATTGATCTTGTTGACAGTATAAATTAACCTTGCATGCTAATCACCAAGACTTAAAATTTACCCCTAAAATTAACCAACAACAATTTCACTAGCCCCTGTTCCTCTACTCGGTTATCACCCTTCGGGGTACTCGCGAGATACGACAGGGGATAGAGGAGTTTTAGTTTAATAGGCATCCATCTGGATATTTTTCCGGTTGATTAAAAACAGTGACCTCGGAAGCTACTTAGGGTAGAAGACCGTGGGGGGTCTCTAGGCGTTCTACGTCCTCCTTGTTGAGCACCGGGGCATTGGGGTTTGACCTGGGAGCTACGGGTGGGCTTTGCTCCCACTTTGTTGAGCGCACCAGCATTCTTTCTTTGACTTGAGAAATACTAGATTGGGGTAGTCACACCACTGGTTCAAAAACTAAACTTCAAGAGGAAAAACCTTAATAAAATCTACCTAAAACAAACCAAGAGACATTGCAAAACATCCTACAAACACAGGTTACTGCTATTTATCTTTGCCTTGCTGTTCAAGGTTTTTACTGCAAGCACTTTCACATTTTATTTCATTGCAAGCTTTTCACTTTTCAGTTACAAGTATTTCCTTTCAGTTTCGCAAACTCTTGTGGTGGCATCTTTAATTCATTTGGTTAAGTAATCACATTGTTTAGTAATCTGTAGATCTTGTGTAACACGATTGATTCATTTTGTTTCAACATTTTTTGGGTAATAGCTTAATAATTGTTCCATTTATTCAATCTGCTGATAACATCTGATACAACTGTGGATATTGTTAATACTGCTTAACTGCTCATTCATTATTGTTTATATTGTTCATAGTATTCATTTGTCCATATTGTAACCTGGTTTGATTGGGATAACATCTAAACTGTGGGTTAATTAACTTAGATTTCAATTTCATTTGTAAATTTGTAAAGTCGTAATTTATCCTTAGACTCCATTTGCTAATAGGCACTAGTCTTCATTTATCTCAAGATCTGCTTGTCATTAAAAGGAAATCTTTGCATTTGCATGATGCTTGTCATTCCTTAGATAGTATAGAGCCTTAGCCTCACACCTTAATAAGATCCCTTTAATTTGTAATCAATTAATAAATCAGGAACTTAGTCTTCCGTAGGGACTTCCCCCCTTGGCTCTGTTGGGATCTTGCCTAAACGGAGGAGTTGTGGACTGTGGTGACAGTGGTCCCCAGCTCTCGCTTGCCCCCAAGGACACACATAGCAGGTTGTGACTTTCCTGTTCCTTAAAGTGTGAATTAGGCGGCAACAGGCATTTATGATGATTCAACTCGGCACAAATCCTCTTCAGTCAACAATCGGAAAGCATTAAAGTCACATTCAATTAGCAAACTCGTCCTCTTTAGCTAAGCTCACGAGTTGGGTGATTTGGAAGGCAATGATTGGTTTGATGATAATTACGGAGCAGACTATTAAATGCAAGAAGTGTTTGGTGCAAACCCTAAGGGTTTTGGCACCCATCATCACCAAACAACTCCTCCTTCAAGCCTTCACGCCTCTCCTCATGCTCACGCTCCTCTCTCCTCAGTGATGTGCCTTCACACGTGTGGGCTCTCAGGTGGATGGATTTTGGTGATTAGGGTTGGGAGTGGGGACACCTTGCCTAGGTGGAGGCCACCCCTCACTCACTAACTTTAATTTAGGTTTGGTCTCTCATTCATGTGTCGAGTTTGCTAAATCTTGGGGATTGGCCCTCATATGATGGAGTTTGGTTTTAGGGTTTTAGCCTTCTCTCTTTGTATAAATAGAGGCTCTTTGAGCTCTATTGCCATGGAACTTTTGTGTTAGAGTTACTCCGAGAAAATTGTATCAAGCATTTGCTTTGAACTGCTAATAAAAATATTCGACTTTGGAGGTCTCTGAGATTTTGCATGTGGTAAACTCCTCATGGTTGAGGTGATATTGTCTCTAACCCCTATCTTTTAATACTTGCATGAGATCATTTATTTTGTTAGCTCAAGAAAGCCATTGTTGGCACGATAGAATAGCCATTTGTTGTTTCAATTTGGTTGTTTATGCAAAGTAGATTAGTATCTTGATGGACATGAGTAGTCAGTAATACGTAATGTTGATCTTGATTTAATTTTCTTAGCATACTAGCATGTGATTTTGATCTCACTTCTTGTATTGAGTTTTGGTGTGTTATCAGGCTTCACAGATTGAAGAAGGGTGTGAGCTCAGTTGCTTCTATCCCACGCTTCAAGCAACCAAATTTTGTTTAACACTTTGGGATTGCCGGACCTACAAGGATCGTCTGCTTTTAACACAAAAAGAAAGCTTGGAGTATCTCTCTCTCTTGTGTTCCATCAACAAGAAATCTTTACTTTGGTTACCGGTTACTTTAGGAAGCCCTAAGTTCCTTTTTTTCCATCCTTTGGCTTCCCTTCTCTTGCCTTGTTTGGCTTGTTTTTCCTCTTCTCTTCTCGCTGCCCTCTTTTCCCCTTTCTTCACATAGTTTGCAGCCCTCTTCTTGTTAGTTTGCAGCCCTCTTTTGCCATTTTGGGCAGCCCTCTTTTTGCCCTTTTTCTCTCCCATTTCATAACTTTTTTTCATCTTTCTTTCCTCCTTTTTCACGGTAGAAGTTTACCCTTTTCTAAAAGGTTAGTTTATAGTTTTGTTTCATTTCATTTTTAACTAACATATAACGTTTCAAGTGTTTAAAGCTCTTACTTTCAGGAAAATCAAGAAAAGCCCAAAGGCTAAAGGCAAGCCAAGAAGCAAGCAAAGAGCAAAAAGACAAAAACATTTCCCTCTTCTCTCTTTCCCTTTCTCACCTTGCTCTTTCGGAAGAGGCAAAAAAGCATCAAAAAGCATTGTAAAAGTTAATAAAAAGCAAGTGGGATAAAGGCTCCCACACCTCTCTTCCCCCATTTGGGGGAAGCTTGTATCGTCTCTTTTCATTTTTATGTTTGCATGCTTGTAGAGTAATTTGTTAGAGTAGAATAAGAAAAGTAGTTTCATTTCTGAAAAGTTTTGCTTTAATAAAAGTCAGAAAAAGAAAAATTTCTTGTTTCTTTTACTTAGTTTTTACTTAGATTTTGTTTTCATTTGATATAATATTGCAAAAAGTAAAAAGAGCCAAAATCTCTTGAATCTCAGCGTAAGGTGGATCAAGAGTGCTCTCTATCGGAGAGTTTGTTTAATTTTTCTTTCATTTCATGTACTTTTGCTTTGTTTAATTTACTAATTAATTTCGAAGTCTTTTGAACTTGTCGAAATCCAAGTCAAGAGCACTCTCTATCGGAAAGCATATTAATTGTTTGCATCATCCTTGCATTTAGGCATATAGAATAGATAAGACTCTTGAACTTTTGTCATAAGACACAGTCAAGAGCGCTCTCTGTCGGAGGGTTTAATTAATTTTTCTAATAAAATTTTGCAACTTACATTCCCATTTTAATTAATTTACTTCGTTGATGTCCCTCACCTAGTATGCTCTGCCGACTTTTCATAGATGGGCTCGTACTCAGAACAGTGAACAGACTTGCTAAGCTCGCAATAACAACATAATAAAATTTTAACCCCATAACCAACGCACCGGCGTTGTAGAAAGCATTCAAGTCAATTCTCAATAAGGGCGCCAAAACTCCCCATTGTCTTAGAGTCGCGGCTAGTTGGTCAATCCTCCAAGACACCAGCCCGAGATACTGGACGGGCCGACATGTCTAGAACGGAATTACTTCAAACGCTTTCTCGGTCGGTCTTTTGATACCTTTTTTCAATCCGTAATAAACAAGACCATTAAAATATTTAAAACATACCAAGAGCAATCACATAACACATTCACTAGCATTATTTCAAGACTTGTACTTTTGTTATCTTTCAAAGCATCGCAGAGCTTCGACTCCATAAGGCATTGGTTTGTCATTTCATGCGTTATTAATCTGGACCATTTGTCCTTGGCTTATAAAATCTTTATCTGTGGATGCAATTTTATTTTTATAAGTTCTTGATATATTGTTCATCTCTTAATCTAGTATAGCAACATGAATTGCCTTTGTCTTGTGTTCAAATTTTTATAATTGTAATCATCTTCATCATAAACAAACTCCTAAACAACACCCATCCGCATCATTTCCATAAAATTAACTTAAACACATTGAGCCTTAGAAACTCTTTGTTAGGGACTACCCCCTGGGCTTCGTTAGGAGTTAGCCTAAACGGAGGAGCTAGGAGTAGGTGACAGTACCTGGCTCTGTGCATGCCCCCAAGATCACACCTCTCCCACTTTCTCAAGTGAGGAGACAACTTTTGGAAGATTTCTGTTGTTGGTGTGCAATCGACGGACAACATAACCCAAAACATGATTTATTAAATTTAATCTGGACAAGTTTTATATCTCCATTCTTAGGAACCCCTTACTTTTGTAATATTATTATTATAACCTACATAGTCTAATACTATTGTGGAGGGATAGGACCTACTTGTGTGACCATCACAAGTGTGTCCCGTGCTCACTATATCCTTGTCACGCTCCTTAGATCCAATGCAACAAGTGACAAAGGGCATTACACAAATACAAGTTGATCTAGTAACGTCCCTGCACAAAAATCAAAGAGCATAAAAGAAGAAGAGAGAATGAGGTGACTTGTTTGCTACTGCTAATGAGAAAATCCAACCTTCTTCCTATCCTCAAATCTCACTAAATAGCTTGGCCTAGAGGTCCTCACGCACCTCTCACTGACTAATCTCACATGCACTAAGGGAACTCTCCTCTAGATGAAACTGAAGATGAGAGAATGTGCCCCCCTCCTGACCGAGTACTCTTGCATGAGAGAATGTTCCGCCCTTCTACTAGAGTTCATCTATGTCTCACGCACGAGTTAAGTGCACAGTTCAACTGAACTTGTCCTCATGCTCTTCACCCTTGACTTCGTGTACTTCACCTGGTTTGCATGGCTTAGATAAGTGGAAGAGCTCTGAGTTATGTAAAGCAAGTAGCACGAATGCATTATGTTCAAGCTTAGTTCACCCCATTCCCTTGCATGCTCTCTGTTTCTACCACTTGTCACAAGGGGGAGACCACCACATGTCTCACATGCATTAGTGCCACATGTCATGCATTCACGGATGCCACATGTCACACATGCATGGCCCACTGCTAAAAATAGGAGATTGTTTGCATGTTAGAATATTTCACATGCAAAAACATTCATGTCCACATGCATGTGCAATGCAACGCCATGCAAATCAAAGCCTAATTGTCAAAAATAGAAGTATCTCGCATGTCATTTGAAAAAATCAAGGAATCCTGAGCTCACAAGTATGCAGAAAATATGATTATCTCTACTATGCTAACCTCCAAACTCTGTCCCCTTAAAAATAGGAAAACTGCTAAAAATAGACATCTCCTCCAATACTGATGAAAACCACATGCAATGTATTTGACTTTAAACCTATCATTGAATCAACCTCCATTTGAATTGTTGATGTTTTATATAGCATCAGAAGATATTTTATTGTATTTGATCATGTATTAACCCTAAAAGAATAATGTTAAAACATACTCTCAAGAATTCAAGTAAAAATAGACAAGTCGTCCCCACAGAAATCACTGGGTAAAACTGCCCCAACACTGGTTAAAACTGCCACAGTGAAGACAACCCTATAGTGAAAAAGTCAGCCAAAAAAGAGTATAAGTAAAAGGGACACTCTCCTCGTTTGGACACACAATACAAGTTTGCTCAAGCTAGTGAGACAAGTGTGCAAGAGAGAGAGAAAGTAGCTGGAGGAAGACTTATCTTGGGGTTATCTTATCGTATCTTTATTCTTTGGGGTATCTTCTATGAGAGAGCTTTATCCCTTCACTGTATTGCCGTTGTACTTGGTTGACGAATCTATACTGAAGAAGTTATGCTGGGTTTTCTTCCCCAAGAGGGTTTCCCAAGATAAATCTTTGTCTATCTTTGTGTATGTTGTGAATGTCAATCTTTCAACGATCCTCGTGCATGCAGTTATTTTAATATGAAGTAAATTGAATTAAAGATTGACTAACATAACTGCTTTAAGTAAAATTTCAACACAGTATCAGAGTCGTGATGAAAGAAGTCATTGCAATAGTTGCAACTACCAAAAGTTGGAAACTAGGGCTTCCAATTTTAAGCCTTTCCAACCACAGATCAAGCTCGATCTTAGAATCATTGAACTCTCCCTAGGAGGGTGCATCTTCCTGTGGAGGCAGAATTCAGATCCAAGAATTTTCATTTTTGACTTAGTTACTTCTAGATCAGGAGAACTAAGGATTCCAATTTTTGCCTATTCTGTCCATAAATATGGAAGAAAAGAAGCTTTTCTCAAGTCAGCTTGGGAGGGCGCATCTTCTTCTTGGATCATATTTTCAAAATTCTAAAGTTGAAAATTAGGGTTTTCTCATAAACCCTACATTGGACATTAAGCAAATTTGCAGGTTGACATTGAAGCCAACTTTGGAGATCACCTTAACATGGCACATTGATTGGTAAGTCTAAATTTCATTTCTAAAAAAATTATCTCTGTCATATTTTTGAGCTTGGACATAAGCTTGATGAAAAGCTTGAAGGGGTTGATAACTTTCGAGCATGGAAGTATAGGGTGCTTCTCATTCTAGAAGAGAATGATTTGGAAAAATATGTTGAAGAAGAGGTTGCAAAGCTAGAGGGAGATGAGGCTAAGGAAAAGCGCATGAAGAACATGGTTAGGGAAAAGAGAATCATTGCAGAGACAATCAAGGACCACTTGATCCCTCATGTCTCATCAATGAAGACTCCAACGCAGATGTTTGATGCCTTCTCCGGATTGTTTGAAGGAAAGAATATCAACTGAAACATGACATTGAGGACCCAACTCAAGAATGTGAAAATCCAGAAATCAAAAACCATCCAATCCTACTTCACAAGGGCATCTCAAATTAATGAACAACTTGAAGACATTGGAGACATAGTTGAAGAAATTGAAATAGTTATGACTACATTGAGTGGTCTCCCAAGGTCATGGGAATCATTTATTCAAGGAATTTGTTCCAAAAGGAATCTAACAAAGTTCAACAGATTATTGGAAGAATGCACACAAGAAGAAGCAAGATTGGTGGTACGAGAATAAAAGTTTGTTGATGATGAAAATCAAGCACTAGTAGCACATGCAAGAAAAGGAAAAAACAAGAAAGAACTTCGTTCTCGCAAGAAGTTTTAGAAGACACAAAGGACTCAAAAGGATTACTCAAATTACAAATGCTACAGATGGGACACATTGCAAGAAACTGTCCTCAAGTAAAAGATTAGATCACTAAAAGGAAGAATAAAAGACAACATGCTCATGTCGTAGAGGATGATGAACCTGTTCAAAAGAAAGCAAGAGAAGAAGATTCCAATGAAGAATATGTGTTGATTTCAGCTCTTACAACGACAGTCGCTCATGGAAGTGACACATGGCTTGTTGACAGTGGTGCTTCTAAGCACATGACCAGTTACAAGACTTCTCTCACAAATTTGGTTCAAAAGGATTCACCTCATAAGGTGAAGCTCGGTGATGGTTAACAATATCCTATAAAAGGGGTAGGAAGAAGCCTCCTACAAGTTGGATTCTGGAAAGCCTACGAAGATGAAGGATGTCTTATATGTACCTAGTTAGAAGAAGAATCTTCTTTCCATTATTGCATTGGACAAGAAAGGATTCAAATTTGTTTTCATTAATGGAGAAGTTCTCATGTGGCCAAAGGGAAAGACTATTGATGATGCTATCGTGATTGTTGTTGAAGGAGGACTATACAAACTAAAGGGACACTCAAACTCAGCATTAGTACATAGCACTATGAACCCGACTGAGCTATAGCATAGAAGACTTGCTCACCTACATTACAAAGCATTGTCAATCGTGAGCAAGATGGTGACAGGTCTACCAGAGATTCAGGTGAATCATGATGGTATATCCAAAGAATGTGCACAAGGAAAGAACGTGAAGAGTATGTTTCCAAGCAGTGACAGCAAAGCAAAAGGAATATTGGACATAGTGCATTTGGCCAGGTGTGGACTAATGTCATCAACATCACTTAGCGGAAGTTTGGAACTTGCAAGATCAAGAGGAAGTCAACCTAACAAGCAAAGACAAGTATTTAATGTTTTATGAAACAAGTGTCATTTATTTAAATTATTGTCTTAATGATAAATAGCACAGATATTAACAATTGTTTAAATTAGTACTAGTTAACCCTTGCAAACATTTCTTTCAGGTCCACTATGAAACAGTGAAGACCATGATCCACGATCAAGATTTTACCATTACACCTATGTGAAGAGGCAGCTAGAACCTTTATATATGTGCAGAACAAAACTCCTCACCGTGTACTTGGGAACAAGACTCCAAAAGAAATGTTTATAGGAGAGAAGCTAGAAGTCAGCCAACTAAGGATAATTGGTTGTCGTGTATATGTACATGTTCTCAAGGAAAAGAGAATGAAGTTGGATCCTTCATGCAAGAAGGGTATATTTGTTGGATACAATGAGTCATCGAAGGCATATAGAGTCTACATTCTTGGTTACAGGCAGATTGAGACTAGCAAAGATGTCACCTTCAATGAGGATACAGCTTTTAGCAGATAGAGGCAGACTCATACGAATGAGGTCCATGATGAGGAGCCTAAAGCTCCTAGAGTTGCAAAGACAAGTGTAGATGATGATGTTACACCAGAAGAGCATGTTCTGGAGGATCATGATACGGCAAAACCGTAGAGACCTATAGATCCACCTCGAGAAATGATTACACATAAAAGAAGACCAGCTTGGGCCCGAGAGATGATCTAGGATGCAAAGAAGTATGGTGCTCTAGATGGATCTTTCAGAGAAAGCAAGAGACTTGTTATCACCAAACTTGTAGTTTCCCCTATAAAATGAATCTAAGATAGATGGTAGAGGGATGGGCAACCAAAGAGGTGAACCAAGATAGCCTCAACTCTCAAATGGATGGTTGTCACGCCAATCGAGGCAATCTTCACTTGATGTTGTCTTAGCCCAAGACAACAACGGGGGAGACCTAGATCTACTCCCAATAGGAGAGATCAAACCAAGACACCATATCAAATCAATGGAAGATGAAGTACGTAAGGTGTAAGGTGAAGTAAACCCTAGATCTATGGATGGAGTCACAATGTAAGTTATAGTTTGGATCAAGGAGTTTATGAAGTGTGAATTTGATCCAAGGTTGAAATACAAGTGACTTATGAGTTTTACTACTAGATCCAGGATCAAGGTACTAGCAAATAATGAAAATATCCACTGCCTTGGGAACCGTGTCCAATGCAGGGAGATTAAGGACAAGATTGGGGCTATCTAGTACCAATGGATAGACTTGATGAAAGGTATGATAGTATCAAAGTACCCAAGCCTCGGAGATGGGATCAAAACACAGGAAAAATTGGCCAAGTGAGGAATGCGCTAGGGTTTGAGGGATTAGTGCCTTGGAGTTTGGTCTTGTGGAGTCACCCAAGCATGATGCCCAGGAGAACCCACTTTGGGCTTGACCCGATCTACAATACCCAGAAATGGTTTTCTAATTGATCAAGCGGTTTGATCCATAAAAAATTTCGATTATTTTAAGTGAGGGTTTGGACAGTAAAATAAAGATGCCAATGGATTGGAACCAAGAAAAGAAGAACAACCCTATGGATCTTACCCAAATAACCTTGTCGATTCCTTGATGATGATGATCTATGCTATCCCGATCAATTTGAGAAGATTTTGATGAGTATTCTATGCAAATCAATTTGCCCAAGGAAGCCAATGCGCCCTCCCTTCTGCACAACAAACGTCAACAATATAAGATTTGATGCATCAAGAGAAACGGAAAAATGCTACAGAAGAAATAACAAGATGAAAACATAGATCACAATGATACTAATGATAACCTCCTGATATAAGCAATGCCAAACAAGCAAGTTGAGGAAGCCCTGCAAAAACGTCCAAGTGAAGTTGCCTTCTTCTAGACAAAGACAAAGTTTCCACAAAAATATAGATCTCACCACAAATACTCAAATGCTAGGATGAAATAGACTTTCCAATCACCATCGAAGAAAACCAGATGCAAAGGAGACCCAAGAATCTCTACAAAAGAGTTTTTCTATTATCAAGATTCCAAGAGCCAAACACCCCTTTATAATGAGAAGCTCTCTCCTTTAAATAGGATGGAGAGATACCAAAATTCTAACCACCTTTTGAATGGATGGCTAAGATTAAAAGATCAAAATGTTCTAATCAATGGTTGAAAAGAGCTCAACATAAAGCACATGGATCAATATAATAATATAACACATCAATGGACCAAATCGCCCTAGGAGAGGGGATCCCACTCAATATGACAAAATAAACCATGAATAAAGCTCATGGTGGGTCTAGGAGATAGTGTCTAACACCCCTAGTGTGTCCCCATGGCACAATATGACTAAAATATAACTCTAAGTGCAGAATTGTGCCCCTCGGGGAAAGTCGCGAGCCTCCAAAAGCTCCAGAAAATCATAAAATATGCAGCAGAGATGGGTGTAGGTCCTCCTGAATGCTGAAACTGCTGGAGAAGGGACGAAAGACATCACACTCATCATCAAAACTTATCCCATGCCATTTCCTTGCCTCAGGAGCCCAAATTGAATTCCTCAGTAGCCATTTTTACCATTTTTAATCTACCTCGGGAACTGTGAACCTGCCCAAACTGCCACCTGGAGTGCATGCATTGTCCAACTGAGCCCACCAGGCTCTCTGGGAGGGGGTAGAATGGTAAAAACAAGTGGCTGGACCACCCCCTCCTCATACAGCTCCCTAGGTGAACCAATCAAATCATCCTTCTGCTCTGACAGGCCATTTAACATGGAAAAACTGCACCAGAATGGTATACTGAGACAAATCATCACTGTAACTGCCTGAAACTAAAAATAAACTGTCCCATTGGACTTAGGGAGCCCAAATCCATCTAAGTGTATACTCATACACCCTGCAAATCTCTGCATGGTCATGTACAATATCTAATATGCCTAGACAAATCAAATAATAATAATATGTAAATACTAAATGATCAAATAATGTTGAATACCCAGTCAACAGGACCAATAATATGACCCGGGCTAACATCAATCCGTTGCAAGTGTTTAGAGGTTAAGACATGCTCTACAAATCATTCAAGTAACATTTATAACAAGTAGTAATCATTTCACTGGTGGTCTACCAACCAAATATATAGAGTTTTGCTAATTATTAATTATGGCTCAGACCAAACTTTCAAGACCATACTCACATCATAGTTGTAATCAATTTGCTAGAGAAGGATGAAGGCTAAAAATCAAAAGGCTAGGCTAAGGGTGACTGTTAACTTGACACTATGACACTTTGGATATGGAAGGGGGATACTCACTCTAGCATATGTCGGACAAGCAATAACACAAGGGATGGCAGTGTCTCACAAATGGGTAAGTTACGTTCAAAGGTGCTTATTCACCTTGCAAATGCTCACAATCCATATCAAATACAAGTGAGGCCAACAATCTTTAGATATAACTTTTAAGAACCATTGCTTTTTGGGCCTTTGAGTTTCCATAGCCTTGATCCATGCATGTTCAAAAACACTTGTTACATGGATTTACATTTATTGAGGCTTCATGCTCCATGCGTGTTTGAAAACACTTTGTTGCATGCATTTTACTTTTCACATTTCACATTTACACTTCAAAGCCAATTTCATTAGGCTTGCCTTGCATTCATGTGTGTTCAGAAACACTTATTTACATGAATGGGCTTTTAACAAGATATTCATTTCATTTCCATATACATTGTATTGATGACAGTGCTATTTGTTTCAGGTTTAGCCAACACAACCTAGGCAACTCGGAGCCGAGACACAAATAAACAAGGAAGTTTATCCAACAAAGAGGCTATAGTGGGGGAAGGTCCACCATGCCACTAGTCAAGTAGTAGGTCGGGTTATAAACATAACTGGAAGGTAATGGATGAATGGAGATAGTGAACAATGAGACCAACACTAGCAAGCCAAAGTATGGTGGGAATGATCACCTCTATTCTTCCTAAGGAGGGTAAAACCAATGAGTATGGGTCAAGAACTTCTAGGTCTAAGTAGGGACATACATATATAATATCAATACAACCAAGTCCACATATTTATATAACCGCCAGATCATGACACTAAATGCTAAGACATGTCACAAGAATGAGTATAAAAGCAATAATAACCATAACACAAGATAATATATGTTGAGTCATATACAAGTAAATAACCAATCTGAACCAACATTTGTCCACTGAGAAACTGTTGCTGCAACTCTGGGCAATACTGACTGCTCTGTAAATGGTTAAATGGCTAGATTAGTCCTCAAATATGAGTGTCCTGAGACTCAGTCATGGCATGGGAAAGTACTATAGTCCATCATCAAATAGTGATCCATCATAGATGCTCATCTCAGCATCCCATATGTAAGGGAATTGGCTGAAAAAAGTGTACTGGAATCTAAAAAATATAATATGGTAGCTCGGCTACTATATATGTGATAACAAGACCTCGACCATATTCCAGCTATGTGGCATTGCTATGTGATATTATTCATGCAAAGCCTTCCAGTTATGAAGAAGCAACTGACAAGAAAGTATGGAAGGATGCCATGATTGAGGAATATCAATCCATTATGAAGAATGATGTTTGCAATGTGGTTCCAATACCGAAAGGGAAGTTAGTGGTGACTTCCAAATGAATCTACAAGATGAAGCATTCACCAGATGGCAGTATTGAGAAATACAAGGCAAGGTTTGTGACTCGTGGTTTCTCTTAGAAAGAAGGAATAGATTATGATGAGCCATTTGCTCTTGTGCCAAGATACACTTCAATTAGAGCTATACTTGCATTAGAGGAAATTTCAACTCAAAATGGGCCTTTTAACTTTGATTCAAATTCCATGTCATCATGTGTTAGCCAATGAAATTGATTTAAATTTGAAATCCCGTATAGGTCTTAAACACTTTTTTAATATAAATTGGGGATAGGTATCATAAAAAAAACTACTTTTTTTGTTTGTATTTTCGACATATCTCCCCGTGTTTTTACTCAAATTTCGATCGGGAGAGCTCATTGGATGCAGAATTAAATTACGCATCCAACGAGCACCCACTCGGCATACTTTTGACGGACCCCCCTACCCCAAAAACATCATCATCACGTTTTTTCAGGTATTTCTTGTTTTTGGGGTAGCGGGGTACATCAAAAGTATGCCGAGTGGGTACTCGTTGGATGCGGAATTTAATTCCACATCCAACGAGCTCTCCCGATCGAAATTTGAGTGAAAACACGGGGAGATATGTCAAAAACACAAACAAAAAAGTAGTTTTTTTCTTTTCTTCCTCCAAAATTAATAAATATTATTTTATTATTTTAACTATTATTTTATTAATTCTTTTTAGGAGGCCCATTTTGAGTTGAAATTTCCTCTAATGCAATAACTGTAGTGATGAAATGGAAGGTACATCAGATGGAAGTGAAGACAACATTTCTAAATGGTGTAGTGGAAGACGAAGTATACATGGAATAGCCACAAGGATTCAAGACACATGATAGACAGTCGCATGTGTGCAAATTAAAGAAGGCCTTGTATGGGTTGAAGCAAGCACCTGGGACGTGGAATGGTAGAATTGACAGTTTTATGAGGCTTTACTAAAAGTAAAGCAAATTACAACCCTTACTACAAGGTTGTGGATGATGCACGAATGACATTACTATTTTATGTGGATGACTTGTTTTTAACCAGGGATGAGAGGCTCATTAATGAGTGTAAGAAGGAACTTGCTACCGAGTTCGAGATGAAAGACCTGGGTATGATGCATTACTTCTTAGGTCTAGAGGTGTGGCAAAAATAAGATGAGATTTTCCTTAATCACGAAAAATATGTTGTAGAGATCCTAAAGAGATTCGGGATGTTAGATTGTAAACCTATGCCAACACTAATGGTGACGAACCTAAAGTTATTGAGTGATACCTCTTCAGAGACAGTGGGTGCCACCATGTATAGACATATGATTGGTTCGTTGATGTATTTAATGAACACGAGGCTAGATATATGCTTCACAGTTAACACATTGAGTCAGTATATGGTTGAGTCGAGACATGTTCACTTGATTGTTGTAAAGCATGTGATGAGGTACCTAAAAGGTACAGTTGACTATGGAATCATATATCTTTCAGATCATGAGATAAGACTGCAAGGCTATGCTGATTCAAATTGGGCCGGTAGTGTCACGGATTAAAAGAGTAAATCAGGATGTTGCTTCAGTCTGGGGTCAGCTATGATTTCGTGGCTCTATATGGTCGAGGCAAAGTATATAGAAGCATGTTAATCCAATAGCGGAGTTGTGTAGTATCGGAAGTTGCTTGCAAGGATGTTTGATCTCGAGTTAGAAATGACTTGTATCTTTTGTGACAATCAGAGTTGCATAAAGTTGTTCGAGAACCCCGTGTTTCATGACAAGTCCAAGCATATTGAGATCAAGTACCATTATATTAGAGATACGGTGCAGAAGGGAGTTGTGAAGCTCTAGTATGTTGCGACATACAAACAGATAGCTGATGTGTTGACCAAGCCTCTGTCAAGGGTAAAGTTTGAGTACTTCAGGGACAAGCTTGGTGTAGTATAGAACGACTTCCCTACCTGAGAGGAAGTGTTGAGTTACAGATGCAATTCTGGGGGCAATAGCACACTAAGTGTGGCAAAAATGGGTAGTCATTCACAGGCACATTACCGACTGGGGAACGATTTGGCCTGACCTCACACAGGGTCAAGATGCCCATCCTTTAGGGATAGAAGACCAAGTCAAGTGGACTAGTGATACCTAGATTTCGGGCTAGAGGACAAACCTGAGTGAGTTGGAGGGTTCCTAGCATTGTGCTAGATGGCTAGTGCATGTGCACTACATCGCCTAACCCTTATGGTTAGACGCCCAATGTGTTGGACACAATGGCCACACTGAGAGGGGGGGTGAATCAGTGTGTGAGGAATAATAAACCTTTTTACCTTCTTTTAATCAATCAAAGTATATCAAGCATTATGTTACCAATCACATCATTATATTCATCAACTAAATAAACCATAATAATCACATCAAGAGAGACACAAGAATATATGTAATTTTAAGCTTTATTTATGGTAATGGAATACTACAATTTTCTCGATTACAATCAGCACCAACTGATGAAAAGAGCACCAACTCCTGTAACATGACCCAGCCTGGTTTTCTTAGCTCCAACTAAGAAAGAGTTGAGGAGTCCAATCCTAAAATGCAAGACTATACTTGCAATCTTAATGCCAATCTCTGATTGTCATCAATCTGCTGCTCAACCATCTCAACTCATCAACCTTTGCTCATCAACCTCTGTTGGTCAATCTCTGCTCAATACTGTTGGTCAAGCACTGCTGGTCAATCTTCTCTGCACATCTATACTATTGGTCATAAGCTCTGTAACATCATCAAGGTATCAAGATCACCATCAAGGTCTGTAACATCATCAAGGTATCAAGGTCACTGTATATGTCAGTATTCTTCACCACTGTGCATGCACTGCATACATGCTACTGTATACATGTCACTGTACATACTCTACTGTATGTATTTCATTGTTCATCTACCATTGTAGGTGTACATCATCTTCATCAAGGTATTCATCATCATATCATCAAGTGTCATCATAAGTTATACAACATCACCAAGTGTATAGGGTGGCATTATCATACAAGCATCATCATAGGAGTGCATCATCACTACTGTATCATCACCCTCATATACAAGTATACATCATCATCAATATCAAAGCAACCTCATAGTGGAGTATGCATGGAATATCATTGTTTCATAACCACTGCATATCCAATCAATACTGTTCACACTGTATATACTTACTGTACTCTTAACCACTGTATGCATCACTATTCACACACCACTATTGTTCACACATCATTTCACTGTACTTACATGTACATTCATCATTGTTTGCATATTATCATGCCTGAGAATATACATACCTCTATGTCAAAGACTGTAGATAACTTCAAATTCAGTTGTTGATAAAAGGCCCTAAGACCACTCAAGCTCAGGCTGAGTGTGCATGTGAAAGATTCACACCAAGTATAAACTCAGGCCACTTGTAAACATCAAACTCGGAGTTCTTCAAAGGACAGTGTATTCATGTTGAGTAAAGGTCATCTTCTTGACTGTTCACATTGATAGATTCAGAGTTGTTAAATCCTGACTCCTGCTACTCAAGTTCGAGATTGTTTCACCGAACTTCCTCGGTCAATACTGCTGCAAAAAGGAAGATTTGGACTGCTGCTTCATTTAGAGCTTCAAAATCCATCCAAAAAGACTTTCCAAGACACTGCTAGTCAACACCAAATTCCTTCTTCACCACCGTGGGATACTCCTGCTACATGTAACCATAATGGAGGGCTTGTAAACTTGTTGAATGCTTCAGATATGTGGAAGAATGTCAAGCTCGAAACTATTCATAAAGATTAAAGCAAAAAATATCCTCCATCAATCTGGGACTATGTAAAGACTCCCCAAAAAAAACTTCTAAGATGTTGTTGTTGTTATGTATCCCCACAAAAAAATCTTAGACAAAGTGCCCCAGTCCACTTCAAACTCTGCAAAATTCGGATTGTTTACTTCTGCTGCTTCCACTGTGAAATTCGGATGCCCTTGCCTGTGGCTGTCAAAAATTAGACTGCTACTGCGTCTACCTCTATCACCTGAAATCATCCAGTCTGAAATTCAGAGCAAGTCTCCACATACTACAAATCAAAATAAGGGTGTTTGACTAGTATTTATACACAAATTTTCATCATTTTTATTAGCCGACATATCATGAAAAAAATAATTTTAGTTTTAATTTAATTTGGAGCCTACTTGCAAATAATATATTTATTTTTTTGAATTTGTTATTTTGTTTTTAAGCCAACACTCTTCAATAGTCAACCTTAGTGTGGTTTTAGGGTTTGTTGTTTTGTTGTTAACACATGGCTTCTTCAAAGATCAACCTCAAGTGCTTAAGTGTAGGGGTGTCCTCTAACTTACCATCAAAAGGTTGCCATTAAGCCACTAGGGCTTCCATACATATGTCATGTGCAAGAGCATGCTTCCTCCAAATTTTGTGGGCTTCAACACATTATGACTTCAATATCCACGTTAGTCAATAAGTACAAGAGGGCTTCTTTAACAAGATTGCCATTATCTTCAAGGTGGGCTTCTTCAACATGGTTGTCATCATCAAGGGCTTCATCAAACCCACAAGAGGGACCATGCCTCATCAACAAGTTTCCAAATGTGTCCAAGTGCCATATTCTTCATGGTCATGTACTTCTTGCCATGTCATCATCGAAGTGTCATCATGCCACCATATAAGTGGGTGCAAAGTCTTCCTCATGCCGTAAGACCATCTCCAAGGGTTCTAAGACTCCATCAAGCCATCAATAACCATGCATACCACAAATGACCACAGAATGGGTCATTTGGCCCATTTGGTGTTCCAAAAACTTCTTTGACATGCCAAGGGGCTTCATGGGCTTCTTCAACAACCTAAACCACACAAGAGGACCTCCAAGGGTCAAGATCCAACATGCTACCTCCTGTGGGGTTGTCAAGCCTTCTCCTAGGCTATCATGACACCATCGAAGCATTAATGACCACAAAATGGGTCATTAATGCTTCTCCATCATCTACAAGGGATTCAACGCAATCTCCAGGGTCTTTAGCATCATCAACAGGGTCTTCAGCATCGTCAACAAGGTGGTGGCTCCAAGATCCAACCATGTGGGTACAAGGACCTTGTCAACTAGGTACAAGGTGCTTCCAAGCATAACCCATCTCTGTAAGGGCTCCAAGGAACTGGAGAGAGGGTACTAGGATCATCCATACTTGTGCACTGCAAGCGGGACTTGGTGGCATCAATGACAACCTGTGGGGGCACTGCAAGTCCATGTTGGCATCAATGACAATTTCAATCAACACAATCACTGTGTACAGGCTGCCTGGTGGTGCCGAACTAGAAGGGCTAGCTTTCAAGCTAGTTATCCAAATTGTGTAAGTTGGATGTTTAGTGTGTGTGTTATATATGCCTAGTTCGATGTGAGCTAGATGAAGTCTCATATAACATAAGGTCTGAAAGGACGTCGATACCCATAAGGTCCGAAAGGACAATGAAGCTTTACCTACCAGTGAGATGCTACGTATGATGTTGAGGCCTTGGATGCATGATATGGATGATGGCTTGCTCATACAAAACTTCTAGTGATGGATAGATTCGTGAAAGTCAACAGGTAAATGGTCAGAGAATACATATGTGCATAAACAGTGTTGAAGATCATGTCAGAAGAATACCTTCCTCGGTAAGAGGGAGTGTTGATGTTTTATATAGCATCGGAAGATATTCTTATTGTATTTGATCATCTAATAACCCTAAAATAACAATGCTAAAACATACTCTCAAGCATTCAAGTGAAAATAGACAAGTCGGACCCAAAAAATCACTGGATAAAATTGCCCCAGTCACTAGGTAAAACTGCCCCAACAATGGGTAAAACTGCCCCAGTGAAGTCGGCACTATCGTGAAAAAGTCATCCATAAAACGGTATAAATAAAGGGGGTGCTCTTTTCATTTGGACACACAACACAACTTCACTCAAGCTAGTGAGACAAGTGTGCAAGAAAGAGAGAGAGAGAGTAGTTGGAGGAAGACTTGTCTTGGGGTTATCTTATCTTATCTTTGTTCTTTGGAGTATCTCCTATGAGATATCGTTATCTCTTCACTGTATTGACATTGTAATTGGTTGACGAATCTATAATGAAGAATTTATGTTGGGTTTTCTTTCCCAACAGGTTTTCCTAGGATAAATCTTTGTGTGTCTTTGTGTATGTTGTGAATGTCTTTCTTTCAGTGATCCTTACGCATGCAATTATTTTGATATGAACTAAATTGAGTTAAAGATTGACTAACATGACTGCTTTAAGTAAAATTTCAACATGAACCTTGTGGGAACCAACCTCTGACCTATGAAAGCTTCTATTTAGAACAAGTCTAATTACAATCTAGATGAAATAAGCTAGCTCTTAACCCTCCAAATTTGCATATGGGAAAATATGGGGGTTAGCAAGTACCCCATCCCATTATTCACACAGAGTTTTGTACCCAGTTGTTAAGGTTATAGATCGTCTTCTAGTTGGTCATATTCCTCCATAAAGTTTGAAGCTTTGTTGATTCAACCTCATAGAGGATCTAGTATCCCTACCTTGGTCTTTGCTCATCCAAGGAAATTACCTCAACAAGGACCTCAACGTCCACACACTATTGGTTGTCATAGACATCACATCTACTTCATTCAATGACTATCACCCTAGACCTCATCCCCCATTTTAAGCATTCCCTTGATGCCAAGCATCACCTCCTGTCAACTAAGAAGGATCTGAGTCAAAGTTTGAACAATGGTATCTATCAACAATATATCCAGGTTACATAGACTGCCCATCCTAAGCATCTACATCCAAAGATTTATTTCTAATTAGAGCACTTCTTGGAGTTGAGGGATGACCTCATTAATCGATCATTGTACATATACCCACAACAAATGGATTTTTTCTAGATCCCATTGGCCAATTTTGCGTGGGTTCTCAAAAGCTCCAAGTTGAGACAAACCATGATATCTAGAGACCAAACATGATTTGCTAGCTTTGCCACTTGCAATACACTAAGATGAAGGAGCATCATATTTTTCAAAGTCATATCATATATGTACTATGAGATTAAGGAGAGATACCATTGCCTATTCCAGGAGTCATGGTTTTCTCTCTCCACTTTCTTTTGATACCTTGATCAACAAAGCAGTGTTCTCTTTATGAGAGAAGTGCTCAAGTATTGATCTCAGCATCTAGGTACCCTGCCCAAGCCAAAGAATCTTGGAGGATCACATCTTATTTCCCTATTGTCTTGTCTAGTTGAGACAAGAAGTAACACACAAAGCCCCTTGATACATAGACACTAGCACAATGAGGCCTTAGATTTCTTCTCATCCCCTCCCGACCCCCACCCAATGCTAAGGGGCTTTGCCTCTCTCCTTACATGCTCTGAGGAGTTGTTTCTTCCAAGCAATTCAACACACAAATCAAATCACAAAGGCCACAAAACCAGGGGATCCCACTCAACACACTACTACACAAGTATAGGCAAGTTACCAAGTTTCCATCCAAAGCTTCTTCCTCCTGCGCATGGATGCTAGGAAAGTACAACTTCCATTTGGCTATGCTCCCCCAAAGATCATACAGCCAACAACCATTACCCTTGGTCATGCCTTAGGAGGTATCATCCAATATTGTATTGGCCAGTTCTCACAAATTGATTAAAAAAAGGACACAACTCCTGCTAGCATGGGCATCTCTTCTTGGCTTAGTACCAAGACTTTGCTCTTCATTTTCATTACTTCGTTTTGTACTCTTGTACTTTAGCATTTAGGCTTCTTCTTGTATCTTATATTTGCTTAGTTTCTTTATTTCAGATTTTGCTCTAGGAAATGCTTTCACACTTCCACATTATACCTTTTTCTAGATGTGCTCATCAGTCCCATTGACCTGCTTTTGTGGTTATTCAATGGACATTAATAAAATTGTCTTATCGTTTCTATATTCATTTTCTTCTCAATCTGTATTATAGTATCTCTAATAAGCTCATAGTGCACCTCATCTATTAGTGTGCACTAGATGGGTCATCTTTTAACAAAATATGGAGTAGATTCTATCACAAATGAGCCATTACTACACATCATCCACTAGTGTGGAAAGGAAATGTCAACCTATGATAGTTTTAATCATAGGCATTAAAGCAAATGAATAAGCAATGAGAGGTGTATTTTCATTCACCTGTTGACAATATACTATCCAAAAAAACATAAAATTTTCCCTTTATACATTGACACCTTAAGTGCCTTACTACTTTTGATGTAAATTTTTACCACAACCATTCCAACGTCAAATCAAGGCATAAATTTCTAGAAATATAATGTCAATTACTCGTCGTGATCAAATAATTTTCTCTTCTTAGGTCAATTGATGGTTCTTTTATGTACTACTAATGAATAAATTTTCACATACCTGCAAGATCTACTTATAGGTGTATCCTCTATATTGAATTCTGCAACAACACCTCCACCCCCTTGCACAATAGGTGCAAAGCCTGCTGCCGGCTAAGAAAACAAAAACAGTAAACAGTAAAATAGCAATCGATCATGAGTAACCGAGGGAATAATACTTGAAGTGATAATCACAAACAGTATGCAGTTGAATAAATATCTTCTCATAGATGAACCATTACTAACAAAAAATTGCTATATATGAAATCTTAGGAAAGAACAAGATGAATTTTATTTTCTGTACCTGTACAACTGCAGATGTGCCCACCACAAGCAAAAGATCACACTTAATCAAAGCATTTTTTGCTCGATCTAGAACATTTGGATCAAGGCATTCACCAAACCAAACAACATGCGGTCTTAATAACCCATTACACTTCCTACAATGTGGAAGTTCTGCTACAGGAATCTGGACATTCTTCGTATGTGGATCTGGAGCACCCTGCAAAAGCATATACCTTAGGTCATAGATTTGCACAAGTACAATCACTTTTATACAAGGGAAGGGTCTTGTATGGACTTTAGATAACACAATTTCATATTCTAATGTATTTAAATTTTAAATACACAACCCAGGCCAAAACATATTTCCTCGACCGAAAAAAAATTAGAGTAACGAGCTAAGAAATGCAATTATATCTTCTAAATAGTCATTTCTGAAAACAAATTCACCTAAGAAAACAAAAGACACGTACTAAATAGTAAATACACTCCAATTTCTCAATCCCTGGTAATTGTTACAAAGAGACAAAAATATTTTTCATGTGCACAATTTGTAGCACAGCAAAGCTGCACAATTTTGTATCAACAACCATCATATTTCTCATTCCAACGTCTGAAGAGACCATATCCAAATCCAACCCAGGAGAATAGAAGGTAGTAGTGAAAAGGGACACCATAAACAAAGTTGATCTTAGCCGCTTAAGAATGACAAATGTATCCAGGCCCCTACTGCATTTTCCACTAAGCAGAAGAAGAGGATGAACAATATATGTAGGAGCATCCAACTTAAGGGCAAAATCCTATCAAGGATGATGAGCTTGAAGTCAACTCCATTTAGAGTCTTCAAGAATATAGAAATGATCCCTCACAATGTCATGGATTTGTATCAGCAAACACATGAGTAGCATGAGTACTCTTTCGCTTCATGATTTCAACTTTTCGTTACATGGCTGTGAAATTTTCTAGTAGCTCTCCTTTACAAGAGTTTGTATTAATTAAGAATCTTCAAACGTGTCATCAAGCATTCTTAAACAATTGTAATGTTTTCTATTCCACTTAATGCCCAAGGATAAAAATGGTTCCAGACCAAAAAAATTATCACCATAGGCAGTAAGAAATTTGGCCATTGGCTCTCAAAACAAACTACTCTAATACCACTTGTAATGAACATAATCATGTATTACCAAAGCATCCATACAAAGAGTGATGAACACATGACTGTCAAAGGGAAAAGACATATTTAATAGATTGCAAAGAACCAAGTAAGTAAGTTGGCTTAGAGATGAAGAGTCGAGAAGAAGATATGTATGGTGGTGATGGTGGTGAAAAAACTGTAGTGAGAAAAAGTGTTGTCTCGGCCCTATCACCCCTGCGTCATCCCCATGAGGACCTCCCTATCGTCATTGGCCTCTACGTTTGTCCATGCCCTCGTCCATACCCACGTCCACGCCTTGTCCATGCCCTATCCATGCTCTCGTCCTTACCTATAGCTAAGATGTCAACCCTTGTTATGTAGTGTTGCGTCCACTCTCACACATCCCACCCTTCTCACATCTGTGCCCATGACATTTAAAGGATTGAGTTGTGGGAATATTCAGAAAGAGAGAAGCATGAATACAGGTCTCGGTCCTCGAGCCTCATCTCTCTACAAATTTAATTGTGGGTTTCCAATTCCCACGATATCCAAGTCGGTTTGTGTGGGGTATAGATCTGGTATATTAAATATGTCGCACGAGAGAAAACATGGATGTAGGGAAGCTAAGTGAGGTGTGTGGGGCCTTGAGGGCGACCCAAGGAGAGGCAGTGTTGAAGGAAAAGGAATAAGCAATGGGGGAAATACCTTTAGAAACGAGGAAATAGGTAAGGATGTGCCATCAAGGTTCTCTAGTAGTCAAAGCAATGGAAAGGAGACTTGGACATGAGGAAAGGAAGAGAAAACTAGTAGTTTTTATATAAATCGAACAGTCTATCTATAGATTGTAGCTGCAGAGAATGTGTATCAATGTTGAATCCCTTCCAGAGAGCAACCAACTAAATATATTCCCCTGAAGTCCGAAGGAAGGGTGAAAACCATATTAAAGTTGCTCAATCCCAAGTTTAACGGTGCCGCGTGTTGTTGTAAATGTAACTTCGATATGTTGTATATTATTATTGTATTTTATTGTAGCCCCGCCGGAGATGTTTTTCCTCCGTTCGAGATGTCATTACTATGTTTGGTCATTGAGGTAAACCCTCTATTGTAAGTAAAGGCAATAGTCCTCAGAAGAATTAATGTAAAAAGCATTTTTGAGTCTCCCTAGGAGAAGTCAGCCCTACTAGGTCAAGAGGACGGCACGGTTAGGTTTTAGGTCATGTCACTTAAAGAGTATAAATAAGGAGGCACCCTCCCTCATTTATACACACACTCACTCACTCAAGTTCACATGAGGAGAGAGAAAGGACAAGTTCGCTAGAGGAGAAAGAGAGAGAGCTACAGAAGACTTCTTATTCTTGGGTTTTCCATCTTGTGATATTGTATTAGTGACGAATCTATCTCTGAGGAAGTTTGCGGAGTTTTCTCCTTTATGGTTTCTCCAAGGAAAATCTTTGTGTCTTGTGTATCTTGTTGTGCTTGTTATTCTTTCAGTTAAAGATCCTAATCAAATTGACTTAAAGTGCAAACTCTAACATGGTATCAGAGCTGCTTTGAAAGAAGGCACTATGCAGCAGCGGGAAACTAGGGCTTCCTAGTTCAAGGTCTTCTCTCCAAAGATCATCAGAAAAAGAGGGCTAGGCTAACCCACCCTAGGAGGGAGCATCTTTTGGAGGAAGCAGAATCAAATTTGAAGAAGTTTCATTTTTTACCTAAACACTCGTGTCGGGAGAAAACTAGGGCATCAAGCTTTGGGGTTTTCCTTCTTCAAATTGAAAAAAGGAGTACATCAGGAAACTTGCCTTGGAGAGGCGCATCATCCTATCCAAATAAAAGTTTGAAATTCCTACTTTGAAAAATTAGGGTTTGTCTTACAAACCCTAGGCCAGCCAACTCCAGAACTAGGTTGGGCATCTCAAATTGGTAAGATCTAAATCTCTGCTATTTCCATTTGAGGTTCTCATTTCAAAATGACTCACCACACCCAACATGATAATAAGCTTGGGGGACCTGACAACTTTCGAGCATGGAAGTATAGGATCTCTCTTGTCCTTGAAGAATATGACTTGAACAAGTATATTAATGAGGAAGTTCCAGCTCTAGAGGGAGATGAAGCTAAGGCTATCTGCAAGAAGAACTTGGTCAAGTCCAAGAGAATTTTTGCAGATTCTATTGAGGATCATTTCATCCCTCATGTATCATCCTTGAAGACACCCAAGGAAGTGTTCGATGCTTTGACGAAGCTATTTGAAGGAAAGAACATCAGACGGAAGATGACATTAAGAAACCAGCTCAAGAATGTGAATATACAAAATTCAGAGACCGTGCAATCATACTTCACAAGGGTTTCCCAAATCAAGGAACAGCTCGAAGCAGTCGAAGAGAAGGTAGAAGAAGGAGAGATTGTTATGACCACCTTGAATGGTCTCCCAAGATCATGGGATTCATTCATTCAAGGAATATGTACCAAAAAGAAGATGATCACTTTCAGCAAACTTTGGGAAGAATTCACCCAAGAAGAAGCTTGGCTCATAACAAGAGAAGAGAAGATGGGAGTAGATGATGATCAATCCCTCACAGTCCACACCAGAAGAAATCACAACAAGAGGGAGGACCATCATCACAACAAGAGGGAGGATCATCATCACACAAGACAGAGGAAACCCATAAGAGATCTATCCAATGTTAGATGTTACACATGTGATGAAAAGGGACACTACTCCAAAGATTGTCCCAGAAACAAAGGCTCCTCCAACAAGAGGTCCAACAAGAAAAGACATCATGCTCACACTGTTGAAGATGATGAACTAGCAAAGAAAAGAATCAGAGAAGAAAGAGTTGATTCTTCAAGTGATGAAGAATATGTCTTATACTCAGCACTCATGGGAACTATCACACATGGAAACAATGATTGGCTTGTAGATAGTGGAGCATCCAATCACATGACAAGATACAAAGACTCATTCGTCAATTTATCTGAGCATGAGTCACCTCACAGGGTGAAACTTGGGGATGACTATCAATACCCCATAAAAGGAAGTGGAGAAGCTTCCTACAAACTAGACTCCGACAAATCCTTGAAGATGAAAGATGTTATATATGTTCTGGGATTCAAGAAGAATCTTCTCTCCATCTCTGCACTAGATGCAAAAGGAATAAGGGTTGCATTTGTTGATGGCCAAGTCTTAATGTGGCCTGTTATCACATATATTGTAGTTGGGCTACCATGATGCAGCATTTAGATTTTCTCTTTTCCTCTGAGCCAGACTTATTGATGGGGATACAGCATGGATCATTTTTGCAGCATAAGCCATTTAGAGCCTTTGTTCAGCAGCAGATACTAAGTATTTCCTAGCCGGGACTAAGATCTCCTTGTCCTTTGAGATGAATTCAGTGGTGACCTAGTTCATTTGAGCAGAGTATCATATATGGTACACAGTTTACAGATGGGCATATCAGATAGAGACAAGTATACAGTGAGATCAAGTATATGGCTCTTTGGTAGAATTTTGCTCTCTGATGTATATTAAACACCTAGGCTTGTCCTGTTAGGATGATCATGGTGACCTATGCTTATATTTGTATTAATGCTTGAACTTGTGCCAAGACTAATCAAAGGACTTAATGTTGAAGGTTGTTTCTCATGCCATGCTTTATACAAATATTAAACCTTAGTGCTATGTTGGCTCCATGTGTCATTTGTCCCCATCCATCCAGTTAATCCATGATTGATTCTCATCCCATGACTTTGGTTTGATTGAGACCTATGATATTGAAGATCACTTTCCCCACTTTGACCCCTATGCATGATGGATCCCATGTTGTTCTATGTCTCGGCTCTGAGTTGTGCAACAAAACTTGTCGACGCCTTGATCATTTTCGGCCAGGAGAACCCGTTGGTGTTGGTTCCTGAGCTTAGGTGAGTTGGGTTTTGAAGCCTTGACCTCTCTAGTTGGTTTCCCCTGATGTTTGGTCTTGACTGTGGACATTGCCCCCTAGTTTCCCAAAGAGTGTAAGCTAAAACTTGAAGCAATATGTCTACCACCATTACATACATTATGTGCTATAAGTTCTATCTATTGAAATGCAAAGCCCTCAAATAAATGCAAACTGTGTCTTTAGACCTATGTTGTTGGGAGCGAGGAGCAGGAGAGAAGCAAAAAGCGAAATTTTCAAAAGCTCCCTTTTTTGGGAGCGTTTCTGGAGCGTTTTTTGCATAGTATCTAAGAAATCGGACACGCTCATATTGGGCCACGTGTCTCGTGTCCACGTGTCGGACATGGACACGCTAACAGAGCGTGTTGGACACGTCTCTGCAACGTGTCCCGTGTTCAGATACGCATGTCCCAGGACTGTCAACGTGTGTCCAGAAAATAGGACACGCAAATGCCGAGAAGGACGCGCGGGCCCTCCTTAAAACCGATTTTTCACTTTTATTTGGTCATTCCAACTTGTGGAGAGAGCTCAAAGAGGTATTTTTTTGCAAGTGAAGAGGATTTGAAGGCTTTGGAAGGGTGCTAAAGTCCATTGAAGGTGTGTTTGGTTGGGTGGATTGCAAGCTCAACCATCACACAAGAAGAACAATGTCTCATTCAACTAGGGCAGGAGCTAAAGGGAAAAAGAAAGGGAGAAATGCCCCATCTATTGTCTCCCCTCCTATTCCTTCAAACACAAGCTCTTCTACTCTTCTTGCTAGTGCTCCATCTGCTGCTAGTTGAGCTCATGCTCCATTGAACCTTGCTTTAGCAAGACAACAAGCTCAAGAGAAAAAATAACCTTTGTGGAGGTATGTGATTGTTATCACATATATAGGAGTCGGGCTACCGTATTCTATTTTTCAGATTCCAGTACACTTTTTCAGTGAGTTCCCTTACATATGATATGCTGAGATGAGCATCTATGATGGATCATTATTTGATGATGGACTGTAGTACACTCTCCCATGCCATGACTGAGTCTCAAGACACTAACATTTGAGGACTGATCTAGTCATTTAGCCATTTGCAGAGCATTCAGTAGTGCCCAGTGTTGCATCAGTAGTTCTTCAATGGACAGATGTTGGTTCATATTGATTATTTACATGTATATGACTCATCAGATCTTATCTTATGTTATGGTTATCATTGCTTTTATATTCATTCTTGTGACATGTCTTAGCATCTAGTGTCCTAATCTGGCGATCATATAAATATGTGGACTTGGATGTATTGATATTATGTATTATGTCCCTACTTAGACCTGGAAGTTCTTGACCCATACTCATTGGTTTTACCCTCCTTAGGGAGAATAGACGTGATCATTCCTACCATACTTTGGCTTGCTAGTGTTGGTTTCATTGTTCACTATCTCCACCCATCCATTTCCTTCCAGGTATGTTTCCAGCCCGACCTACTAATTGACTTGTGGCATGGAGGACCTTTCCCCACTAGAGCCTCTTTGTTGGACAAGCTTCCCTGTTTATTTGTGTCTCGGCTTTGAGTTGGCTAGGTTGTGTTGGCTAAACCTGAAGCAAATAGCGCTGCCAACAATACAATGTATTTGGAAATGAAATGAATATCTTATGAAAAATCCCATTCATGAAAAGTAGTGTTTTTAAACATACATGAATGCAAGGCAAGCCTAATGAAATTGGCTTTGAAGTATATTGAAATGAATACCTTAAAACATTCATGAAAATTAGTGTTTTTAAACATACATGAATGCATGAAGCCTCTATAATAAAAATCCGTGTAATAAATGCATGGACCAAGGCTATGGAAATTCAAAGGCCCAAAAAGCAATGGTTCTTAAAAAGTTATATCTAAAGATTGCTGGCCTCACTTGTATTTGATTTGAATTGTGAGCATTTATCAAGGTGAATAAGCACCTCTAAACGTAACTTATACATTTGTGAGACACTGCCATCCCCTATGTTGTTGCTTTTCAGGCATATGCTAGAGTGAGTATCCCCTTTCCATATCCAAAGTGTCACAATGTCAAGTTGGTAGTCACCCTTTATCCTAACCATTTGATTTTTAGCCTTCACCCTTCACTAGCAAATTGATTACAACTATGAAGTGAGATGGTCTTGAAAGTCTGGTCTGAATTTTAGTTAATTAATGAAACTCTGTATTTGGTTGATAGATCGCCAGTGAGATGATTGCTGCTTGTTATAATTGTTATTTGAATGATTTGTAGAGCATGTCTTAACCTTTGAACACTTGCAGCAGATGGATGTTAGCCTGGGTTATAGTATTGATTACTTGATCATTTACAGATCATTATTTTATCTGTCTGGGCATATTGGATATTATTCTTGATCATGCAGAGATCTATAGGGTCTATGAGTATGCACCTTAGATGGATTTGGACTCCCTAAGTCTAATGAGACAGCTTGTTTTCAGTTTCGGGCAGTTACAGTGATGATTTGTCTTAGTGTACCATTTTGGTGCAGTTTTGCCATGCTGAATGGTGATTTGATTGGTTCACCTAGGGTGTTGTATGAGGAGGGGGTCGTCCAGCCACTTGTTTTTACCATATTACCCACCTCCCAGAGAGCGTGGTGGGCTTAGTTTGACAACGCTGACACTGTAGGAGGCAGTTGGGCCATATCACGTTTCTCGATGCAGATTAAAAATAATAAAAATGGCTACTAAAGAATTCGATTTGGGTTAGTGAGGCAAGGAAATGGCATGGGATGATTTTTGATGATGAGGGTGATGTCTTCCACTCCTCTAGCAATTGCCGCACTCGAATGGACCCACATCCATCTCTCCGACATATTTTATTATTTTCTGGAGCTTTTGGAGGCTCACGATTTCCTCAGAGAGGCAATATTTTGCATTTAAAAGTTATATTTATTTTTATTGCGCCATGGGGACACACTAGGGGAGTTAGTTAATACCCCTTGGACCCACCATGAGCTTTATTTATTTTTTATTGAGTGAGATCCCCTCTCCTAGGGTGATTTGGTCCATTGATATATTATACTATTGTATTGATCCATGTACTGTATGTTGAGTTCATCTCAACCGTTGATTAGAACATTTTGATCTTTTAATCTTAGCCACCCATTTGAAAAATGGTTATGATTTTGGTATCTCTCATTCCTATTTAAAGGAGAGAGCTTCTCATTGTAAAGGGGTCTTTGGCTCTTGGATCTAGATAATAGAAAAACCATTTTTGTGGAAATTCTTGGATCTCCTTTGCATCTAGTGTTCTTCGATGGTGATTGGAAAGTCTATTGCTTCCTAGCATTTGGGTATTTGTTGTGAGATCTATATTTTTTTGGAAACATTGTTTTGTCTATAGGAGGGCGACTTCACTTGGGCGTTTTTGCAGGGCTTCCTCAACTCACTTGTTTGGCATCGCTTGTATCAGGGGGGTTTCATTAGTATCATTGTGATCTATGATTTCATCTTGTTATTTTTATGTAGCATTGGTTCTTTTCTCTTGACACATCAAATCTGATATGGTTGACGTTTGTTGTGCAGGAGAGAGGGCGCATTGGCTTCCTTGGGAAAATCGTTTTACATAGAGCCTTCCTCCAAATCTTCTCAAATTGATCGGGACGGCATAGATCATCATCATCAAGGCATCTACAAGGTTATCCAGGTAAAATCTACAGGTTAGTTATTCTTCTCTTGATCTCAATCCATTGGCATCTTCATTTTCATGTTAAAACCCTAAATATAAAAAATAAAAAAATATTATAGATCAAACCGCTTGATCTTTTGGCAAACCATTTCTGGGTTTTGTAGATTGGGTCAAACCCTAAGTGGGTCCTCCTAAACGTTTTGCATAGGTGACTCCATTGGGCCCAAATCCCAAGGAACTGCTTTCTAAACCCTAGCGCAACCCCTCAATTGGTCATTTTCTCTTGCGATGTGATCTTGTCCCTAAGGCTCGGGTACTTGGACACTGCTAAACCTTCCTTCGAGTCTATCTCGTGGTACTAGATAGCCCCAATCCTGTCCTTACCCTCCTTGCATTGGTCACGTTTCCCAAGGCAGTGGATATTATCATCTTTTGCTAGTACTTTGATCTTGGATCTAGTAATAGGCTCATAAGTCACTTGTGTTTCAAACTTGGATAAATTTCATACCTCATAAACCCCTGATCCAAGCCCTAATTCACCCTGTGACTTCATCCATAGATCTAGGGTCTACTTCACCTTACACCTTACGTACTTCAACTTCATTTGATTTGATCTAGTGTTTTGGTTTGATCTCTCCTGTCGAGAGTAGATCTGGGTCTCCCCCATTGTTGTCTTGGGCTAAGGCAACATCAAGTGAAGATTTCCTCGATTGGCGTGACAACCATCCATTTGGGAGTCGAGGCTATCTTGGTTCCACCTCTTTAGCTGCCCATCCTTCTACCGTCTATCCTAGATCCACCTCATAGAGGAAACTACAAGTTTGGTGATAACAGTAACTAGGAAAGAAGGGCCTGCGGCAAAGCTAGGTGGGAGAGGCCTTCCTTCTTGTGGGATTTCTTCATGTAAAGGTGTGAGTGTTACCCAAAGGAAAGAAATGGGAAAGGAGGATCAAGAAAGCTTAGGCAATGTAGCAGCAGCAAGTAAGAAAAAGGATGAGGATCCTCTTCCATTCTTAAGGAAACCCTCTACAATTCGGCCTCCATTTCCACCTAGCAGAGGTGATACACATTAGGCAAGAAAGAGGCCATCTTCAAGTGGTCTAATGGACAATATTTTCCAACAAGAGGCACGAGAAGATGGACCTCACCATTGCATTCTTTTTCTACCTCAATTTCATCTCATTCAATGTTGCACGGTCACCATTGTTTTTTGAGATGTGTCGAAGTATCAGTGAACGAGCTCCACCTGGTTATGTGCCTCCTGGTTCGAAGAAGCTTAGAACCACATTGTTGGTTAAGGCAAGGAAGGAGGTGGACAAAATTCTTGAGCCAATTAGAGCAACATGACCCTCATTTAGAGTGACTATTGTTTCCGATGGATGGACGGATCCAGCACACCATCCACTTATCAATTTCATGGTATCTTTCCAAAATGGACCGCTGTTCTTGAAAGCGGTGGATGCTCTTGAGAAATACAAGGATGCACATTTTATGGGTGAGTTATTCATCAAAATCGTTGAAGAAGCAGGTGTTGATTCTTGTGTACAAATCATCACGAACAATGCACCTGTTTGCAAGGTCGTTGCCATGATTGTGGAAACTAAATATCCACAGGTATTTTCATTTTGGACACCTTTCATTGTTAATTTGCTCATTGTTTGAACTTTCAATTTATCACAAAATTTATCTAGGGGAAAGGTCATTTTAATGATTTGAGTTGTTAACTTGTTAGTGTTGTAGAGTCAATTATACTTGTTTTTTTTGCTCTTATAGGTTTTTTGGACACCTTGCATTGTCCATTCCTTGAACTTAGCACTCAAATCCATTGCTTCAGATGTGACATGGATTGGCAACATTATTGAGGATGCACGCCATATCCGTAGCTTTGTAGAAAACCACACAAATGACCTCACCATCTACAAAGAGTACACACACATCATTCGTTGTTGAAGATTGCAGATACTCGGTTTGCTTCCTCATTCATCATGCTCAAGAGGTTGAGGGAGGTCAAAACCGCTCTTGGGTCCATGGTGATTTCAAACTATTGGTCTTTTTGAAGAAAGACAGATCAAAGTGCTTCAAAAGAGGTGAAGGACACAGTTTTAGATGATGTTTGGTGGGAGAGGGCGGATCTTACCATTAAGATCATGGAGCCACTCATTTCTTTGTTGCGCTTTGCAAACACGGACCAACCCATCCTAGCGAATGTTTATGAGGGGTGGGATTCCAGGATTGAGTCTATGAAGACCATTGTTATAGAGAAAGAGTGTCCCAAGTATGAGACATCAGCAGAGAACTTATAGTCCACCATTCAGGATATTCTTATCTCCAGGTGGGATAATAATTGCACACCTTTGCATTGCTTGACCCAATCCTTGAACCCCAAGTTCTACAGTCAGGAATGCTTCAATGGTGGGCCCTCACATAGAGTGCCTCCTCACATGGATGGAGAGATTTCACAGGGGAGGAAGATAGCATTTAGGCGGCTATTTCAGGATAGAGACTTACTTAATGAGATGGAGGCGAGCTTTGTAGAGTTTTCCACTGCTACTGGGAGATTTGGAGCCTATGATGTGGTTGGAGACAGGGGAGTTAAGAAGCCCTATAATTGGTGGGAAACTCATGGGGCAACATCACCTATTCTACAGAAGCTAGCCTTGAGGATCATCTCTCAAGTTACATCATCGTCTAGTTGTGATAGGAATTGGAGCACATATGGCAACTTGTACAGTTTGAAGAAGAGCAGGCTTGAGCAGTCCAGAGCAAAGACGATGGTGTATGTGCACACCAACCTTCATCTTATTTACAGGAAGAGGGAGGAGTGCGTGAAGGGAAAGACAACGATGTGGGATGTCTTTCCTGATGATATGGGTTTGGACAACAGTACTGAGTTGGCATTAGCCAACCTAGATCTTAATGATCCAGTGCTAGAGCCGGTGACATTTGATGATAGTGATCCTTTGGAGGGGTCATCCTCCACACCAACAGATATTGATCCTCAGATGGTTGAGGAGGAGGAGGAGGAGGAGGAGGAGAAGGAGGAAGAAGAGAGCAGTGATGAGTTTGTTGATTCAGGCATGGAGGAGGACGAGGACTATTGATAGATGAGACTCTTCATTATTCCATCTTGATCTACACCTTTTTGTATTTACTATTACTATTAGTCTATTTGGCATTTTGCAGTGGCATTACAACATCTATGTAATACATTTTGATTTTGATGACTTAATGAGAAATATGGTTATGACTCGAGTATTGGTATCTGTTACCAGTACCACCTAAGTTGTACTTAGTGGTTTTTATCAAGTGAGCCTGGTGAACCGGACAGGGTTAACTTGTTCGGACTTCAGAAGACCTTTGGAAGTACTTTTGGGAAGTGCTTGTTGTACTATATCACATGTTCATACCCCATAGGGGAATTGTAATAAATGTTCTAGCATGATAGTGTTTGTGAAAGACTCGGTCTCTTAGACTTTATTTGTCAATCCGATCAGCCTAGGGTGTTTTTTCCCTTGGTTATTATTGGTTGTTGAACAATCGACTGATAATTTCTGAGTTTTTCACTCCATACCTCCAAAGTTGGGGTGGTCGGCTTGGCATTTAGGCCTATTGAGGTTATTAGGGCTTGCCATTGTAACTCTGTATTTGATCATTATTTGTGAATAAAGAAGCTTTGGAGGCTATACTGTGTAGTGCATGTGTATGTGTGGATTCTCAGTGTTATGCTGCTGATGTGGTAGTTGCAATTTCTTGCCAAATTCTGTGCTGCTTTTGTGTTCTGGCTTCAAGGATTCGGCTGAATCTAGTAAGGGTATAAACTAGGAAAGCTAGGTTGCTTGATCTTGTTTATCCATATGATGTATGCTCAAAAATTTCAGTTATATGCTTAAATAAGGTTATTTTGGCATAATCTTTCATTTTTCTTGCTTTATACATCTATATCCAGATCTCACGAGGTGTGTGCAAGCTTGTGTTATTTAGTTGCAGGTTCCCGATTGGATCAAGGTGTAGATCTAGATTGACGCCATTCCTATCCAATAAGCTCAGCTCAAGACTCTGTCCCTCAGCACTCCACAAAAGGGCCTCCTTTCAGCTTGCTCCATTCAAGCAACGAGCCGACCTTCTCTCCTCTTCTTCTCATTTCTATAAAAAATCAATTTTCTTCAAACTGGTTACTTTTAAGGTTTCTTAAGACTCTGATCTGTCTCATTAAGAAAAATACACATAGATCTAGTTAATAAGATCCCTTCCTAAGTCTAGATCTTAGTTTTGTTTTGCACATAAAGTTCAATTTTAAGAGATCTAGCTAAATCTACCATATTTTTGCAAGCATTGTAGTGAAAATTCGTAGCTTGCTAATTAAGGTAGTTTCATTTGGTGCATAATAAAATTTAATATTCTGCAATATCAGTGCATATTTCATTGGCTGCACAAACAGCAAGCCAAGATCCCAAGGAAAGTTTGCTTTCCTTGGTTCCTTTTTCACTTGTTTAGCTAGTTTTAACTTCATTTTTTTTGGGATAAGGTAGGCTGATCCAAAGGTACTCTTAAAGTGCTTTTGGACGTATGTTATTCTAACATGCTCGCTGTCTTTTAGCAGGTCTGACAGAAAATAAAAGAAGGTGCTACCCGGAAGTGGCCTCAGGAGCGTTCAAATCCCCCTAGGGGTCTCCCTTTTCACTAAAATCTTAAAATTTTTGCAAAGTTGTAAGATCTTGGTTTCAGCTTGTATAAGGACCAAGAAGTTTCTGATATTTCAGTTCGCTGATATTGTATCCAATAATAAATAAAATTATTTTTGGAATAGGCTCTTTCGAGCCCATTCCCCATCCCCCCTAGGGGGATTTGCGTCAATGTCATTTTCGTCGCTTTTTGCTTATTTCTTTTCAAACTAGCATTGATCTAATCTGCAAGGTAGTATACTTGATTTTATTATTAATTTCATATTCCACTTTTTGTATTTCAAAGTAATCATAATACTTACCCCACGATTTCCCGATTGACCCGAAAGGGAAAAGAGATTCGTGGTAGGACTAATTAGAAAACTAGAATCGTGTATCTGTTTTATTTTCAGTCATTTGTTTTCAGCTATTATAAAATTAACCCCTCCTCGATTCCTTATTAAGATCCACTTGGATCGAAAGAGGTTCCTAGAGGGTTTTCTTTTTAAACAAGAACATCCAGTTTAAAACTTAAAATTGACAAGACTCCAGTTTGTATGCTCTGCACTTGGCTGCAGTTCGTCCGATCAGTCAAGCTGTATCAAAAGCACTTGAGTGACTAGTATAATTAGGACTCACTCTCCCCAACTGACAAACCAACAGGTGAAAATCCAACACCTAGATCGAACCATCACGGTGGCAAAATACCCAAAGGAAGCGGGAACTTCTGAAAAGTGACCTCGGGGCGCCGATCTCTGTCACACCCTAACGGGTGCGTTATGAACAATAGCCCCAGAGACTCCATTTCAGCCCACATATTCCTTGTGGGTTTCCTTGTGGGTAGCCGTGAAGGTTTAGTTTTGGACATACTCCAAGTACTCTAGGGTATATCTGGAGTCCCTCTTTCGCCTAATTTTAAACAACTCACACTTCAAATTTAACTTAAAACATACCAAGAGGCAATCGCAAAACATTCACTCCAAGCACATGCAAGCACATTGATCTTATTGATTCGACTCCATTCTAAGGCACTGGTCATTTTTTGCTTTATATATATATTGTGTCTCAGCATTGTGCTTTCGTGTGTTTATTTTCATATCTTGTCATCTTTGATTGTCTATAGTTAAATATTCAAACTCCTAAATAACTGATTCAGTTTAACATCACCACACTAAGTAATCATCCTTAGTAACTTAATAGGGTCTACCCCCCTTGGCTTCGTTAGGAGTTGAGCCTAAACGGAGGAGTCAAGAACAAGGTGACATCCTTGACTCGAGACTTGCCCCCAAGGACACACCGAGTGGCTTGAAGATTTCTGCCATGTGACCCAGGTGTGTGAAAGGCGGCAACAGTATCTTGATCTATGACTATCATGAGTATATTGTATCATGAATTATCTATGTCTCATAATCTCATTGTGATTACTGATTTGATTTGTAAATGTGTAATACTAATTAGATTAATAACGTTAAATGTGCATTGATTTTGATTTATATTGAATATTTATAAAAATTTGGATCTATATGTCTATAATTTTAATATATATAATTTTTTTTTAAATATATATATATATATAATGTGTCCTACGTGTCCTAATTCCGGGGGTCAACGTGTCTGTGTCGAACACTCGAATCCCCGTGTCCCTGTGTCAAGTGACTTAGTATAGTATATATTTTAATATATTTTGATGGATTTATATCTAAAAAAGATGTAGCGTGTTGAATTAGATATAGAATACATGGATTAAACCATATAACATCAATCATCTAGTAGTTATAACGTATAACATTATCATCAAATGATCAACTATAAAGAAATTTGTAGGAGCTTGGCAAAGAAGGGAGGTACCATAACATTGTCATCAAATGATCAACCTAGTATAGGCGCTTTTAGTATAGGAAAGGTCGGGAGTGCCTCGGGAGCGCCTTGGGAGCGTGCTCCCAAAACTGGGAGTGTTTTGGATGCGAGCTTCCGAAGCGGGAGCGAGCTTCCGGAGCAGGAGCGAGGGGGTGGGGGGCGCTCCCACGCAACATAGCTTTAGACACAACTCAAAAAGGACTATAAAGTGAAATTGTGAAAGGCCTAAAAGCAATGGATAAATAAATGCTAAATCTAAAGACTGCTGACCACTATTGAAATGTAATGATTAATTCCTCACGAAGCCTGCGGGTTTTGGTGTGAGATGGGCAAGCAACCGTTAATTCACAGTGTCCCCTAGGATATTTTCACTACAGTTTCTTGTCTACTCAACGCAACGCTCCTAGTAAAGATCCTCATAGAGCTTGATTGTTAGCTTGGATGTAAGTTGTAGACATGTTGTTAGAGTTGAATGGGCTCTTTTCATATCAGCTCATCCACTTGTGAGACACCACCATCCCCTATTGTTCATCTATCATGTATATGTCACTGTGGTCGCGTGTAATTGTCATCATTCTGACATATCATATCGTCAAAGTCAACTAAATGTCATCTCCCTTTACCTTAGCCTTGTTTTCCACCCTCACCCAGCACTAGCACATTGTTTAAACTTTGCAAGCATAGCATGCACAAGAGACTTCTAGAAGGTTCTAAGATCTTTCAAAGGCATAGGTATATCTTACTTATTATTATTATTGTTGTCACTGTGATTATGAATAACATGATTTAAGTAGGGTTTTGATATACACCATTAGAGCATTTCTTACCTCCAGTTTGGGTACTTTGACATGGTCAACCCAGTTGACCAAGTCAAACACGATTCTCAAGGCAGTGACTCAAAAAACAACAATGCTTATATTTGCTCCAGACATGCCCAAGACCAATACTGCGGTCACTGTGTTGATATTTAAAGCTACATCACTGTGTTGAACCTTTAAAGCTACATCATTGTGTTGATATTTAACTAATATTTTGTTGATAATACTCATAGCAATCTCTATTATATCTCTGCACTTTTATTTGTGGTAGTGTTGCAAACATTGGCCAAGAAATCGCAAGTTTTTCAGCTCGCCTACTTTTCCTCAAAAAATCGCCGAAAAAATCGGGGTGATTTTTCTCGAGATATCGCCGATTTTTTCTCGATTTATCCCGAGATTTAAAATATTGAAAAAAATTAATATTTTTTATTTTGTAAATTTATCGATTTATTGCCGATGTTTGTCGATGTGCTGTCGAGATATTCCGAAACGATGTTCCCTAGACCTTGCCTATTTTTTCGTCGCGCCGATGTTTGCAACACTGATTTGTGGATGAACGCAAATTGAAAATTTGTCTTGATTGTGCTAAATTGCAATTGAAAGGTTGTGCTATTATCTAATTTACCTTTAAAAAGCACCAAATATATGCTCATAATAAACTACAATGTTGAACTAATCCCTTTTTCAGACCTTAGGTGTCTTTGTTATAACTTATACATTGTTTGACTCCATATAAAGACACTAATCTAGTTACAAGGTTGTAGAAAGGTGTTTACATGTTTGATATTTACAGGTATCAATAGGGACTCTCGCCTAGGCTTAGGAGAAGCCAAAAGAAGTTGAGGGATTGGGTTGAGGTGACATTAGACCTAAGCCCTCCTACATACTCACCAATCACTAGCATTATGTTAATATTACATCAGATATTCTAGACTGCTAGTTTGAACGGTAACATTGTCAACAAATCTTTGTCCCCTTAGATCACTTTACATCACTCTATCACGAAGGGATTCCCTTTGGCTCTGTACTTATATGTGTTGGCACCGGATACTTCCTTTTGAGCTGTAATGGGGACCGAATTTGTATTTGTTTCTTCTTCCTCAACTTGATTCTGTTTTTTGGAGAGTCTGGATGCTTCCTTTTGGATTTGAACTAATTTGTTCTCTAATAGATTATTATTATTTTGAATCTTTTCAAACATTTCGTCTTGCGACTATTTGTCCTCTTTTAGCTTCTTGATTTGTTTCTCTAGTTCTTGATTAAGATTTCTCAGACGATGGTTTTCTTCTTGTTGTTTTAGTATTCCTCCTTCGAGGTCTTGATTGGAAAGTTCCATCTTCCGACTATTTTTTAGTTTCTCGATTTTCGTAATTAATGTCTTGTTATGAATTCTTAGTCGAAATAGTTCTTCAGTATTGCTTGCTAATTTCCCATTGATTTTCGCAATTTCTAACTTGTGCTTCTTTTTAGTGTCGTCGTACTTTTGGTGGAGTTCTTCCTTCTGTTGTTGATGTAGACATATCTCTAATTCTTGACTTTCTAGCTTTCTTTGGATTTGCACCAATTCATCATCTTTGTCCATGATGAGCTTGTTTAAACGCTTTATGTCTTCTTCTAAATGGTTATCACTTCTATATGGTGATTCTTTATTATCTTTGAACTTTTTTATTTTGTCTTTAAGGTCTTGGTTGTGATTTTTTAATCGAGATATTTCTTCATTCTTAAGCTAATAACAGTTTCTTGATATCTTCACTAGCTTTTTCCAGTTTTTGATTTTGATCTTTTGAGCAATGATTATCTCGTTCCATCAACTTATGAAGAATGATCTGTTTACTCATCTCGAATTGTAGATTTTTATTGCTTTCCTTGTAGTATCCTAATTCGCTTTCCAGTTTCTGTGATTGCAACTGTGAATTACCTTGTTCGTCTTTCATAATAAAATATTAACCACATATTGCACAAAGGCGATTTCCATTCTTAAAAAATGTCGAATATTGGAATTCCATTTTGTAACAAGGACACTTAGCCCAAAATTTGGATTTATATATGGAATCCATAATTTCTTCAACAATTCCGCAATTGACTTCAATGACTTTTCAATATCTTCCGATACTTTATTTCCAATGTTTTTAATATCTTCTTGGTCTTCTTTCTTTTTTGTATTAAGTAAGAATTGTAATGACAATTATTAATTAATTATTATTATATATATATGATGAATATGGTATTGTCACTGATGACAACATTAATGACAAAGGTCAAATTGATGATAGAAAGCAAGTATGATGACAACAAAGGTGTCAATTGCAAAAAGTGACATAGACAAAGATGGACGAGCAAGCAATGATTGATGACAAAGCACAAGGGCTTTGGATGTGGGTATTAGGACACCTAATGAGCCAAACAACCCATTTTGTGGCCATTTGAGGCTTGATGGGGTCATGAAACCCTTGGAGATGGTCCTAATGCATGAGAAGGTATATATGGTGGTATGATGGCTCATGGATGTTATATGATCATGATAAAGCTTAAATATATCTTTGTATTTAAGATTGGAAGTCTTTGTGATGGCCTTGAAGTCCATAGAGACCATCGTGCTCAAACTTGAATTCCATGGAAAGCATCTTGCATAAATATCATACGATATCGTGGTAAGAGTCCTTGAATATGATGGAGACCTATTGCGATGCTAATGGAGTTGGAGCCGTGGACAGACCTTAGGCTTTGATTTTTAAATCAAAACATAATTTGAAAATGATTCGAGGTCAACTCCAAATAAAGAAATTCAAGTTAAAAATAAAATATATTTCAAACAAGTCGGCCCAACCTTGAAAGATAAAAATAAAAATTATTTTTGGAAGGTCGGCTTAGTAAAATTCATGAAAAGACCAGTATAAATAGTAAAATACACTGATATCTCATTTAAACACCAATACACAGCTCTGATTTCGACCAGCTCTGAGGAATTTCGGGTGACTGAGGTAGACGCAACAACCTGTTAGCACAAGATCTTTTGCATTCTTTTATCTCTGATTTTTCTGTGGTAAAACAATCGGTGACAGCAACTCTGATTTTCATGGATACAACTGAGCCTTCACTGCTGATATCTTCTGGATCTTTCTTATCATCCAAACAGTCATAAATCCAAGTTTCAAGTATGCAAGAAAATACACAGTTAGAAGGTAGCTTGGTATTGAAAAATGCAGGAAGAAAGGATATTTGTAATCTAAGCAGCAGCAAAGGGTGGATTTGTGGAGAAGAATTGTAGCTCTGATTTTCGCATGAAGTAATTATACTGAGGCAGCTGCAGCTGAAGCAAAGTTCCTTTTGGTCTTTTTATGAATTCGAAAGTCATGCTAGCTCTGAATTTCGGGTGGATAAATGACAATGGACTGAGGTAGAATTCGGAGGTAGCAACAGTCAGAATATTAAAGTTTTCTTGCCCTAGTCTCAGAAACGCAGACTTTTTCCATCCCTTAAGCTGACATCCGAAGGTTTAGATGCAACACTTAAAATTGATCTCTATACAAGCTGTTAAAGCTTGATTCCAAGGAATTCAAAGTTTGTCTCGGATTTCTCAATTCAGAGGTTATTCTTCAATCTAGACAGACCACAGAAGGAGCAGGTTATTATTGACAGGTTCGGCTTGTTTGAAGAACTTCAAGGATTATGTTACTCTGGGTAAAAGCAAGCCACAGTTAATGTTGAACTCTCATCATTCATGTGAAGTGATCATTGTCTAAGATCAGCGAATCTTTCTAAGAAACCCCAGCACTATCCTTAAACTCTGATTTTTGTAAGCCAACCTTATGACTTATCAAGAGTTGAGTTCAGGACACGTCATTGCTGTTTATCTTAGACTTCAGAGAACAAATGAAGGTTCAAGCTCTGAGTATTGATCAACTTGAGAAGTTGACCAGTTGATTTGCAGTGGCTTGACATTGATAGCAAAGTAACTTGACAGTGGAAGCTACAACAAATTGATTTTGACAATGGACACATTTGACAGAGAATGACTTGACAATAGTGATGCACTGAATTGACAATGATCTCTTGCAGTAATGACAGTGATTGAATGGACATGATATTGTAAGCAGTGGTCTATGACAGTGGCAATTGATGACGATGACAAAGACAGTTGAACGATGATGTGACAAGGACGTAATTTGTATGTATTTACAAGCTGGGTCTTGTAACTATTTTCTTAGCAGGATCTAAGAAAAGACCAAGCAGAGTCTTGGATAGAAATAGGTGCTTCTGTATCAGTAGGTACTGATTTACCTCACGGTCGCAGCCGTTGAAATACAAAAATATTACAAACATTATATCTTGTGTCTCTTGTGCAATGTATTGATGAATTGATTTATGATGCATAGTCTATTGATGAATATGATGTTGAATTGAATGTGAAATGATGACTTAAGTTTTAGAGCTTGAAGAAGTGAAAATTGAAGTAAGTCCAAACTCACCAATTCACCCCCCCCCCCCCTCTCGGTGAGCCATTCTATCTAACAATATATATATATATATATGGAATGAAATAGATGTGTAATGGAAGTAGGGTAAATAAGTGTCAATAAATATATTTCTGCTCTTCCCTTTTTCCAAAATATTTTCCTTGAAAACTTGTAATAATTATTACTATTATTTTTATAATAATAATATTATAGATTTAAATTTTTTGTTTCATAGGAATGGTGTGAGGTTTTTTTGGTATGGATGAGAGGAGGGAGCATGAAAGTTAAGGCAAGCATGAGGGTAATGCACGGAAGGTGTGAGTGCACGGGGGAAAGGGCAGCACGAGCGGTGTGGGAGATGGAGAGTATGAGCAGCGTGGAGTGTGGGCGTAGCCGATTGGAGAAGGGAGCTGCATGAAGTGCGAGCGGTGTGGGAGCTAGAGAGTTTGAGCAGCGTGGAGTGTGGGCGTAGCCGATTGGAGAAGGGAGTTGCATGAAGTGCGAAGGGTGGATGCGAGAGGGTGGATGGAAGGAGTGCAGGGTGCGTGGGGTGCAGAGAGGGAGTGAAGAGTTGTGGAAAACAGAGAGCGAGCAGTAGTGGGGAGTCCCTTGGATGGAATGGAGGTGCTGCGATGGGAGGCTACGGTGGGTTGTTGTTGCATTTGGATGAGTACGTGGTGCAGGCTATGGATGAGTGTGTGGTGCAGAATAATGCGTGAATGCGATGGGAGAGTTGTGGGAAGAAACTGGGATGAAGGAAGGACACTGGGGGTAGGGAAGATAGTCATGGAGGTGAGGGAGTGTTTTGAAGAAACGACAGCGCGGGGTAACGATGGAAGGGAGGAGAGGAAACAGTGTCGCGGAGATGGAAAGGGTAGAGGACGCATTGTAGGAGGGGATGTACACAACATGGATGAGGGAGGAGGATGGGAAAACGTGGAGGTGGGCAGGAAAGCAGCGTAGGAAGGAGAAGCGAAATGTATGGTCAATGACCACAATCTCACGGAACCACTAGAATACCGACTAAAAGCCAAAATGCAACCGAAGGCTCGAATCAAGCCCAAGAAGGGGCTCTGATACCAATGAAACAGTAAAAGTTGTTTCTTACAAAAATAACTAGCATAATTACGCCAAATAATCCATGAATGGATAAATAATAGAATAGAAAATTGTTAAAATATGACATGTTTTACAACTACATTGCCTTGGGATTTATAAGCCATTTTGCACCTTTTCGATATAAGTCATGTCTTTTGACTTTTCATAATTATTCAATTAATTATTTCTTATTTAATAATTATTAATTATTAATATTAATTTAATTCATATTGATATTTATTATTATTACTTTATGTTATGTTATATAATTTTTTTATGTAACACAACTCATCCTTGACCAATAATAACACTTGGCTAACCTTGGTTATTCCATCTTATCCACCCCTTAGAAGAAACTTGCCTTTGCAAGTACTTAGATGTTATCATGGATCTAGTTAGTAGGTAATTCTTGCAAGTACATGTTCATAATGACTCAAAACAGTTCCTAGCATGGTATTATACATTAAAGCATAGACTTTAATAACCTCCTAAGGCCCACACACCTAGGTGACCATTCCAGCTTTGGGGAGCACGTGAAAAACTCAAAAAGTATACACAACTTGTTTAGCAGTGCATAATTAACAAGGGTAAAAACACCCTGGAATAGCCATCACAATGTCTAGGTCCTACGAAAGCCAAGTCTGTTACATCATTTTCATCATGCTAGCACACTTTATTACAACATCCCCAAGGGGTATGAACATGTAATTTAGTAAAAAAGGGACCACACTTGGTCCTGAAGTAACCATGGAACTTCTACGCACTAGTAATGAACAAAGGACTTGTTCACAACTTTGGCGGCTCACTTGAAATCCCCTAAGTGCAACTTAGTGGATAACATATCTTGCCTTTGTTATTATCATCATACCCTATTCTTCTTACTACTCTTGGATCTCTCCACATATTTTATGAGTATGATCTTGCTGTTAATTTTCCACATCTATTGTAAACCTAATTTGAATGGATTATGGTTTTGTAAATAATGTAAATAATTACTAGCTATGAATAAGAAGAAGAGTATCCTTTACAACTTTCATAAGTCTCAAAATAAACATGCCCCTTGCTGGACATATCATAGATGGGATTCTCAAAAAGATTTTCAAGAATATCATAGGTTGGATTTTCAATAAAAGTCCAATAGTCATCATCCCCATCTATGTCAGATATGAAAGAGTGTTCATCATTGGTACCAAGTCCCTGGCTATCTCCATCCTCCTTGTGATCATAACAATCCTCTTCAAAAAGTTGGATTTCAAAGATATCACCAGGTACCCAATTTTCCAAATATTAGTTATCAGGTGGAGAACACGGAGGATTGCCATCACACAAAACTTCAAAGATTGGATTTTCAAATAAAGTCTCATAGTCATCATCCATGTCAGATATAAGGGACTCTTCATCACTTGTATCATGCTCCTGACTATACTTGTCCTCCTCCGGATCATAATCATCTTCTTCAGAAAAAAGGTCACAAGGTAATAAACTTCGTACACTGTAACATACCCATATAACTTAATAAAATGCATATACAAAAATTTTCTTCATATAAAATACATGCCATGAGCCAAACCATTTTATTCATTCCATGTTATATATTAACCACGGACTGTACGCTTATCACAAAACCCGCCTTATGCTTCTTCGTCATTATAGATGATTTCTTAAACATCACAAAACAACTGGAAGTATAGCCTTGAAGATTTATCTTTTATCCCTTTAACTGGTTGGATTCCAAAATTAAGCTTAAAAAGCCTTCCACAACGGGTTGCTCCTTCCGCAACTCCACTTCCACAATGAGGATTGTAGGATGCGAGAAGCACTCAAATTTCTTTACAAATCTCCCTTCCGCAATGCAGATTGCATATTGCGGAAAGCACTTGATCTCTTTACAACTTGACCATTCCGCAATTCCTCTTCCGCAATGCGGATTGGGGGTTGCAGAAACACATAAGCTCTTATGAATTTACCTTCCTCTTTCGCAATGCGGATTGAGGATTGCAAAAACCCACCATTTCTTTACAAATTGCCTTCCGTTTTCTGCTTCTGCAATGCGGATTGCGCATTGCAGAAACACACCAATTCCTTACAAACTACCTTCCGCCTTTCAGCTTCTGCAATGCGGATTGCGGATTGCGGAAACCCTTAAATTCTTTATAATTTTGCCTTCTGCTTTTCCACTTCCCCATGTAGATTGTGGAAATCCTTAAAGTCTTTATAATTTAGCCTTCCTCTTTTCCACTTCCGCATGCCGATTGCAAATTGCAGAAACTCTTAAATTCATTATAAAATACCTTTCGCCTTTCCTCTTCCACAATGCGGATTGCGGAAACCCTTAATTTCTTTATAATTTAACTTCTTCTTTCCACTTCTGCAATGTGGATTGCGGGTTGCGGAAACCCTTAAATTATTTAGAATTTAATTCCCGCTTTCCGCTTCCGCAATGCAAATTGTGGGTTGCGGAAACCCTTAAATTCTTTATAATTTGACTTTCGCTTTCTACTTCCGCAATGCAGATTGCGGGTTGCGGAAACCCTTAAGTTCTTTATAATTTACCTTCCGCTTTTTGCTTCCGCAATACGGGTTGCGAAAACCCTTAGGTTCTTTATAATTTAACTTTTGTTTTCCTCTCCCATAAGGCAGATTGCGGGTTACGGAAATACTCAGATTTTCTTAAGAGATTTAGTCTTCCGCTGGCCTTTTGGCCCTAGATTTTTACTTAGCTTTTCCTGAGTTTTCTTGGGTAAAACCAAGGGATTAACAACCTTCGTTGACCTCGCTGCCTTAGAAAGAGTTCGTTGCTTAAAACAAGTTCAGGCTTGGGGATTCTATGGTGTTTTCAGCAGTCAATTTTTCAGTAAGACTTCAACAACAAAACTTTTCTTTCACAGCTTCACAATCATTTAAGGATTAAAAGTATTAAACAGGGACTTCCCTAGGATTGAAAGGGGTTTAAATCCAGAAAGAGCAATTTAATATTCCTTATAGGGGATCCCTTACAGCTGAGCATTAACAGTGAAATCATAAAGCATCCAAGTAAATTCTTTGCAGAAAACAATATTATACCAATAGAAACCATATAACTAGATACGGATCATAGTCATTCAAAAACAGAGCATGAGTTACTATCTCATAAGCAATAATTTTCGTCTAGAAACCTAAGAGTTGTGCTGATCATTTCATTAGCATTGAAAACATACATTTACATATATCTAGGTATACCCTGAGACCAACAGTCTGCAAAAATTAAACATTAAAGAAACTTGGTTATACGGCGAGCCGAATGAAGAAGGGACATCCACGTTCCACCCAACCGTAGATTAGGTACAGATGTTCTCTACCCTCAATCACCCTTGACCTAAACTATGCATGCCAAGAGCGGTGACATCCAACCTCAGGTAGAGTTCTCCAGTGAGAAATCACTTGCCTAACACAGAGTGCTCACGCAGCAAGTATTTCTTACAGTCTTTCCTAACATAGAGTACTCACACAGCAAGAGTTCAATCCTTTCCCCCAGCATACTAAGCAGTGTCCTGCCTCCTCCTATATGCTTCTTTTATATCTGTTTTGGTTTTTTTGCCTAGGTCTTTTGCAGCTAACAACCAATTCCTCATGGAATTTTAGCTGCCCACTACAGCTCTGATTCCCTAGGGCATGTTTCCCGCCATACTGGCATTCTCACGCCTGGTGTAACCTCCTTGAGATTGACTCTTCACGTCCCTCACTCTCGCATGCATAGTTTCCTCTTCAACATGGTTGTCCCCATCATTCACGTTTTTATTAAAAGCATAATGTTTCAATTATATCTGTCCTCCAAGGACCAGTTGGCAATTTCCAGAACCAACCAATCTCATTAAAAAAATAAAACAGTAATTCAAAATATTACAAAAAATGTTTATCTGTTGGGGGATATTGCATCTTCTCCCCCTTATGGAAACACTTTCCACGATGTTCTTAGTCTTCTTCTATAGCTTCTAGTAATAAACCTGGGTACTTCTTTCGCAAAACTTCCTCTAATTCCCAGGTCGCCTCCTCCGGGCTAAAGTGCTTCCATTGCACCTTAACCCGAGCGACAACCCAATTCCAAAGTACTGTTTCTTTCCTGTCCATAAAGGGTAAAGGTTCCACTTGAAATTTGCTTTCTAGTTCCACTTGCACCACATTTCAGTCAATGATATGAGTGGAATCATGTATATATTTCTTCAGTAATGAAATATGAAAAATATTACGAATTCTCAAGTGAGCAGGAAGAGCAAGTTTGTATGGCACGGGTCCAATCCTTTCCAAGATTTGGAAGGGTCCGCAAAACCGTGGTGCTAATTTGGTACAGCTTCCCAATTTAAGGGTGCTCTTTTTGGGTTTGACTCTGAGGTAGACGTGGTCTCCGACATAAAACTCTTTGTGTTGCCTTTTTAAGTCGGCGTAATTCTTTTGGCGATCTTGTGCCACTTTCAAGTTCTTTTGTACCTCTCGAACGGTTTGTTCCATGTCTTCTAACATTTCAGGTCCTACCATCAAACAATCCACGGGGCTATCCCGACTAGCAGGGGTAGTGCACTTTTTCCCATACAGATCTCGAACGGGCTCATTTTTGCTGAGGCCTGATAACCATTGTTGTATGCAAACTCCACTAAATGCAAATAGTCCTCCCACTTAGTGGGTTTTTCCATGACATACATTCTTAGCATGTCTTCGATGACTCGATTTATTCATTATGTTTGCCCATCTGTTTTAGGGTGATAACTGTGCTGAAATTTATCTTGGTTTCTAACTCTGCAAACAATGATTTCCAAAAGTTTAACGTAAACTTTAACATCCTAGTCAGAAATTACCATCTTCGGTACTCCATGAAGTCGGAATATTTCCTTCAGGAATATCTCTACAATATTGATAGCTTTGTAAGTTGACTTCACAAGAATAAAATGACAAGACTTGCTTAACTTATCTACTACAAACATAATTGAATCATGTTGCTTTTGTGTTGAAGGAAAACTTGTGATGAAATCCAAGTACATTACCTCCCATTTCCATTCAGGAATTGGGAAAGGTTGTAACAAACCTGCTGAATGTTCATGTTCATCCTTCACCTGTTGACATTCCAAACATTTAGATAAATAATCAACTAAATCTGCCTTTAATCTGGGCCAAAAGAATTGCTTCCTGAGGGTTGTTATCTTTTGGTAACCAGGGTGTCCTGCATAAGGAGGTTTGTGCATCTCATTTAGAATAAACAACTTTAAATCTGCAACATCAGGCATGTATATTCTCTCCTTAAACCAAATTAACCCTTTCTGGTCTACTCTGAATCCTATCCCATTTAAATTTACCTCATCTTTTTGTAGCTTGTTCAATAAATTTATATAGTCAAGACTCAGCATCCTGTATGCTAGCTGTTTTCATTCTGCTCAAAAGATCACTTTTTGGTTGGCTCATAGTGATCTCATACACTTCATGAGTTCTTCGACTGAGTGCATCAGCCACCTTATTTTCCTTACCTTTCATATGATTTACTTCAAAATCTAATTCACTTAAGAAGGCTATCCATCTTGCTTGCCTAGCATTAAGTCCAGGCTGAGTAAACAAATTCTTGACACAGGTGTTGTCTGTCAATAAGAGGAATTTCTTTCCTAACAGGTAGTGACACCACATTTTTAAGGCATGCACTACCGCTGACAATTCTAGATCATGTACTGCATAATTTCATTCATGTTCTTTCAATTTACGAGGTTTGTAACATACAACATGCCCTTCTTGAGATAATACTCCCCCAATCCCTCCTTACTAGCATCTGTAGAGACTGTGTAGTCTCTATAGGGGTCAGCCACCTTTAATATTGGAGCCATGGTTAATAATATTTTTAGATTTTCAAAGCTCTCTTGACACTTCGAGGGCCATGCAAATTTTACTCCTTTCTTTTGTAAGGAAGTAATGGGGTAGGCTATCTTTGAGAATCCTTGGATGAACCTCCGATAGTAACCGGTGAGTCCCATGAAAGATCGAATGTCAGCGACATCCTTAGACACGAGCCATTCTGAAATAGCCTTTATCTTTTGCAGATCTACCGCAATCCCGTTTTCTGAGATGACATGATCTAGGTACTGAATTTCTTTCTTAAAGAATTCACATTTATCGAATTTAGCATACAGCAAGTGGTCTCTTAAGGTCTATAGCACAATTCTCAAGTGTTGTTGATGATCTTCTTCCGACTTGGTGTAGATCCGGATATCATCAATGAATATTAACACAAAATGATCTAGATACTTGTTGAATATATTATTCATTAGACACATGAATGTAGCAGGAGCATTGGTTAAGCCGAAGGGAATTACTATAAATTCGTAGTGCCCATATCGAGTCCTAAAGGCTATTTTATTAACATCTTCTTCCTTAAGCCTGATCTGGTGATAACCAGACCGCAAATCTAACTTGAAGAAGATTTTAGCTCCCCCTACCTGATCGAACAGATCGTTAATCCGAGGCAGAGGATACTTGTTCTTGATGGTTACTTTATTTAGTTGTTTGTAGTCTATGCAAAGTCATAAAGTCCCATCCTTCTTCCTAACAAATAAAACTGGTGCTCCCCAGGGCGACACACTGGGTCTGATGTAACCCTTGTCTAACAGTTCTTGTAACTGGATTTTCAATCCGATTAACTCTGGAATGCTCATTCGACAAGGTATTTTTGATATTGGTGCAGATCCAAGTACAATTTCAATGGAGAAATGTATTTCTCATTTAAGAGGTAGCCCTGGTATTTCTTCTGGGAACACATCCATAAATTCACTTAAGACTAGGTAGTCTTTTATCTGTGTTTGATCTTCATTAAGGAGCAGGTCAGTGGCCCGCACCGCATAAAGCTTACAGCCCTTTCTCAAACACTTCTTTAATTGCATGGCAAAAATTTGTCTCAAGGAGACAGGTTTACTAATACCTTCTATCTTCCTCACAATTTGATCGTCAGCCACATAAGTAAAGGTTTTATCAAAACAATTTAGTACTACTTTATACTTTTCTAACCAGTCCATGCGAATAATCATATCATATGACCTTAGAGGCAAAATATTCAAATTAATCATATTCACATGATCCTGTATTTTAACTTCACAATTAACAATAAACTTCGTTACCTTCCTTTTTGCTCTAATGGCCAGTTGGACTAACCAAGGTTTTGCATGCCTTACCTTGGCGAGCTGGCAAATCTCCATCATTCTAGGAGTGATGTAACTTAAGGTAGCCCTTGGATCAATTAGTATAGAAAGTCTTTAGTTAGAAATAGGGCTGCATTAATTTGGTGGAAACTTTTGTCAATTTCCCCAACAGTGGAAGCCTCTTGCAAGTTGTGAATAGCCTTATTTGATTCGTTGAGGAGTTGGCAGTTCCTTTGTAAATGGGACTCTCCACATTCCCAACACTTCAGGGGTTCTTTAGGGGTTCCAGCCGTTCCTTTTGGTCCATGGTTCATAGGTTTATTACTCTTCTGCTGAAACTGCTCATTTCTATTGTAGGAATTTCCTTGCAGATTCCTTGGCATGTTTCTGAAGGGTGGTGGTTGGAAACCCTTTTTCCATTGATTGAACTTTTCCCGCTTCTTGTCCTTCCATACTTTGGATATGTCGTTCCTTTGTTGATATTGTTCAAAACATAATTTGGCTTTCCTTAGCACTTCATCTAAGGTCTTTGGGTTATTGAATTCGATCTGGTCTTTGTAATACTGTCGTAGACAACTTAAGAATCGTTGAACCTTCATCTTTTCTTCCTTAATATAAGGCACGGACCGCAGCAAGTCTGAAATTTATTGCTAAGGTCTTCCATAGTCATTTGGCCGAGTTTCAATTCATAAAATTCCTTTGTCTTTCTCTCACAATAGCTTTCTAACAAATACTGCTTCTTGAACTATGACCATTCTAGGTTCTCTTTTAATCCATGGGAAATCTTTAGATCCTGCCACCAAATACTGGCCTTTCCCCTCAGGTTGCAGACTGCGATCCTCACCTTTACATTGCTGGAATAATTGTAAATTTGGAAGTACTTTTTAATGTCCAGCAGCCAAGCTTCTGCCACTTCTCTGGTCTTTGATTCCCCGTCGAAGCTGGTTGGCTTAATCTTTTTAAATTCTCCTTCCAAATTGTCGATTTTCTTTTCCCAGTTGACTTGGCTTGATTCTCAGATCTTTGAGTTTCATTAGAGGAACTGTTGTTTCTTTCGGCACTTTCCCCAACTTCCGTGTCCCTCCTTGTCTCTGCTTGGGGTTTTTCCCCATTGTTTTTCTCTTGCAAACTCTGCAACAATATCTCATTTATCTCCTACTGCTTTTCCTGAGCCTTCTTCAGCTACTCATTATCTGCTTTAAAACTCTGTATTTCTATGATCAAATTCCTCATTGTTTCCAGTACTTAACTAGCTTCAGAGTGATCTTGTTCTAGTTGCGTTATGCATGGTGTTGGTGCACCTTCTTCAGGTCAATCAACATTCTCATTTTGTGAAGCCATTGTTGTACCCTGTAACAGAACAATTTTGCATGTATACAAAACATTCCGAACACAATTATTATGGTTAGAACAAAGTTTCTATGATTCAGCGAAACTAGATGTTCCCAAAAGGCGACAGGGTTGAAACCTATAGCTCTAATACCATATGTAACATACCCATGCAACCTAATAAAATGCATATACAAAAATTTTCTACATATAAAACACATGCCATGAGCCAGACCATTTTATTCATTCCCTGTTATATATATTAACCGCAGACTGTACGCTTATCACAAAACCCGCCTTATGGTTCTTCGTCTTTATAGATAATTTCTTAAACATCCAAAATAACTGGAAGAATAGCCTTGAAGATTTATCTTTTATCCCTTTAACTGGTTGGATTCCAAACTTAAGCTTAAAAAGTCTTCCGCAACAGGATGCTCCTTCCGCATTTCTGCTTCTGCAATGCGGATTGCAGGTTGCGGGAAGCACTCAAGTTTCTTTACAACTCTCCCTTCCGCAATCTTGCTTCCGCAATGCGGATTGCGGGAAGTGCTGAAATCCTATACAAATTTCCCTTTCGCAATGCAGATTGCGGAAAGTACTTGATCTCTCTACAACTTGACCCTTCCGCAATGCGGATTGCGGAAACACATAAGCTCTTATAAATTTACCTTCCACTTTTCCGCTTCTACAATGCAGATTGCGGATTGCAGAAACCCACCATTTCTTTACAAATTGCCTTCCGCTTTTCCGCTTCCGCAATGTGGATTGCGGATTGCGAAAACACACCGATTCCTTACAAAGTACCTTCCGCCTTTCCGCTTCCAGATTGCGGAAACCCTTATATTCTTTATAATGTTTCCTTCCGCTTTTCCACTTCTGCCTGCACATTGCGGATTGGGGAAACCCCTAAAGTATTTATAATTTAGCCTTCCGCTTTTCCACTTCCGCATACGAATTGTGGATTGCGAAAACTCTTAAATACATTGTAAAATACCTTTCGCCTTTCTACTTCCGCAATGTAAATTGCGAATTGTGGAAACCCTTAATTTCTTTATAATTTAACTTCTGCTTTCTGCTTCGGCAATGCAGATTGCGGGTTGCGGAAACCCTTAAATTCTTTAGAATTTAACTCCCGCTTTCCGCTTCCGCAATGCAGATTGCGGGTTGCGGAAACCCCTAAATTCTTTATAATTTTTACTTCCACTTTCCGCTTCCGCAATGCAAATTGCGGGTTGCAGAAACCTTTAAATTCTTTATAATTTCCCTTCCGCTTTCTGCTTCCGCAATGCGAATTGTGGGTTGCGGAAACCATTAGGTTCTTTATAATTTAACTTTTGCTTTCCGCTTCGGCAAGGCCGATTGCGGGTTGCGGAAATACTTGATTTTTATTAAGAGATTTAGGCTTCCACAGGCCTTTTGGCCCTAGATTTTTACTTAGCTTTTCCTGAGTTTTCTTGGGTAAAACCAAGGGATTAACAACCTTCGTTGACCTCACTGCCTTAGGCAGAGTTCGTTGCTTAAAACAAGTTCAGGCTTGGGGATTCTATGGTGTTTTCAGCAGTCGATTTCTCAGTAAGACTTCAGCAACAAAACTTTTCTTTCACAGCTTCACAATCATTTAAGGATTAAAAGTATTAAACAGGGACTTCCCTAGGCTTGGATGGGGTTTAAATCCAGAATGAGCAATTTAATATTCCCTACAGGGGATCCCTTACATTTGAGCATTAACAGTGAAGTCATAAAGCATCTAAGTAAATTCTTGGCAGAAAACAATATTATACGAATAGAAACCATATAACCAGATGCGGATCATAGTCATTCAAAAACAGAGCATGAGTTACTATCTCATAAGCAATAATTTTCATCTAGAAACCTAAGAGTTGTGTTGATCATTTCATTAGCATTGAAAACACACATTTACACATATACAGGTATACCCTGAGACCAAGAGTCTGCAAATATTAAACATTAAAGAAACATAGTTATACAGCAAGCTGAATGAAGAAGGAACAACCACATTCCACCCAACCGTAGATTAGGCACAGATGTTATCTTCTCTCAATCACCCCCGAGCTAAACTATGCATGCCAAGAGCAGTGACATCCAACCTCAGGTACAATTCTCCAGTGAGAAATCACTTGCCTAACACAGAGTGCTCATGCAGCAATTATTTCTTCCAGTCTTGCCTAACACAGAGTGCTCACACAGCAAGAGTTCAATCCTTTCCCCCAGCATACTAAGCAGCGTCCTGCCTCCTCCCATATGCTTCTTTTATATCTATTTTCATTTTTTTGCCTAGGTCTTTTGTAGCTAATGGCCAATTCCTCATGGAATTTCCGCTCCCCACTACACCCTTGATTCTACAGGGTGTGTTTCCCACCATAATGGCATTCCCACGCCTGGTGTAACCTCCCTGAGATTGACTCTTCACGTCCCCCACTCTCGCATGCATAGTTTCCTCTTCAACATGGTTGTCCCCATCATTCACGTTTTTATTAAAAGCATAATGTTTCAATTATATTTGTCCTCTAAGGACCAGTTGGCGGTTTCCAGAACCAGCCAATCTCATTAAAAAAATAAAACAGTGATCCAAAATATGACAAAAAATGTTTATCAGTTGGGGGATATTACATAAACTATTATCATTATGCTCATTAAAGATTTCATCATAAGTTTCATAAGCTTCTGTAATGGTTTCATCTTGAGATCGATTTGGAGTACAAATGTGATCCTCATCACTGAAATAATCATGGGAGGGTCCCCAATCTTCAATATTCTCTGTTGATGTGACATGAGGAGGTTCTTCAACAATATTTTCAATTCATGGCTCTTCATGTACAAACTCGATGGGATCATCACGGATTTCTTCTTCATTGTGATCTCTCGGAGGGAGCACCCAATACCTATCATTTCCTATCCTGATGAAACAAGGTAATTTAGGGTCTTCCTCATGATACTCTATCCAGGGCAAGGAAGCAGAAAGGAACCTTTCCAGGTTTTTGTCTAAATCTTGCATGTCAGTCTCTCCTGTATGCCACTGCCTCAAGAATATTCTGAGGAAGCCTAAAAGGGAAGTGATACCCTTATTTGGAAGACCATTGAGATACCATTCACAAGCATTTCCTTGTAGAGTACTAACAAACATCTCCATTATATTATCATTATGATAATTAGGAAAGCCTAGGATGTTTGAGAAGTTGATGGAAGGACATTCACTGGAAATCCGAGCTCTTTCCTCATCCATATTATTTACTCTATTGATATAACCATGGACTTGTCAAAATAATGAGCTTTGAATATTTCGTTGTGTTGGATAGGCTCATCTACACACACTCAATCTCAACAATTTATATGAGAAACAAGGGTTTTATTCCTTCAGTGGAGTCGTCATGTGAAAAGAAAAATATGCATCATAAATCTTTCACAAAAATTTCTATTTTTTGCTTTTCTTTGTAAACAAAAAGGAAAAGGGGTTAGTAGAGTCGCCAGATGAACAATAAAGAACTAATCTAAACATTCATCAAACAAAAGCAAAAACAAAAAGGAAATAAACAGTCGTAACACGGGAATAAAAAGATTTGTCCCTGGCAACAGCGCCAAAAAGTGTTGTCACCTTTCACGCACCTGGGGGGAATCAGCGCAGCAGAAATCTTCAAACTGCTAAGTGCGTCCTTGGGGGCAAGTCTCGAGTCAAGTGTCGTCACCTGATCCTAACTCCTCTGTTTAGGCCACTCCTAATGGAGCCAAGGGGGGTAATCCCTATTAAAGAGTTGCTAAGGCTCTAGATTTTATTAAGTTATGGATGAGATGGTTTGTTAGTAGTTAATAACTTATAAGTGATTGACTAAAACAAGATACTGCAATTTATAGTTTAGTTCAACAGCATAAAAAGATATGGCATTCATAACATGATATGACTGAAAACAGAAATAAGGATACAAATTAAACCAGTGCCAAAATGGAGTCAAAGTAAATAAGTACTGCTGAAAATGAGAAATGTTTTGCAGTGTACTTGGTCAGTTTTAATTTATTCAATGATGAGTGAGTTAAGGGGAAAAGGGGATTCCCAATATACCGTGAGGCATTGGGAATATGTCTGGATTCTGAGAAGAGTGGCTCCGCACGAAAAAATGTGGGCTAGATGGAGTCATGGGGGGGGTGTTCAACACTACACCAACAAGGATGTAGCCTAATGGGATCCCACGATCACTTTCTAGTTGTTCTTGCTTTCCCTGAAGATTTTTCCCACTATTTCTTAGGGTCGTTACGCCGACTTTCTATAATGTTTTGAGAAAGTTGCTTTTATTAATGTGAGTTGTCTTAGTTAGATGTGAGAAATCAATTAGTGCGCATTCCTGCTTTTGATTATCCCAAATCTCAAGGCAAACTTGTGATGGACAAGAGCATACACCGGAATGGCAAATTGTTTATTCCAAATTGATATTGTAAGACAAAAAAAGGTAAAAATGGTGAGACTAATTACTGCGGAAAGGAATATATTTTCCCCAAACGAGTAATTCAGTAGATCAATGTCAGGCTAGTATTACTTTCCAAAACCAAATAGAAAAATGGCGTCTCAAAGAAAAAGAGCAAAAAAGATTATACTACCCCTACAGCAAAGAGTATCTTTTCCCCAATTGAGAGGAATCTCTTGCATAATTCAATAAAGCAATGTCGTATTGTATTAGTTCTAAATGAAGAAAGCAAATAAAGATTGATTGCGTTAAAATCAAACAAAAACTAAAGCTAATCTAAAGACTTGCAAAAAAGTAAACAATCACACAACGGACAGATATAGGCTTCCCCCAAATGGGGGAAGGGGGTTGTGGGAGCCGTAATCCCACCTGATTTTTTATTATGATTAATTACAATGCTAAAAAGAAATACCACTTGATCCTTATAAACTTGGATCCAAGGGTTTACAATGTTAGAACTTGAAAATATGAAGAAAGTAGACGCCTGGAGCCCTGAATGGCTTAATTTTAGTGAAATTTCACCATAGTTTCTCTCTATTCTTTCGTTAAACCTGCAAAACCAACAAGCAAACAAAGTTAAAAATGATGCTAGTCACAATGAAAGATAAAAAAAATAATCCTTTACTTAGAAAAATATTGAAAATTTTGCTATAAGTGTAAGTACCAACTCACTAGCCTAGATCTAGTAAAATAATAAAACTTTGACAACGTTTTTAGATCTAGCTACTCTAACATGATAAAACAAGTAGATTTGAGGAATAAATTTTCAAAGAAAAAGATCTACTTATTTAGCATTTCTAGAACAAAGTAATCGGAGAAGAGAGAAAGTTAAGTTTGAGAAGATGGGAAGAAAACTTCAAGCTCTTGCTTGATCCATTTGTGAAGACTTTCAAAGATCATGCAAACAATGGAATTAGCTTTAAAAAGAAGAGAAGAGACAACTTAGTTCAAATCCTCCTTCGAATTTGTGACCTGCACAGCTATGAGAAAATCCTTGCACAAAAAAAGGATTAGATCTAGTGTGTTTTAAGAAAAGAAATTAAAAGAGCCTCAATACAACTGAGTATAGTTGGCTACTCTCATATCTCTCAAAAGCAAAGCACAAGCAAGCAAATTATCAATTGTAAATGCTTACTCTATGTGTTATAGAAAAACCCACTAAGCTAGATCTATTAACAACTTTGGCAAAGGAAATCAAAGCAATGCAATATCACCTCATTGTGCCGAGAGGCGCTCTACAGCCCAGTATGAGGGAGATCTTGTAACGTTTGTCATGAGGGAGATCGTGTAACGTTTGTCTATCTTGTAATGTTTGTTACTAACAAAATAATAAAAAATAAAAGTTTTAATTATCCACAAAAATAAATGTTTTCCACAAAAATAGCCTAATATGGGGGATATGTTGTAATGTTCATACCTAAAAAAACAAAAAAAAAATTAAATATTTAATTATCCGCCAAAAAAAATGTCATAAGAAAAACTAGACAATATGGGGGAGATGTTGCAATGTTCCTACCTAACAAAATAATAAAAAATAAAAAATTGAATTATCTGCAAAAAAAATGTTGGCCTTGTACATGGTTTTAAAACCATGTGCAAGGGCTCCTAAACCACCAATGGTTTTATTGTACATGGTTTAGGAGGGCCTTGCAAATGGTTTAAAACCATGTGCAAGGCCTTCTAAACAACCCATGGTTTTATTGTACATGGTTTAGGAGGGCCTTGCAAATGGTTTTAAGACCATGTGCAAGCCTCCTAAACAACCCATGGTTTTAGGAGGGCCTTGCACATGGTTTTAAAACCATGTATGGGGGAGATGTTGTGATGTTCGTTCCCAACAAAATAAAAAATAATAAAAAATATTATATGTCAGCCATAAATTATATTAAATATTAATAATAAAAATATTATATGTCCACCTTAAATAAAAAGATGTTTCTTTTAGTTTGAATCAAATCAATGGCTATATATAGGACACACCAAAGCTAATAGAGGTTTTCACCTCAAAATATTTTATCCCTCTGGGCGCTTGATAGAGCCTAGGATTTGGATCTATGCTAGTAGAAACAACATTCATCTAATGGCACAATGTGGACCTCCAAAGCCTTCAATTTTTATTAATAAAAATAATCACAGTGTTACAATGAGCAGAGGTTCCTTGCATCCGTCCTGGAATGAGGAAGAAGGCCTAGCTTTTATAGAGTAACCAAGCCCCGAGGGGGCACCAACCAACTGCCAGATGACATAGCGTGAGCTTGAGTTCATGGACATAAATAAGGGATTTGCTTGGAGTTTTAGTGGAGTTTGTTTCAAAGGGGATGCGCCACCTCTCACAAGAGAGATGCACCCTCATCCTTAATCTCAACCAACTCACCACATTCGCTACCCATACAAAACGTGAGCCAATGGAGATGCACGCTCCTCGATCTTCAATCCATTCGCTACCTACCCCAATCAACACAAAATCATGAGTTTGATTCTTGGGATGGGGTTGCTTGATTAATGGAAGAGACACCGTTGAAACTCCAAGCAAATCCCACGCCAAAAAGATGATGTCAAACTATCCACCTGAGGGCCCACACTTGCTCACGTGTGAGTTCTGAAGAGGGGGCGCATTCAAAGTTTGTTTGATTTATTAAGCGATCATATACCAATGTATAATGACGCCCCTTAAGTATGACATATTTACCATATAAAACAATTCGCCACCCCCTCCATGTCATAAAATATTAAAATTTGACTTTTGACTTTTGTTTTATTAGTGTTATTTTGTCGAAATTTACCATTTTTTGTCATTTTGTTGCACCGTTAGAGACATAATGGCATACAGACAAATTTAGTCAGCCAAAGCATGGAAAAATTGGGTCCCAAGGTAAAGGAGGTGATTTGAGCTTGAAAACAAGCCTATCTACGCAAAAAACAGACTCCAAATCACATATTTGGTACATTTTGAATTTTTTCATTTAAACCATTAAAAGACGGCCTAAAATTGCGGAAAAAAAATATTTTTTCGGAAATTAAAAAAAACTAAGGGGGACCTAGTACATGTTCATAATGACTCAAAACCATGTCTAATACGCTTATATACATCGACACGTGAACTTTAATAGCCTCCCAGGGTTTAACCACCAAGACAAAAGTTCCAACTTTGGAGGAGCAGTGAAAAACTTGAAAATTATACATCATGTTGAAATATTGTAACTTCGAAGAATATTCTATATGTATTTCTTTGTGGTCCCCGATGGTCCTATCGGGAGAACCACTTGTATTACTTTGTAATCCAATGCTCCTAATCGGAAGAACTAATAAGAGTCATGAGGCAGTCCCCTCTAATTGTAAAGGTGGGTCATTAGCACCCCAGTGTGGTTACTTGAGCACACATGTGTAACTCGAGCCTACATGATTAACTCAAGCCTACATGTCAGATGAGTTAACTTAAGTGAACGGATGAATATAAATAGAGGTGTAGTGCTCCTCATTTGGAACACACTCTCACTTGTGTAGCGCATTAGTGGAGAAGAGAAGTAGCTGGAAAAGGAGGAGGATCAGGCTTTGATCTCCTTGCTAGTTTTATCTTTTATCTTTTTGGGGCATCTATATTGAGGAAGCTTTTGCTGGGTTATTCCCTTTAGGATTTTCCCAGGATAAATCTTTGTGTTCCTTTTGTATGGTTGTGCTTGTCTATCTTTTAGTGATCCTATTTATATGCTTTTGTTATAAAAATGAAATGAAGTACTAATGTCTTAGCTAAGCATATGAAAATTTAACATGGTATCAGAGCCACCCTGAAAGAAGACATTGTGCAGCTAAATAATCTATGGCTTCTTTTTTTTTAGGTCTCTATCCATGATCGATCAGCAAAAGAAGGCTAGACTGACTCTCCATTGAAGGGCGCATCTTTCTGTCTAAGCGGAATTCGATTCCGAGCATATTAAGTTTTGGTGCGGAAAATTAGGGCTTTCCACAGAAGAAGAATTTTTGAGTGAGCCCAGCACAGGATTGTTCTCCTCATCAAAATCGAAGTTTAGAGACCTGGATCAAGAAATTTGGTTGGGTGAAACTCTGAGAAAGTCAAACCCTAGTTTGACCCCGATCTGGAAAAACCCTAAATACCAAAACTGCTAAGTTTTGGTACATTCGCTATATCCTGAGATTGGCGAAGGATCAGGAGTTGAAATTTGCAGAGGCCGAAGATAAAATCCTGATTTACACTGTGTCCGAAATTTAGCCTCAGATTCGTTATATTCTGGGAGATATGATCCCTCCAAGTTAGGGTTCCAGCCTCTTCCAGAATTCATCCCTAAACAGGACACCTGGGGAGAATTGCTGTAGCATGGGCTACAGAGGTCCAAATGGAATTCCTGAAAATGTTCCAGAAAGAGCACAGCCTGAAATTTCTTTGATCCAAATTTCAGAACCTGAAGATGAACCAGTGACACGTGGCATGTCGTACAACTGCACTGTTCTGAACAGTCCTGTAACAGGTCACCTTAGGGAAATGATCATAAATCCCAATTGGTGAAACCAATTCTGACGAAACCTGTGGTGTTGGATCAGGGACATGCGAGATTACCTCAGTGCGAAATTGCAGACACAGAGGAGTAGTAACTTCGGAGATATCACAGAAATAGTAACAGGCATTTCTGCAGAAGAAATTGGAAAACTAGGGCTTCCTGTTCCGGGAGCTTCCCTCCACTGTTTTCAGAAAAGGAGTACATTGGACAGCTCCATTTGAAAAGATCTATCTTTCTATTCAATCAGATCTGAAAGATTCCAAATTTTGAAAATTAGGGTTTCTCTGACAAACCCTAGATTAGCCAGCTCCGGAAGCAGGACGGACACCTCAAATCGGTAAGATCTAATCTTTTGCTATTTGCATTTGAGGTTCTCATTTCAAAGTGATATATCACATCAGCTTGATGACAAGCTTGGTGAAGTTGACAACTTCCAAGCATGGAAGTATTTGATCTCTCTGAAGAAAATAAATTGGACACCTTCATGAGTAGAGAGGTTCCAGTTCCAGAAGGAGATGAGGCTCAAAGCCTTACACAAGAAGAACTTGATCAAGGCCAAGAAGATCATTGTTGATTCAATCACGGATCAACTTGTACCACAAGTGTCTTCCCTAAAGACACCGAAGATGTTTGATTCCTCGATCAAGCTATTTGAAGATAAGAACATAAATCAGAAGATGGCTTTGAGAAAATAGTTGAAGAATGTGAAGATCCAGAATGCAGAACATCTTGAAGCGGTAGAAGAAGAATTGGAGAATGCAGAAGTGGTGATAGCCACCTTAAATGGTCTCCCAAGATCATAGAATTCATTCATTCAAGGAATGAGTGCCAGAAGGAAGTAATTACTTTCAATAGACTCTGGGAAGAAGAAGAAGCTCGACTCATAAGAAGAGAAGAAGAAGATGGAAGCAATTGAAGATCAAGCTCTCACCATTCAAAGAAGATCCCTCAAGCGATGAATGTGAAGAACTCAATTCTTAAAGAACCTCTTATCCATCTTATCATTTGGATAAGAAATGATGATGTCATGAATGAAGAAGATGATGAAGTAGAAGGATCAAAAAGGAGTCTACCCACGAAACGAATAAAAGATAAGTATTCAATTGTCATTGCATGATATTGTTTTGTTATGCATTTGATTATATTAAGTTGATGTGTTATGCTTGATAGATTGTTTGCATTAATGACTGTATACTACTAATATGATTGTGATGGGTAAGTAGCTCATGGTGCCATACAACTCTCCATTGCTACTTATCAAACCTCTTTGGATTAGTGCACAATCTAAATGATGTCATGATAAAGATGGAAGACATCTAGAAAGTTTCCGTGAGAAATGGATGAATGTTGTATTGGCTAAAATAATTTGTCGTTATGCATATGTTTTATAGTTCTAACCATGTAACTGGTGCATTTGAATTGTAGGAAAGGTCCTACACAACCTCCTACAAGAAAAGAAGGATGAGACTTGTTCCAAAGAACAAGTGATGACAATTCAAGATTCACTCCAATAAACATGAATCTGAAGCTCCCAGGGTCAGAGACACCATGACAGAAGAAAGAGCTTCAGAGAGCAGTAGATCCACCTCGAAGGATGAATACCACCATGGGTATGAGAGATAACTCAAGATAAAGAAAAGAATGCTATGAAAGAAGCTATGATCAAAGAATAACACTTGATCATGGGGAATGATGTATACGATATGATTTCGAGACATAAAGGGAAGTATATGTCAAGCATAGAACCACCTATACAGAATGAAGAGGAAAGATGATACTCCACTTCAGGGGGAGTGACTACAGAAGATATCTGAGTTCAACATGGTATGACATGATGGACAGCTTCCTGATGGATCGAGACTTTACCAAGAGTAAAGTGGGTTCCAACCTTCAAGGTGGAATGCAGAAGACTAGGATATGTTGATGACCTGACAAGATGAACTCATGAAAGATGTTATGATACTAGAATGATGTTTGGGATATAATACTCAAACCAGAAAGCAAGAATGTGGTATCTTCCAAATGGATCAGTAAGATAAAATATGCTGCTGATAGAAGTAAGGAAAGACTTGTGGCTTCTCTCAGAAAGAGGAAATTAATTCTGAAGAGACACTTACTCCAAGAAGCAAGGTATACTTCCTTCAGAACTATCATGGTAGTTTCTTTCATGATGAAGTAAAGACAAGCCTTCCTTAATGGTATGATTAAGGAAGAGTTTTACATCGAATAGTCACAAGGATTTGAAGTTGATGACAGATGGACTCACGTATGCAAGTTGAAGAAGGCCCTCTATGGTCTGAAGCAAGCTCCCAGAGCTTGGTATGGAAGAATAGATAGTTTCCTGACGAGCATGGGATTTGCCAAGAGTAAAGTCGATCCTAACCTTTATCTCAAGGTTGTAGAAGATGAACCTGGCATCCTGTTATTATATGTGGATGACCTATTTCTGACAGGGAATTAGAATCAAATTGTAGAATGCAAGAAGAAGTCTGCTGAAGAATTTAGACCTTGGTCTAATACTTTATTTCCTAGGTCCAAAAATATGAAGGAATCTTTCTCAATTAGGGAAAGTATGAAAAGATTTGATATGTTGGAATGCAAAGTCATGGCCACACCCATGGACTCCAACCTGAAGCTGATGACTCATCAGAGTTAGTGGATGTGACTCATTACAGACAGATCATTGGGTCATTAATGTACTTAACAAATTCCAGACCAGACATTTGTTTTGTTGTGAACACCTTAAGTCAATATCTTGTTCAACCAAGACAGGTTCACCTAGTAGCCGCAAAACATGTGATGAGATATCTGAAAGGGACTATAGACTTTGGTCTATACTATGATGGTAGCCATGAGTATAGATTGTATGGCTACACAGATACAGATTGGGCTGAAAGTATCTCAGACAGGAAAAGTACATTAGGTAGATGCTTTTGTTTGGGGTCTGCTATGAGTTCATGGTTTAGCAGGAAACAGTCCAGTGCTTCTCGTAGCACGGCTGAAGCAAAATACATAGCAGATTGCTCTGCTAAGTTGTGAAGTCATATGGCTTCAGAAGCTGATATCAAGTCTCTTTGACCTGAAGATGGATACTACAATGATTCTATGTGATAACCAGATTTGTGATGACAAAGAACCCTGTGTTTCGATTGTAACACATAGAAATCCGGTATTTCTACATACGAGATAAGATGCAGATGATTATGTTTCAGTATTTACATACTGTAGATGCAGATGATGATGATTCCGTATTTCTATACTGAAGATATAGATGATGATGCTTTCAGTATTCATCATCATCATCATGTAGATACAGATGGTGATAGTTTAGTATTCACATACTGAAGATGTAGATGATAATGTACTGATGAAGTCTCTGTCTCGGGTAAAGTTCGAACACTTTTCAGACAAGCTTGGTGTTGTTCGAAAAGACCTTCCTCGAAAGGGGGAGTAGTGATGTTGCAGTGGGATTGTATCATCCCTGGGCACTTGCCCTAAAGTGATCCAGAGACCTCGGTCCTCGAGAATGAAGAGGGATTGTATCATCCCGGGACATTTGTCCAAAAGTGATCCGGTGGCCTCGGTCCTCGAGAATGAAGAGGGATTGTATCATCCTGGGACATCTGTCCAAAATAGATCCGGTGACTTTAGTCTTCGTGAACGTGGTGGGATTGCATCATCCCTGAACTTCGGTTCAAAATGTATCTAGAGGTCTCAGCCCCCGTGAATGTGGGTGGATTGCATCATCCATGAACCTCAGTTCAAAATGTATCTGGAGGTCTCGGCCCCCGTGAAAGTGGTGGATTGCATCATCCCTGAACCTCGGTTCAAAATGTATCCGGAGGTCTCGGCCCCCGTGAAAGTGGTAGGATTGCATCATCCCTGAACCTCGGTTCAAAATGTATCCTGAGATCTTGGTCCCCGTGAATGTGGTAGGATTGTATCATCCTTGAACTTCGGTTCAGAACGGATCCGGTGACTTCGGTACTCGAGAACGTGTGTTGATCCCGTAATTCCTAGAGGAAGGATTGTCTGAGTTCCACATCTGTGTTGATCCCGTAATTCCGAAAGGAAGGATCGTTAGTAACTCCGTAATGACCTAAATCCCGTAATTCCGAAAGGAAGGATCATTGAATTGATCTCGTAATTCCAATAGGAAGGATTGTCTGAGTTCCACATCTGTGTTGATCCCGTAATTCCGAAAGGAAGGATTGTCTGAGTTCCACATCTGTGTTGATCCCGTAATTCCGAAAGGAAGGATCGTTAGTAACTCCGTAATGACCTAAATCCCGTAATTCCGAAAGGAAGGATCATTGAATTGATCCCGTAATTCCAATAGGAAGAATTGTCTGAGTTCCACAGATGTGTTGATCCCGTAATTCCAATAGGAAGGATTGTCTGAGTTCCACAAATGTGTTGATCCCGTAATTCCGAAAGGAAGGATCGTTAGTAACTCCGTAAAGACCTAAATCCCGTAATTCCGAAAGGAAGGATCGTTAGTAACTCCGTAAAGACCTAAATCCCGTAATTCCGAAAAGAAGGATCATTGGTAACTCCGTAAAGACCTAAATCCTGTAATTCCCAAAGGAAGGATCATGTTGATGTTTTGATGATGTTGATGTCTTGATGATGATATTCTCTGATTGAAAGATCAGAATATGATGATGATGTTGTTGCTGATGATGATGATGTTCTCTGATCGAAAGATCAGAATATGATGATGATGATGTTTTTCTGATCGAAAGATCAGAAGTTGCTGATGATGATGATGTTCTCTGATTGAAAGATTAGAATATGATGATGATGTTGTTGCTGACGATGATGATATTCTCTGATCGAAAGATCAGAATATGATGATGTTTCTCTAATGGAAAGATCAGAAGTTGCTGATGATGATGTTCTCTGATCGAAAGATCAGAATATGATGATGATGATGTTTTCTGATCGGAAGATCAGAAGTTGCTTATGATTATGATGTTGCTGATGATGATGATGTTTCTGATCGAAAGATCAGAATGTGATGATGATGAGATCCTGATGATGATGATGCCGTATTATCAAAGTATGATGATGATGACGTACTGATCGAAAGATCAGAATATGATGATGAGTTGATGTTAGAGTATGATGATCAGAGTGTGATGATGATGATATTTTGATGCTAATATTTTGATGATGATGATGTTGATGTTTTCATGATGATGTTTCTGATCCAAAGATCAGAGTATGATGATGATGTTGTTGCTGATCGAAAGGCCAAAGTGCTGAAGAAGATGTTGCTGATCGAAAGGTCAAAGTGTTGAAGATGATGATTGCTAGTCGAAAGGTCAAAGTGCTGAAGATGATGTTGCTGATCGAAAGGTCAAAGTGCTGAAGATGTTGCTGCTGATTGAAGAGTCAAGATGCTGAAGATGTTGCTGATCAAAGCGGTCAAAGTACTGACGATGCTGAAGACTAAAGATTGAAGATGAAGACTACATGATGTTGAAAAGCTTCCAATGATTTATAGATGTATCACCCTGATGATGTTGATGATGTCCTCTATCTCTCTCCTAATATTGTTGTTGTTGATGTTGTTATAGAATACCCTTCTCGTTAAGGGGGAGTGTTGAAATATTGTAACTTCGAAGAATATTCTATATGTATTTCTTTGTAGTCCCCGATGGTCCTACCGGGAGAACCACTTGTATTACTTTGTACCCCGATGCTCCTAATCGAAAGAACTAATAAGAGTCATGAGACAGTCCCCTCTAATTGTAAAGGTGGGTCATTAGCACCCCAGTGTGGTTACTTGAGCCCACATGTGTAACTCGAGCCTACATGTCAGATGAGTTAACTTAAGTGAACAGATGAATATAAATAGAGGTGTAGTGCTCCTCATTTGGAACACACACTCTCACTTGTGTAGCGCATTAGTGGAGAAGAGAAGTAGCTAGAAAAGGAGGAGGATCAGGCTTTGATCTCCTTGCTGGTTTTATCTTTTATCTTTTATCTTTTTGGGGCATCTATATTGAGGAAGCGTTTACTGGGTTTTTCCCTTTAGGGTTTTCCCAGGATAAATCTTTGTGTTCCTTTTGTATGGTTGTGCTTGTCTATCTTTCAGCGATCCTGTTTATATGCTTTTGTTATGAAAATGAAATGAAGTACTAATGTCTTAGCTAAGCATATGAAAATTTAACACATCACCTATTCAGCATTACATAATTGACAAGGGAAAAAACACCTTGGAATGGTCAGATTGATGGCCAAGTCCTAGGAATCCAAGTCCTTTACAAAAAGTTTGTCGTGTTAGAAAATTCATTACAATGTCCCCAAGGGGTATGAACATGCATTTATTAAAATAGATAGGACCACACTTGGCCCTGATGTAACCACAGACTTCTGGGCACTGAGAATGAACAACTGGTTTGTTCATGACTTCGGCGGCTCACTGGAAATCCACTAAGTGGATAACACCTCCTAAGGCCTAACCTATGATGTTGGGAGCAGTGAGCAGGAGCAAGGAGTTAGGAGTGGGAGCGGAGTGAAAAAAAAAAAATTTCAAAAGCTCTCGTTTTGGGAGCGTTTCGAGACCATTTTTTGTATAGTCTATATTTTAATATATTTTTATGGATTTATATCTAAAAAACATGTAGGATGTTGAATTAGCTATAGAATACATGGCATTAAACCATATAACATCAATCATCTAGTAGTTATAACTTATAACATTATCATCAAATGATCAACCATAAAAACTTTTGTAGGAGCTTGGCAAAGAAGGGAGGTACCATAACAATGTCATCAAATGATCAACCTAGTATAGGAGCTTTTAGTATAGGAAAGGAAGGGAGCGCCTCAAGAGCACCTTGGGAGCGTGCTCCCAAAACTGTGAGCGTTTTGGGAGCAAGCTTCGAGAGCGGGAGCGAGGGGGTGGGGGGCGCTCCCACGCAGGATAGGGCCAAACCACTAAGATAATTATTCAAGCTTTGGAGGCTTGAGTGAAAAAACTCGAAAATTATAAATCGTTAAAAAAACGATATATAATTAACAAGGAAAAAACACCCTGGAATAATGTATTAATGACCAAGTCCTAGGAAATCCAAACCTTTTACATAATTTCATCTTGCTAAGCCATTTTATTACAATTCCCCGTGGGGTATGAACATGTTAAATAAATAAATAAAAACTGAACTCGGAATTTGAACAAGTAATTGTTCATCTTTGGCGGCTCACTTAAAAGCCCAACTTAGTGCAACCTAGCTGGTAACAGAACCCTTCAAATCCCATCCATTAAGATTATTTTTTCAACATTTATAACAGCATACATGTATAGAATGCCCAAATAATAATATGGTATAAATGGGATACTTACAAATAATAATCAGTAACTACAATAGTTATGACAGAAATATCATTAATAGAAAGACATGACTATCCCCAAAGAGATATCAATACCATATAAATATACTTCAATCTGTTAATAGCGTCATTCTTGCCAAAATCAACTTACTATTCTGTATTGAAGACTTGATATCGAAAGTGGGCACATTTCACGTTAATAGAAAGACATGACTATCCCTACAGAGATATGGATACCATATAAATATACTTCAATCCGTTAATAGCGTCATTCTTGCCAAATCAACTTACTATGTTGTATTGAAGACAAGGTATCGAAAGTGGGCACATTTCACAATCTGTGTTTGAGCAATAATTTCCTCATTTACAGAAGAGATTGGGGACAATTTCCTTTAAGGGTGAATGGATGAGCCTTAGTCATAGTTGACTTGGTCAAGAATTATATTTGTATTTTGGTATTTTATATTTTTTGTATCCCATTTACTACATTGTAAAATATATCATGGGAGACTTGGCCAAAGATAATGTCCCACCTACCACTACATACAACAACCTCATCCATCAATCTTACTAAGACATATACATACCTAATGAAACAGAGTGTACAGTGTGTATAGTTCAGCAATTTCTCGCTTGCATTTTCCTACTTATATGATTGGTCTCATTGTTGTTTCAATATGTGCACATATCGTGAAAGCGTTTAGGCTTGAGAGAAAACATGTTATCAGGCTATGTGAGACACTGTATGAGAGTGAAATAACAGATAGAGAAGAACTGCACATACAAAGAATGAGAGGAGCTGACTGATTCCCAGAGATAAACATGCACCTTCATAAAGTCCAAGAATGCCCAACAGCAGGACTCTGGCAGATGATAGCACCAAATACTCTATAAAACAAATAGATAACCGCACATCGGGTGTAAAGAAGGGCAAATGATGCACTCATAGAGGGCACTGCATTCTTGCTGACTGGATTCTGTTTCACTCTATTGACTGATATTATGGTGCTTCAAAATTCGAACAGATATAGTAAAAATGTTAATATATTGTATATTATTTATTTATTTTCTTGCTGTGATTGAAAATCATATTTTTTCACAAAGAGCAGAAAACATATGCTTCTCAAATGGTAATTACTCTTTCCAACATTTATTTGAAAGTAGTAAAGCTGCAGCATGCCACTTCAAGTAGCAGGCAAGAATTAAAAAACTCTGACCATGGTCATAAGAAAATCTCTTCAACACAAAACTACTGATGGAAAGAGAACACCTGTTATGATGAAATGAACAATTTACCACTATAAATACTATTTTTGGTCAACCATAAATTGAGAACACTATATAGTATATAACTTCTGAAAGCTTTTCAAGGTACCAGATCCTTAATAATCTAATAAACACATCAATATTGAATATAAGCAAACCTTGCCATCAAGTGCTGGACAGATAGGTTTATCATAGTTCTCCTGCACATCATCACATCCGCAACACTGTGTCTTCCAAAGTGATCCATGAAGCTCCACCACATCCTTACTTCCAGCTTTCCAATGCAATCCATCAATATTCTGCAGGCAAACACCTTAAAAACTGCATGTACTTTGCAAAAAACCAATTTCGAGACCCTGCTAATTTTTAATTTCACTTGATAGAAACCATTTTTGTCTATTAATGTTCATAGAGATCCAGTCAAGTTTAACGTGAAATGGAATGGACTGCATTGCATTGACTATACTATAAATGTAAACAGTAAGACCAATGATAATAAAGAAAAACTACAAGTGAAGAAAAATGAATGCAAAATACATCACAAGAGAATGAAATTTCTATATTTTTGCTGTTATACTTGATCCTCATGGTTGAACTATTGACATCCAGTATACAAGTGCCTACTATTACACTTGTTTCCATTCATAGATCCTCAGACATAGCCGTTTGTACTTATGCAAAAAAGCTGGGCATAAATTGTCATCAAAGCATGGCCCAGCCTATCTATTCCATCTGCTAAACTTATATGACTTGGTCCTGATAGGAATTAGCTGTTTCTTTTTGAAGACACGTCAACAGAATTTGTATCATATAATATTGAGATAGGAACAAGTAACTTTGGATACAATGCAGCTTATCCCCTCTTGGGTACTGAGAGGAAGGAAATGAATAGAAGCAATATGTCAATAGAATTTGTATCTTATAATATTGAGTTCGGTGCTAGGTGTTACCATTCAAACTAGCAGTCTAGCTTTTGTTGCATAAATCCAAAGTATAGGCTAGTGAATGGTAAGCACGGGAGAGACTCAAACCCAATGTCACTTTAGTTCAATCTCTCAACTTCTTTGGGATAATTCACCCAGGTGAGAGCCCTTCTAGGATACCTGCTAATGATATCAACACAAAAAAAACTGTTCTAGGATCCTAAAATCAAGACCAGTGCCTTTTGGAAGGAGTCAATGATCAGTAGTAATATACAAGTATAATAAACCTTAAAGCCTATGCTATATGGATCAGTTATGTAATTCAAGTCTATAACAATCAGCAATACTTCATAATCATGTATTATGCCTAGTTAATCTTCAGAAGCAAAGACTCAAAATCATTATGATTTGAAGTACAGCAAGCACATGGCACGAATAATATTAAAATAGTCAACTGTATATCAGCGTACCAAAGTCCAAAAAGAACACACAGATACCACTGTCTTAATCAGAATCAATGACTTTGCAAAGATTAGAGTGTTTCCCTGTTAGCAATAAGATAAAAATTATATCAGTCAACACATCAGTATGTTAGCATAATTAGGAGTGAGTTATGGTTCGTATTCACCCAAAGTGGCACTAGCAGATAAGTGTTTATGATAACAATATTATCAGCCTCTCGATTACAACTCTAAAACCCAGTTAGATTATTAAATTCACAATGCCAACAGTACAAGGTGGGCAAATAAAATTAAGCAGGTTTCTGGAGTTAACACAGTAATTATCAGTAGTTACAAACAGTAAGCAACAGCAGTAGTAAACAACGAATATCAGCACTTTCTATACTCCAAAATGCACACAAAATTTTGGCCTTGAGGGAGAAGAGATACATAAACCAAGGCGAGTTTACCAAGCTGTTTAAACCTGTTAAAATAATGTCTGCAGTAACCTCATTTGACAGTTAACAGTGGCTGCGATTTTGACATTTTGATTTCATCACTCCTAGTCCATCAAGTATGACGCCCCTCAGGATTTATGGGCAATTCAAGCAGGACGAAGCCCTTTGTGGGCTTAGTTTTACGAAATTCCAATATTTTTGGAGTTATGAATTTTTCTACTTTTTAGAGTTTTTTCGGACTTTTTCAGATTTTTTAGGGTTTTCATGCAAAGAATGAGGACGCCCTTCTAGACCTGTGGATAAATCCACTAGGGCAAAATTTTAGGGTGGACCAAAAAGACAAAGTCACGGCTATTTTTGGAGTTTCGAATTTTTGCAATTTTTTAGAGTTTTTCGTGGATGAAAATGCAGCAAACTAACAAAAATACTATTAAACTTTGATACAAATAAAGTTGAAAATTATGAATATAAATATTGACAAGAGAAGGGGGATATGATTATCGTCTCAACCCTCAAGGTTTTGAGAGATCATGGCTAGTGTCCCTCTCTTGAAATGTCCCTCTAGCACTTGCAACTAGGGCATCGCCTAGCAACCTCTAGGGTTCAGTAGGTGAGCCTAATTAAGGCAAATGGAGATGTCCAAGGCCCCAAAAGCAATAGAAAACCCTTACCCAAAAGGTTTCCTTCATACTAGTTGATAGAATATTGGTAAAAAGCCCTAATTCAGAAAAAAATGCAGCAATACACCAACATTCAGTCCACATAGAAGGATTGACTTACCAATATTCACCAAGATATGAGCAAAAAAAGAGCTTTAGGTCATTCTTGAGCATGTGTTTAGCAAACAATTCTAGCATCAACCATAGCATTTGCAAGAAAAAAAGCCTTAGATTCATCCGCCATTCAACATCAAGCAAGAAGAGTCATCCAAGAGAGGTGCGCATCACCAAGAGAGCTCATAAAGTAAGAGAAAGAGGAATAACTTCATAATAGAACCTGCGTCTTATGATTTTACAATGAGAGGAGGATGTCTATTTATACTAATCCATGATTCCATCCTCAAATATTTAATTTGAGTCTACATCTCCTAAAATAAAACAAAATAATAATATTATTTAGGGTAAATTTTACATAACTAGGGAATTTTATCCCAAAATAGACAAAAATGGTAAAATAAACTAAAATAAGCTGAGAAAAGGCTTCATTGGATGAAGTAGTGAGTCAAGGGGGGTAGTCATGCCCCATCTAACCCCAAAATGTTCAAAGTCCCTCAACGCCCCCCCTCCAAGGCACTGTAGGCTCAAATGGTGCGCAATAGCTGGAAAGGTGGCACAATGGACTAGGAAGGTTGAAGCAGGGGTTTCTATATGCTACAAAAAGGTCCAAGTGGGTGCAAAAGGTGTGCTAATAGGAAATAACAGTTATTTACAAAGCACAGTCACCTTTGCAAATCAAATAACCAGGATGGGCATGTGCCCTAGTGGGTCACCCCCAGAAGCCCCGGAGCACCAACCCATCGGCAAAACAACTTGCATGGTGGAGACATCATCACACCGAAGGGGCAGTCAGCAAAGCCACTAGGCCAAGTACTTCTGAGAGTGAAACCAAAGGGGCTAGGGCCATGTAAACAACCCTCGAACCAAATATTCATACAATAAATCTCACTTTCGCCTATAAAACCAAAAAACTTTGACCACTTTGCTCTAACTATGTAATATCCCAAATACTGATTTTCTCTAATGTTCTATGATAGTGTTGACTCGCACACTCAATCTCATACAAATTTGCAAAATAATTGTGCATGCAAACTTGCCATGCAAAAATGCCCTAAAATATAGCTAAATTAGGGTTAGGGTTTTGCAAAGAGAAATTAACACTTACCACTAATATTCTGGCTGATAATGACTCCAGAGATAGCTGCATGCATAAAGATCCGGATGGGTGATCTAATAATGCTCTTTTCCTCCGGTGTTACCGCCCCGCAGTACCGTAAAAACCCTCTAGACTAAAGGTGACGTTTTTGTAGGAGTTCCATTCGGGTTGAAACTTTCTAAGCTTGTCTCTCTGCTGATGCCGGAGAGATGGCCTGGCACATGCAGAGGTTTGGCTGCCTGTAAGTGCCCTAGCGAATTGATTAGTAGTTCTGCTGCTCACACCCCCAACTGATCTGTTTGGTTGATAGCTGCTCCAGGTGAGCAAACTGATGGCTGATAATCATTGCATACCGTAGGATAGGCCTGCTGAGAAAGCGGAAGCTGACATGCGGAGGAAAGACTAGGTTTTGTTGTCCCAGCGAATCCTTCTGTGTTTTCCCTGCTACTTCCGACTGCAAAATGTGGATCTATTAATAACCCTTCGGAATGTGCTGGATCCCCGAATACTGTAGTATATGATGAATGCAATGGATAAACCTGGATGATCTATCCCAATAAGAGACTAGGGCAGATATCTCACTGTCGAACCCTCCCTAGCTGAAGACACCGTCTCCAACCCCAAGTGTCGCGGCTGCACGCTGTGCTGCTGCTCGAAACTCCAAAATCAATCAACAATAACAATAGATATATCCTTTAGTCCCATAACCCTTCTTAAGTAGATCTTCATATGCTTTTAGGGTTTGCATGTCACTTTTAGGGTTTATGCTTCACTTTTGCATGCATGCAATTCTAATTTGATGTTGACTTTAACACTGACTAAACAAGGCCTGCATGCTCTGCATGCTTTAGGATATGAACTCTGATGGCCTTCTTTCTACACTAATGACTTAATAATACTGAATTGATGTACCTTTCTGCTCCTAGTGCTATCAGTCCTCAGTTTTCCCTTTTTATCAAAAACGGAACATTACAGTCCTCCCTCCCCAAAGATTGCTTGTCCTCAAGCAATGCCAACGCAACTCCACAATCAATCAAACTGAACCCACTGAATCCGGAGATGATCCCAGGGTCCCAAATTATCCTAGGAGATTTGTAGCACCCTCTGCTAAAAGCACTGAACTGCACGGTACCATCACAAGATATCCCATGGAAGCCTCCTATAAGTAGAGTAACTAACCAGGTTATAAACGAGGTACCATCACAATAGACCTCCTCAAAGCATCCTCTAGCAATCACCAAACTACCAGTCACTGTAATCCCAAGGTCCCAAATCAATCTGAGAATTGCAGAGGTCAAAATGCATCCATCACTACCCTGCGTAGTATCGACACAAGGAGCACCCTGAAGACTCCCAAGTAACTCCATTAGTAAACATTGTATCCATCCCTCATAAGGTCTCCCACCTGGATCCCAATGCAAACTTGTGCATCTTTGATCCCAAATATCCCCAGGCTCTTGTGGGACTATACCCTTGGCTAGGAATGTCTTCCTAAGAATCGCCCACTCAATAGGACACCAACTCTTAATCTCTCTCCAATCCAATCCCCAAAAAGGACCTTGTCCATAAGCACCATCACAAGGAATAATCCTACCAAGCTGACATTCTGCCCTTGTGATTTCAACTGGAATGCTCATAAACTACTGCCCAATTTCTCGATCCTGGCCAACCTGTAAAAACCATCCGCCATTATGCAAATGTGGGCTAAAGCTACTGCAAGCCTTGTCTATGTATTCCTGAAGAGGACTGCTTTAAAATGCAATAGTATGTTTCTTCTGCTGCCCCACCAAGGAATCCAACTGCTCTTCAATATTAGAAAGCCTGACTGCTGACTTGCTACATACAACTCGAAGAACTGTAAGCTCAACATCTCGTTGTACTATGGTGTCTCGAAGTATCTTGGTCCTCTCTTTTATTGCTAGGATGCTTTCTTTAACACATTCAATCCTCTTTCGATGGCTATCATCTGGAATCTCTATCTCATGCAAGTATAAACTCTCCCTAACCTCCATGTGTGATCTCCCACTGTCTCAACTGCTGTGCTCGTTGCCTTGCAGCACATGTATTTCGTCTATCATAACTGTCTAGACTCCTGATGTAGGTGATGAAGAGTATACCAACTCCAACTCATCATACGGCTTGACTACAATCTGACTAGCGAATGTGCTAGTGTCGCTAGACTCACAGGATGGCTCTAATGCTATCTCCTCATGCACATCCTCATCATGTACTGTTAACTCCAAATCAAGCCACCAACAACCTGTACTTCATGCTCATCTTTCTTCACCCCCCAAACTATGCCTTTAAGGAGATCCTCATCCAAATCCTTGGGCTAGCTCCCGAACTTGATGGTGTAATAATCTTGAAAGGGCAATGTTGCACATACCTCATCACCCAAGGCTAGATACTCCCGATATCGAGGCAAGTGTTGAAATACTGCTAACCTCTGCAAATCTTTAGTCC